>JALMQS010000854.1:326699-383152 GCA_024734495.1 Forficula auricularia | reverse complement strand
CAATATTTGGAGTTCTAAATTTTTTTCCAAGCATCCACATGAGTAAATATTTCTCCTTTTTTACTAGGTCCGGGTGTAAAACGTATTATATCATATGATCTAAATTTACTTGCGCTCCTTTCAGGATGTCTTGACCATTTCTTTCCACTTGGGGAAGTCAAAAAACCATCGATTGTCTCCATATCCATATTATTCACACTCTCACTGCTACTACTATCACTATCAATTGCATTTCCTGGCAATGAATTATAATTTGGGTCTATATCTTCATCGAGAGCTGCATTTTCAACATCTCCATAATCAGAATCTTCACTTGATTCTGATCCAACATACGAAGTTTCGTCGAGCCATTGAAGCACAGTTTCAAAATCAGGATCGGTATATTTGACAGATTTCCTTTTCCTACCACGTGTCGATGCCATTTCTACAAAAGAAGCTGCATGTAAAGCTAAAATAAATATAATATAGAATAGAAACCTACCGAATTACAAATATTTTCTACGATTGAAAACACAACCACAAAACACAAAACAGCTTCGGCAGATTACAACTAACTAACGTAGTAAAGGACACAAATTCATGAATGAAAGTTAAAAATCGTTAATAATTAGTATGGAAAATCACTAATAATTAGTATACTAACCAAAATTAAATGAATGCACCAAATTTTAAACTAGAGGAGGTGAATTTGAATGTCACAAATTAGTTCGGGTACAAAATACCCATGTCATGTAAATAATGCTAAAAATAATAATATGTAAATATTTAAATAACAATAAATTTACGGTACACGTTAACACTTCTATTTCATTCATAACTAACCAATAGAGGAATACATGACATTTGATTACATTTCTTACACATCTTATCAGTAAAAAACAGAATTGTATTACAACGTGGGTATAAAATACCCATGTTATGCATCCTAGGGTTAAAATCATTATAAACACTTATTTTCATATAATAATAAAAAATTGGAGTAAAATTGCGAGGTGGGGTTTTTTTGTGAAACCCACCCCGCAGTTTTACCGAATTTTTTTATTATTATATAAAAATGTTTCACCTAGAACCAATATCTATCTCCTTAAAAGTTACTTATTTTCATTGTTGTGACTTTTCGATTTAATAATTATTATTTATTTAATAATTAATTATTTAATCATTATTATTTGATAATTAAAGTTGAATAATTATTATTAGGATATTTTTTGAGATTTAATTGGTTTAATATTTTGTTTATTTAATGTCATATAAAATAAAGTAAAAATAGTTTTAATGAAAGATGTTCAGTTTTTTTTGTAGATTTATAATAAGTAAAATATAGGTTTTTTATTTAAAAGACAGAACTTGACCCTGAAATACCCTTGAAAGCTTGTTCTAGTTCGACAATCCAATAGCGTAGTTTAGTTTACTCCTTGATACGAATAAACTTTTATTTGAAACTTTTTTAAATATAATGCACTGTTTTTTACCGACTTCAAAAAAGGAGGAAGTTTCTATTCGACTGATTTTTTTCTGTGTCTATGTTACCTCATATCTCCGCCAATTGTGAACCGAATTTGAAATTTTTTTTGCATCGGGTTCAGTCTACCTTCCGATTTGTCCTATTTTTTCAAAGGTATTAGACCTTTTTTGTTAGGTTTGTTCAGGCCTAACTTCTTTATTTATGGACCGATTTCGATGATTGTTTTTTATTGGAAAGGGGGTATCTTAGGAATGGTGCCGTATTAATTTGGTCAAGTTCTGATGATATGATCACTATTAATAAGATCACTAAAAGAGATAAACAAAAATAATTTTTAAGAAAATAAACTGCAACGGATCGTTGCTAAACTTTATCCAAATTCATTTGAAATATTAATATGTTCTTGAGTAAAGTACATTAAAATATAATTTTACTAAAAACTTTATTTAACCTTTTTGTGGTCCCCAAGGTACTTAATTAGGATATTAAATTTCATCAAAATTGGTTAAGTCATTTTCAAGATATTTAGAAAAAACTAAAAAAGTACTGAAATAAAGTACTAATGTTTGTGGACTGATATGTACCAAAAACTAATCAGCGCTTCATTTTGTTAAACTAATGGTAGGTTTTCAATTTCATTTCAATCAGCGCAAAGGTGTGGAAAAATCGTGGACGAAAAAAACGATAACACACACATACATACATACATACATACATCCATCCCCACGCACTTCCAAAAAAATGGCACTTTTTGGCCTCTCGACGAGATTCAGGTAATTTTTGGCAAAACCGTCACGTGCTAAAATTCAATCTCATTGAATACTTCAATTTGTGACCTTAATTGAGTCTATCGGTTCCGTAGTCTTTACCTGAGGACCCTTTGAAGTCGCGCTTGCCGCGAGACCATTACAATACTTTCTCCCATGCTTCGCATTGGATAAAGTAATAATAAAACCGACTTCAAAATATTAAATGCAACAAATAAAATACACTAAGAGGTATAAAATAATTATTATCTTATTTAGTTACAACTAATGGACGAAATATTAACATGAAATTACTTTTTGAAGTCGGTGCCAAACATATACCTTTTATGAATCGCACTCGACGGATCTTACTTAGTACGTTTGGCGGGTACGCTTGCTTATAGGTATAGTTTGTTTGGCATCGACTTCAAAAAGTAATTTCATGTTAATATTTCGTCGATGAGTTGTAACTAAATAAGATAATAATCATTTTATACCTTTTAGTGTATTTTTATTTGTTGCATTTAATTTTTTGAACTCGGTATTATTTTTCTTAAAAATAATTTTTATTGAGTTATAAGACTGTCTCAAGATAAAAAAAACTCACCAGGTATAATAAATAATAGCAACAATAATTCTAAGAATAAATAAAAGAGAAATAAATAATAAATAACCTATATTAGGAAAACAATAACAGGTAAGCTGTAAAGGGGCTTCAATATAAATATATTATATTTATCGCAGCCTCTTTACAGCTTACCTGTTATTGTTTTCCTATATAGGTTATTTATTATTTATTTCTCTTTATTTATTCATTATTATATATTTATTGAATATTATTTGAAATCTATGGTGTAAAGAAACGGACAGATGGGTGATTGAATGGATAAGTAGGTTTCTGAGGCGCTAATGACGACAGCGTCAATGCGCCCTTAAAAATAAATAAAAATTTAAAAATCTATTTAGCTTAGGTTTACTGTGAGTGTGTACCAGGCTTGGACTGGCCCATCGGGACTTCGGAAAGTTTCCCTGTATCCTGGTCGTATTGCAAAACAATGGGCCGGTGAACAATAGAAATAAATTTGAATTTGAAGCCAGATCTCTTGAACACGTAGAACTACTTCAAAATGATGATCAAGATATGGAAAATGTTGATGTTTCAATTATTGAAATAGAATATATTATTATAGTTTTTAATTTCAACGTTTCTCTATCCAATCGGCTATTTAAACCCTTGATAAAAAATAATAGATAAAATATTTAAAATTAAAAAGATGATTAAGTTCAATCCTTCGAAACTATAGTACCTTAACATCAGGATTGGACTGGCTATGCAAATTGCCTTTTAATTATTATATAACTATTGACTGTTTTGAGTATATGATTATATAATATTAATTTGACTTATACTAATTAATATATTAATGATGTATCAAAAATTAATTCGAGTTTAGTCGATTTGCTCTTACCTTGGAAAAATGACCGCCTCTGCGTCTGCCCTGGTCAATATCCGCCACTCAAAAGAATAAAATGCCGTTTTGAATTCCGATTATTTATCTTGAATGCATTTCTCTAGGTGGACTCGATTCTCTCTCTAAAACAAAAAATATAAAAGATTTTATTTTTATTAAAAAAAAAAAGGAAAATTATTATCAGTAAAAGATAAATGAAAATAAATTTAACATTAACTTTGAGATATCAGTTTTTTTCTAATTATTATTACATAGATAGTATTGAACCATTTTTTTTTAAATTTAATTAATAGAATAATTTATCCACTTACGCTTTAAGCGTCTTTAAATTCATATTATATTTTGGATTTTGGTGTTATAATTATTACTATATTTTTACATGTTGAATCTCAAACTACTTCAATCCAGTGAACCTCCATCAATCAATAGAATAGTTTTAGGATTCTATATCTCTATGTTCACCGACCTCCAGGTTAAACGGCTTAACCGATTGACTTGAAATTTGAAACATAGACTCCTGAGGGGTCAAGTAACCAGTGTGATTCATAAAAAGTGAATTTTAGTTACAAGAGACGCCTTTTTTTCTATTCTTATTCCAAGTTCTAATAAGAAAACTCGATGAATGAATTTTTTAGGTTTAATTTTTTTAAAACCCACAAACAGTTAAATATAATAAAATTTATGAAATATATTCGTAATTTCAAATTACAACAAATAAAATATGAATGCACTATGCAAACATTGTATAATACAAAGCATTTTGTAGCTGAAAAACCCTAAGATGGCGAATTTCCGAGTTGCTATCAGAAAAGTAAAATTAATTTACCCCCAACAAAGTATGTCAAAAATTTGTACTTGAAAAATATTGCTGATTCAAAAAACTTTAAATAAACTTAAGAGAGTATAATAATGGTCTGGTTTTTGCAAGTATGACAATGCAAAAAAAATGGCAACTCTTAAACTATTATAATGATATGTGCCCTGCGGACTTGTCTAGTAATAAATACATGGTATTCTAATTAAGTGTTTAAGATTTTAAGGGGTGATTAGTTAGTTTATTGTAAAACAAAATGCGATTTGATTATAAGTTCAAAAAATTCATTCGAACTTGAATTTGAATAATTTTTTAATTTAGATTTTCTTGGAGCTTTTTAACTAATTCAATTTTTTTTGCACGTATAAGAAAAATATTGAATTTTAAACGCATTCCTCAATCAAAGAAATGAAAGATCACAGGTTCGAATCCTGTTGAGTGCTCATTCATTTTTTCAAAAAATAATTAAATAGTTCTCGATATGTAGAATTAACTGTAAGACTATTAAATAAAATTATTTAAAATATCACAAGAATATCATAAGTTTAAAATATATATTATACCGGGAAAATTAATTTTTTTTGAATTTAAGAAAAATATAAATTCTTGAAATTTTAGCAGTCAAATTAATTTTTAAAATATAAATATATATTATATATATTTAATTTACAATATAAGTTTTAATGAGATATGATTTAATGGAATAATGAGAATAATTCTTATTAGTTGAATAAAAGATTTCACTGTCGATGGTAACAGAATTGTTTTTATTTTAGGTTAAAAAATAAAATAAAATGAGAAAGTCTTCTGTTTTTTAATAATTTTTAATAATTTTAATAATTAAAAATTATTTTATTAAAAAACAGAAGGCTCTCTCATTTTATTTTATTTTTTAACCTAAAAAGAATAATTCTTAATTTATTACTGCGCGGCTAATTTGAAATTTTAGTAGATAAACAAATTAATTTTAAAATTATTATATTTAATTTAGAGATTATTTTTAGATAAATTTAAATATTGAAATGTATTATTAAAAAAGTAGAAAAATATTAGTAGACAAATATATAAATCCTTTAAATTTTAATAGAAAAATTAATTTTAAAATATTATATTTTTGATTGGTACTGCTATCTTACCTTAATATAATAATGAAATAGGTTTCCAACCGATCGGGAACTTCGAGAGAAATGGTTGTATGCTCTAATAAAGTATTTATAAAGCATTTACTGATATTTTTTTAATCTTTCTTTGATCAAAATTCATTATTCAAAAAAATATTTTTTTCAAAACATATAATTACGGACAGCTAATAATCACATCTCGAGACGCTGCCCGCCAGGGCCGCCTGCCCGGAGGGCCGAGCGGTGCCGGGCGTGCCGTAGGCACGCCGGGTACTGCTCGTATTGTATAATTAGGAAATTAAAGATTTGAAAATGTACCGTGGGAATCTTTAGGGTAAGCTCAAGGAGCCGAACTGATGTAATAATTAAGATTTATACTCTTTTGTTTTTAATTGTTGTAAAATTTATTAAATAAATAAACAGTTAACTTATGAGGAGAATTTTCTAGGTTAGGTTTCACAAAAGGAAATATTAAAACAAATGTATGTTTTTTTGAGTTTGATTCACTCGATATATATTTCGGGTTATTAGCCCATCATCAGGAGTTCAAATGAAAACTGAATACAAATTTGTAAAAACATTCAACAGGTAAAATTTTGAGAAAGAAGAGTACGTTCAGAAATTTTTTTTTTTTTTAATATAAACAAAATGTTATTATTTAAAATAAAAAAATTAAAATTAAAAACAAAATTACAAACAAAATCAAATTAAAAACAAAAAACAAATTACAAACACCAAATATGTAATCGAATTTAGGAGCCAATTTTTAGTTTATTAATTTTAGCCAAATTAGAATCAATGATTACATCTTTGTCAAAGTCCAATTGATTATTGAGAATACTGAATTTATTCATAAGTGCCAATTTAATTTCAGTTGATTCTAGAAGGAAGTCTGGGACCACTTCTTTCAAAATGAATTGGGGTAGGATTGGAAGTAGAAGCAGTGTGATTTTTCGAATGTAAATGAAGAGCGAAAGCAGAGGTAGAATCTGAATTAATATCGTTAGATCTGTTAAGGACTCTTAAGCACAATTTTGGTAGCAGAGCGTGGTTAATGTAAAATAATTGGTTCATAATTAGAATAATTAATCAAAAGAAAAGATGACTGATACAACATTAATAACACGAACCTCAACACGAGAATATGATTCTTTTTTTTGCCCTTTTTCTTACTTTTTTTTAAATGTATTTTCTCCCCTATATTCTGCCTTCGTGTTGTAATTCTTTCAATTGTATAAACAATGTATGCATAATCAGAACCAAAATCCCCCCCCCCCCCCCTTGCTCTGACACATAAAATAAAAATAAATTATAAAGAAATAATCGAGAGATTTTTTTGAAAAAATATTTTCTCGTAAAATACTTGCAACTATTATGAATTATTCAAGAGTTTTTTTTTATTCTTTTTAAAGAAGAACGATGCGAAAGCTCCGAGCGTTTTGTGATACGAGCGAGGACATTATCACGCGATTTGTTTTTGTTTTAAATACCGATCAAACTTTCCAGAGAGCGGTTTTCAATATATTCTTGATGTTCTTGAAACAAAAACAACTTTGATCAAAGTATTCCTCCAAGGGAGAGAGTTTGAGAATGGATCAAATGTTTGCCAACAAGCAAGCCAGAGAGAGAGAAGGACCTGCCCTTTTGGCTTCATTAACTGTTTTACATTATCCACCCCCTCCACACGTTTCCTCGATTAAGCAATATTACCAACAAAAGTGGCCCTATATACAAAGACAAAGCCCATATAATGAGCTCCCTGGATGAGCTTTCATTTCTGGAAACTAGAATCTGAATTTTCATTTAGATATTCGCTACCTGGATGAAGAGAACAGATACTTAATGGACTTGTATTGGAATTGTATGGAAAGATTAATGAGAACCAAACGGCCTTGCCCGAACGAAAAATATCACAGAGTTATTAAATACCCATTATTAACTTTCTGATTCGCAGATTTGGCGAAGAATAATTAATATGTTTTTGATTAAAATCACGTGGTCTCTTTTAATTAAAACTTTTAATCTTTTTGTAAAATTAACAATTTAAATTTTCAAATTATAATTATTTAGTGAATTTAACTTTAAAGGACATCATAGATATTAGAGAAATATTTTTACATTGCATATCAGAGAGGTTTCGTCCCCTTAGGAATCGAACCCAAGCGCTAAGCTTGCCGGGCCAGTAGCCAAACCCTTAAGACAAATCTCTCTCTCACTATGCAAACATATATATAAGTATTATAGCCAGAATTTTTCACTCCCTTCAACTCAAAGGGAATAGTGAAAATTCCTGCTAAACTGAAAAAAATTTTCAGTGACGATTTCATTTTCTCTAATATCTATGATGTCCTTTAAAGTTAAATTCATTTAATAATATTATATACTACAGGTTGATTTTTGAAATAATTTCATCTTTTTTCAAAAAAAGACACCCAAAGAGATACTTAAATCTTTGTTTTCACTATAAATATTTAATTCAAATTAATTCTAATTTAAATGTATGATAAATCAAATGAATAATAGTAGTATTGATTTTTATTTCAATTCACTGATATAGATTTCATTTAATCTGGAAAATAGAAAGAAGCGTTGCTGAGATATGTGTATTTACCATTCTGCTTATTAATGTGAAATCTAGACGATAGGAGAGAAATAGGCCTTTATATTGTAAAGCTATAGGTGAAGGTTAGAATAACAGAAGAAGTCATAGATAAGTTTAGAAAAAATATATATACAAGGTATGGTAATCATTCATGAAAAACGAGTTTTTTTTTGCTTTCAAAATATCACAAAAACGATTGAATATATGAATAATTGAGCAAAACCATGCCGTTTTGCTTTACAAAAAAGCCCTTACAAGTGAACATCGAAAAAATTATATTTTATGAGATATTAAATACATTTTTAAACTAGATTAAATTTGCTAGCATTGAAACAAAAGTTTCATTTTAATTGGATATTGGTAACCTGTGCCCCAATGAGGATGAAGTTTTGAAAAACTGCGATATTTTTGCAAACCCCATTGCGGTACGGGTTACCAATATTCAATTAAGATGAAACTTTGTTTCAATGCTAGCAAATTTAATCTAGTTTAAGAATGTATAGAGTGCTCCTTCGTGGTCGAAATGGGAAATAATCGAAAAAAGTGGGAGTTTTTGGGATAGGTATTCAAAAGTGCTCCGGGGGTAGTTTTTTGGATCCCCATTAAAAATCGAACTACTCGATCAATTTTGCATTTCTTTTTTTTTAATTGACGTGAAATTTTGTCCTCTTTAATTTACTATAGGTTAGTTATTTACAAAATATGCACGTTTTTTGAGTTATAAGCAAAAATCTGGAAAAATTTCGAAAATTGCGAGGTTTTCCGGCCACCAAAAGTTCCAAGTCCCACACACTTTCGAGGTCGCAAACTTAGGTTTGGCATACCCACACCATACCAAACGATCCTAGAAAAAAATCCTTTCCCGCAATTAATGTAAGCTGAAGCCTTTTTTGGATCCTCTATTTACTGGGCTATATAAATCGTGTAAAAAAACAATTAAATATTATGTGAAGAAACGTTAGCAGTATTATTTTTTCCATTTCCTCGTTCCGAAGCCCC
Source organism: Forficula auricularia (assembly GCA_024734495.1). Classification (NCBI taxonomy): domain Eukaryota; kingdom Metazoa; phylum Arthropoda; class Insecta; order Dermaptera; family Forficulidae; genus Forficula; species Forficula auricularia. Next base: position 373,933 of record JALMQS010000854.1, on the reverse strand, counting down.
GGCCAGCCACTTGCTAACTTTTGGTAAAAGTTCTCCATGCGGAACCCCGCGTAACTTTTCTAATGATTCTGAAAAACACAAACATTATTTCAAACATAATTCTAATATTATTTCAATTTTTAATAATATTCTTATATTACCTGATATATGTTTATAATAAAGAGGTTTCATTAAACGGCAATTTTCTTATTCCGTTTGGCGCATGCCCCCCTTGTCCACTATAGGCAACTTGCATTTTGGGATGAATCAACGCTTTAATCAAGTCTGTCACCTTTGATTTGTAGACCTCCCTTGTGCAAGTTACCAATTTTACCTTTATAAATGTAACCTGAAAAAATAATTATTGAATTCATAAAAAAACATTTTAAAAAAGAATTTTATCGTAATTTCTCAAAAAAAAATCGATTAAACTTACAAGTTTATCTTCGTTTACTTTTTCATTTATTGCCTCTTCAAATTCTTTAAAAGTTTTCAAATCTTGAATTGCCAAACTAAACCCTAAAGATTTAATTTCCGGGACACTATTTTCGTATCCAGAATATCCTGAATTCAAGCAGCATAGTGTGTTTCAATTCAATAATCTTTTGATTGAAGTCATATATCAAACTGTTTGCAGATTTGGTTACCACTTTTTCGATAATATTCTGGAATGATTTCGTCAGCGCTTCGCCAAAATCTTCAAGATCCTTTCTGGTGGCTCCGCCAGGTTCTCTGTCATCAGGGTTCCCCCACTCTGCCATCTCGTCATAATCTTTGTGTATATGGAATTTTGATGGGAGAAATTGTTCCATTGTATAATGTTGGGAAAATTTGGCGAACTCTATTGTCCTCAAGCCCAGGTCCAAATACCTTTGGGTAAAAAAGGCTTTCCATCCATTTTTCTAAATTTTAACTCTATAAATATTTAATTTTTTTTATTTACATTAAATAAGTTTCCGGGTGCCTCATTTTTATTCCAATTACATTAATTTATATATCTATATTAAAAAAAAGTCATTTTCGAAATTCCCTACATTTTTTAGTGGTCAGGGCCCATTCCGGTTACTTTATAAAAATACAATTATTGATTATATATTATAATAAATTAACTAAACATTCCTTCTATTGTTCGCACATTGAATATTGATATTTATTTATTTATTAATATATACACGGGCAGAAAGCCCAATTTTAATCAATTTATACAATAGAGTAGTGAGAAAAAAAATGTTTAACAATAATTTTAAATATTAACACAATACAAATACGAAAAAAAAACAACTATAAAATATAGATTCAGATACAGATACAAATATAATCACAAATATGAATGCAAATCTAGATATGAATGTAGATATAAATACAGATATAATTACAGAATTAGACATGAATACAAAATATAAGCATATATAAATATAAGTACAAGTACATACAACGAAAAAACACAAACATAAATACAAACATTTATGCGCCAAGCTTTCGGAAAAAATGATTTTTAATCTCATTTCTGGATGAATTGAATATATCGAGAGCCATATTCTGATTTCCTGTTCTTAATATGCGACTCATACCCGAGTAAATCAGGTATGAAAATCTATGGGTGGGAATTGACAGTATTTCTGGATTCCTAGTTCTATGGCTGCTAACATTGAAGGTGACTAATTCCAAGAGTCGAGAGTCGTCCACTTTGCCATTGATGAGATTACAGAGAAAAAGAAAATCTGCCTGTTCTCTCCTCATTTCAAGCGGCAAGATATGTAGTGTTATATACAGGTCGTCATACGATATTTCCGCGATTGGGACGTGAAGCTTAAAGGCAATATATCTCAGAAATTTTCTCTGCACCCGTTCAAGTCTCTGAATATAAGTTTTATAATAGGGTGACCAAATCGGACTAGCATATTCCAACCGGCTTCTAACAATGGAACAGAATAGATTTTTCAGCGCAAATATGTTTCTAAAGTGTCTCGTGTTACGGGTAATAAAGCCAAGTAGCTTCATCGCACTATTTGTTATCTCCGTTATATGTTCTTCAAAACCAAGCGAACTGTTAAACGTTACACCTAGGTCCCTGAAAGTAGATATGTTCTTTAACTTATTATTATCAACGCCCATATAGTCATAATTTACTCTCTCTTTTCCTCTATAGTAAGACATGGAAAAGCATTTGTTGAAATTTATCTTGAGGCCATTTTTATCACACCAGTTGATTAACCCTAAAAAATTATTTTGTAGTATCACAGCGTCTTGAGAATTTCCAACCTCACGAAAAAGCTTGAGGTCATCAGCAAAGAGAAGAAATTTTACATTATTGAAACTGTAAGAGACATCATTAATAAAAATTAAGAACAGTAGGGGACCCAGATGAGACCCTTGTGGGACCCCTGACCTAGCCTCATAGGCATATGATGAAGAGTTATTAATCTTAACTTGAAGTTGTCTATCATGTAAGTAGCTATCCAGCCACCTCAACAACATACCACCAAAACCGAAGTCTTTTAATTTTGACACAAGCCAGTCAATGCCTACAGTGTCATATTAGGGTTATTGTGCCCTTTCAGTCGCTACCATTCCTTCATATAATAGCAGGTATAGTTTACCATCAGCTGGTTAAAAACTCAATTGTTCCATTTGTTAAAAAATTAATTCTTAGTACAATTTCTCCTCTTCCCCCTACTTTCCCCTCAGCACATACATTTCAAAAAAGGGACTCAGATAGTTGACCATTCTGACACCAATCTGATATTAATGCCAGTCTCCGACTGATCGTAAAACCCATGTGTCTCATAATTGGCAACAGTCGGATATCCGACCGATACGCTCATGTCCGTTTAGTCTCAGTCTTGGCACATGGGTTATTGCATTCCATTTTTGATGTTTTGACTATTAATGGCAACCTCTACTGAAAACGTGAAAGAATCGACTTACAATCAAAGCATTGTCTTTTTTTGGTAAACAAATCAAGCTTGAGTTGTTTGCCATAAAAGAATTTAGTCTTTTTGATTTAAGTCGATTCTTCCACGTTTTCAGTAGAGGTTGCCATTAATAGTCAAAACATCAAAAATGGAATGCAATAAGGTTATTCCTCGAGTATTAGATGAGAATCGATCGCTATTTTGATTTTAAATCGAATCCTTCATGTTTTTACCAATGGTTACCAATAAAAACCGAAACGTCAAAAATCCAATGTAGAATGGTTATTCCTCGACTATTAAATAAGAATCGATCATTATTTTTGAATTAAAGTCCAACATGAACTGCAAATTGCGAAGTGATATCGATTAATAAATGAATAAACATATTAATATTTCAAATGAATTGGGATAAAGTTTAGCAGCGATCCGTTGCGGTTTATTTGAACTCATAATCCAAATCAGCATTTTGTTTTTAACCACAGCATCTCGATATTTAGGGCGAGGTAGCGATTTTCATTATTTTCAAAAAATACATATAATACGAAAACTATGAGACTCTAATTAAAATAATTTTTTTAGGTTTCTGGGCCGATCTTAGAATTTCCCTATCACCCGTTCACGGGCTATTGTTGTGATAGGCGACACCCCTGTACCTATATAAACTTATTATATGTGTGAATGTTTATTTGTATTAAAAAGAAAGTCTCTTTGGTACTATAGTAAGTCTTAAAAATATTATATTTCATTTTATTGAGCCATTTGAAAGAAATATATATTTTTTAAGAGAAGCTTTTCTTTTCACTTAGAATGACTTTTTTGGAAATTATTTTCTCTATTTTATCTCTACAAATAGGCTGTACTTTACAGAATATATTTTAATAAGAAAACTAATAGGGTTTTGAAAATAAAATTTTATAATACTACTTCCTTGTAAATGAAAGTGCCTCGTAACAACATTTAATATGTTCTGTGTCTCTCATGAAAGGGAGAATTTAAGATAAATTAACCTTATCTTAAAATCTATGGTCATACTTTATTACGAACGAGATGTCCTCTTCATCAGTCTATTACAATAAATTGATTGACATCAATAATTTGTAATAAACTGATGAAGAATGCAAGGCCCTCGAAACTATAATCTCGCTAAAAATAAATTAAAAAATGTATTTTTCCAGCAGAAGACACATTAGATTGTGGAGCATATCGACCCAAAATTAAAGGGGGTGGAGGGGCGGTTAAAAATTAAAAATCTATACCATTTGAGCAAACTCAACAAAATTTTGTATACATAATCAGTGGGACCACAGAATTCTAAAAATGCAAAAACTAACCGGCCAAAATGGGGAGGGGGCTGCTGTAGGATCAAAAAATGAAAATATAGTCTTTTGTACCAAACTCAAAGAAATTTTGTATACATAATCAGTGGGCCCACAGAAGTCTAAAAATGCAAAAACTAACCACTCAAAATAGGGAGGGGGGTTGTAGGGCCAAAAAATGAAATTATAGATCTATGAACCGAATTCAACCAAATTTTGTATACATAATCAGTGGGCCCACAGAAGCCTAAAAATGCAAAAACTAACCACTCAAAATAGGGAGAGGAGGGTTGTAGGGACAAAAAATGAAAATATAGATCTCTGAGACAAATTCTACCAAATTTTCTATACATAATCAGTGGGCCCACAGAAGTCTAAAAATGCAAAAAAACTAACCACTCAAAATAGGGAGGGGGGGGTCAAAAATATGTTGTAGGGCCAAAAATGAAAATATAGATCTATGAACCAAATTCAATCAAATTTTGTATACATAATCAGTGGGCCCACAGAAGTCTAAAAATGCAAAAACTAACCACCCAAAATGGGAGGGGGGGGGGCTGCTGTAGGGTTAAAAAAAGATAATCTAGGCCCTTCTACCAAATTCAGCCAAATTTTGTATACATAATCAGTGGGACCCCCAGAAGTCTAAATATTCAAAAACTAACTCCCCTGCATGATTATAAATAATTTTATTAAATATTAAATATAAGTGAGGAGCCAGGTTGTATGGTAATGTGTCAAGTGGATGGCCACATCAGAACACTTCAGCTTATTATAATTCTATTTCTATACATTTTTATCAAGAAATTTGAAGTTAAAAAATTTATATCTAATGAAAATGAATTTTAATTTTCTCATTAATATATCAAAGAATAATTGATACGTCAACAAGAATTATTTTGACCGCGCTGATTTGAAAAAGAGATATTTTTATCTCGCGAGACTACTGCGGATTACGCTATTGGAATTAAAATTAAAATTTATTTAATATCATTATTTCAAGTTAGAAATATATAAGTTCAAATATTATTTTCATTCAATATTTGACAAAAATTCCCTACATTAGAGTCGCGATCGAATAAAATGTAGAAAACCTTCAGTTAATTAATGGCAGGCATCTAACATACATGCTAATAGATCTAGCGCTCTGGACTCGGAGATCGAGTATATAACATCTGAGATTTCAAATTCACTCGGTGATCCATCCGAATGTCTAGCGGGCTATACGCGAAATGACGTTGGATTGTAGCTAGGTGGATTACATCTTTTTCTCTCTTGGTCCAGACTTAATACTCCGCAGACTCCAATAGCGTAATCCGCAGTAGTCTCGCGAGATAAAAATATCTTTTTTCAAATCAGCGCGGTCAAAATAATTCTTGTTGACGTATCAATTATTCTTTGATATATTAATGAGAAAAATTAAAATTTATTTAATATCATTATTTCAAGTTAGAAATATATAAGTTCAAATATTATTTTCACTCAATATTTGACAAAAATTCCCTACATTAGAGTCGCGATCGAATAAAATGTAGAAAACCTTCAGTTAATGAAAATGAAGTCGAAAATAGATCAAAATGGTGATTATTTTTCCGAAAATCTTGAAATCTACTTCCAGATTCAAAACTTTAAATAATTATCACTTTTATTTTTCAAAAACATTTCAGTTGATTTAACTTAACTGAAAATCTATGGGTGATAGTTTATTACGTTCACTATAAACTAGGTATATTGATCCGATTCAACTAACGGGGAAAGAGGAATAATAGTCCAGTCAAAATAGACATTTAAGCTTTCAGTAATTGGCATAGAGCTGAGAAATTGGTACAGGTCTTAAATACACTATTACAAATGAAATATAAAAATCCCCATCCTCTCGACCTCCGCAAAAAATTTGTCAAGGTCGAAAATATCAGTTTTCCACATTTTTCTCGTAAACGGTAAGTTTTTAAAAATTTCATTTCATGTCATGGAAAATACCCAGGTAGCACACAATATCCCCAGAATATTCTAAGAAGTTATTTAAAGGACATATATATTCCAATTATCTCCAGGAGATCCACAGAATATTTGTATGGGCGTTAATCTTCTGAGAATATTCTTTTCGAAATATTCCAAGAATGCGCAACTAGGAATATTCCGGGAAAGGGAATTTAATGTCCTACACGAATATTTTAGTTCTAAGAAAATTCACAGAATATCTATGAAGATTGAAATATTATTCACAGGACATTCCAATGTCCAGAGAAGATAGTATCAGAATATTTATAGATTATTCTTGTGCTACCTGGGCACTGGATATCTATAAATCTAAGAGTTTTAACAAAAAGTGGTCCATGTAAACGTTCAAGATAACAAAATTTCCTAGAGAATGAGATAGGAATCATGTTTCTACGATTAGTGGTTTTTACTTTTAGGAAAGAAAAACTGATATTTTTTTCCAAAAAATTACTACGTCTCCAACTTTGGAATCACGATATACTCAAGAATGGTGATTCGTATGAAAAAGTATAGTTACAATTGTTGTAGACAATTTTATGATCTACTACTTTTTCTGGCTTATTTTTACGATAACACTTACCGCTTGCGAGAAAAAATGCGAAAAAGCCGATATTTCTGACCTTTGATAAATTTTTTTGCAGAGCTCAGGAGGATGGGGATTTTTTACATTTCACTTGTAATATTGTATTTAAAGACCTGTACCAATTTTCAGCTCCATGCGAATTGTTAGCAAAAGCTTACCATTTTTTGTGTCTATTTTGACTGGACTATTAAGAGACAGCGGACAGACAGACATTGAACCTCCTCCATTTGAATCAATGCAAATATCGCTGGGCTACCGGATAAGATCCCGTTTAATTAGCCAGGTGGTCAGTGGGCACCAGTGATCCATTTGAGAACTGGCTTCTGCCCAAACCTTATTCATTAAAACTAAATGAAGCAATCATACTAACGAATGAAGGTGGGTGGGGTGGTTTCGGGCCATCCATCGATGACGTCATATGCAGCTTTAACTCCTCAATCGAATTTGTCTCTGACACCTTATTAAACAAAGCTCTTGTAATACATTGCCAATATTCGAAAGGTAATGACTTTCATTTAACACCTGACGACCCCCCCCCGTCGGAAATAAACAAAGAGCTTTTTAATATAGGGAGAAACTGACATTCGTTCATTAATTCCCTTCTATTAATGGAATCTATATTTTTAGTTACATATACTCATCGGATATTCGTTATATCATTTCAATAGAGCGATTGGTGGGGGGCGAGGTGCATGGTTTCGGGGGTCAGGGGCGTGTACTATATTTATATATGTATTTTTTTTAATTTCCCTTGCTTAGCGCATCACTCGGTGGCTTCAGGTACTAACCTTCTTATTCAAAATGAAAGGTCATAAAACTTGCTACAAATTTTAATATTTAGGTTTTTTCTCTGACCAACCGTTCAGGCTCAAACACAAAATCAAATTTTTTGACCTCTGCAGCCCCCCCCCCCCCCCTGGATCACCCAAAAACTAGCACTTTTTTCGATATTTTCAAATGTTGACCATGAAATAGCACGTTTTCAACAAAAACCAATCTACACATTTTTAAACAAGATTAAATGATTTATTTAATTTAAAAAGTTTCATCTTAATTGGATAATGGTAATCCGTGCCGCAATGAGATTGAAGTTTTTGAAAAACTCCAATTTTTTTCAAAAAATCGCAGTTTTTCCTTCATAGAATGAAAACCACTAATCTTAAAAACTTGATTTCTGTCTCATTCTCTAGGAAATTATATTGACTTGAACGTTTACTTGGACCACATTTTTGATAAAACTCTTAGATTTTTAGATATCCGGCATTTTCCATGGCATTAAAGGGTCTACAACTTATATTGATAGTTTTATTTTTCTGAACCCCCCACTTTTGGCCACCAAAGAATATAATAACCGTCTTTTTAATTCTATTAGGTTCATTTTATATTATATTTAATTTTTCTTTATTATTTTAATTGTAAAATCTTATAAATTTAATTTATACCTCCCCCCCCCTTCCTTTTGGGTTCAATTTCAACCAAAATCTAATCAGCTCTTGATCTCATTAAACCAAAACTACATGTGAAATTTCGTTTTGATATTCAAAGTAGTTTTTAGTTTTAGCTAGAGCGTTCACAAAAATTTGGTAACGCACTCACAGACTAATGTACTAACAGACATTTTGACAAAACAATTATTATCTCGAAAAATATAATTTTTTCGATCTTCACTTATTAGGAGCTTTTTTGTAGAGCGAAATGCTATAGTTTCACCCAATTTTTTTAATCAAAATAGAATCAGCCGTTTTTTAGATATTTTGAAAAAACAAAGCAATAAAACCATTTTTTTCATGCACGATTACAATACTTGACCATACCCTGTATATGTAAAGTAAAAACACCTCATATCTATATAATATATTCTTTATTATGGTGGATATCATTATTATACTGTATTAATAATCTTTTTTTTATTAACAAATATTAATAGTAGGTATTAGGTACATATTTTATCTGCGGCACGAGAAAGTTTTTGTTCTTCAAGTGCGTCCTCTGAGTAAGCCGAAAAGTACGTTGGACACCCCTCAATGAAACAAATGAATAAATAACGTTAATATCTCAGCAGATTTATTTCGCAAATGTTTATCAAAAATGAATTATCGACTTCCATTAATGGAAACAATTTTTTAGGAACAAAAGGGGCATACAATACAATAAATACATGAAACCACCGTTATCTAATGGAAATGCTAAAAAAGGACAAATCGAGAACCAAGTTTGATTCATTAATTAAGTCGATAACAAAACTTAAAAAAAAATGTTAATAAATAGCAAAAAAGTTATTCATATTTTATCTGTTATTGTTCTGTTTTTTTAGTATTAGTATTTAAGTAATGTATTTTACGTATAATTTTTATTACCTAGTATAATCATAACAAAATAGGATGTTTTAATTATCCATCAAATGAAAAACGATATCTTTATTAAAACTATATTTTGAATCAGCAAATTGATAAATAAATTACAAAAAGCTATTATTTGATTAAAAGTAGAAAAGATGAATTCGCGTTTAAAAAACCGGTATTGAAATTGTTTAAAAATTTCATTAATCGTATTTTGTTTCAAGCTGCGTACAGAATAACATTTTGATACGAATCTTGTTGTAGATAATATATCTCACTCAATGGCCAATCGTTGAAAGCTTCTCCAGCTTCACATTTATATTCATAGAATAGAATGTGAAGTATTGCGATGGCCTGTCTGGGTCCTGACTCTTTGAGAGCTTGTATCTCAGAGATGAAAAAGTTAATTTCATTTTGTAACCTCTAGGTGAAAGGAATCGACGCCCTTGATAGTTGCAAACCGGATTTAGGAAATAAAATCGGATATTGCTGTCCCCAGAGGCCAAAAAGGAGTAAAAAATGCATTAGTAAGTGCGTATGTGTGTATGCACCTCTGCATTTCGCAACCATAAGTCTCAGAGCTACGAAATTCAAAATAAGTTTAACCTTGATATAGGCTAGAAGTAGTACAGCAAGCTTTTTGGTTGAAATTGCAACACCGGAAATTGATATTTACATGAAATATTTTTATTATTTTTTTTTATTTTCTCAAAAACGATTTTGTTTTAAATTGGTGTACTTATCAAGTGTCATGAGTTGTTAGTCATGTATAAATTTTAATCTGATTGAAATAAAGAAAAAGGGAAAAATTAGGAGTGTCGCGATGATTTCAAATAAGTGAGAATGTGAAATACGTGTGGTGACCAGACCAGTTGATTTTTAACATGGACCACTAAAAAACCGTCGCCTAGCCGATTATAATAAGTATTGATAGATAGATAAATAGAATTAAAAACCAATTGATTGGCGAATTTCTTGACCTTTCTTCTGAATCCCATTAGTATTAAAAATCACGTCGGCGTCGTCGCGTAGGCCTATTATTATCAAGTATAGATATATAGATAGATATTAATATGTACCTACCTAGATATATGATCTGAATTTTTATTTAAAGAACCACTAAATTATCCAAAAGAATTAAAAAAATTATTTAAAGGTTTACTTCGTCTCTCTGTTTGAACAATTCTCCACAATGCACTTAGAAAACAAAAATCCACAAAACGCAACACAGAGGAAAGGCAACTATACCTACTATTACGCACGCATGCCCGCTGGCTGCTCGACTCGAAATGAAATAAATACGTTTAAGGTAGTTGTTCCGCCAAATGGGTTTTCTTAGAATTTTTTGAAATTTAGAGAGATTATTATTTAAATAGTTCTGCATCGATTGGTGGCAAAACGAAATTTATGAACAATATAGTGTCGGAGATATTAAATTCCAAAGATAGAGTTTTTCAGACTCTTAAGGGGCCCACAGACTTGCAAACTGGTTGCCAACTAGGTTGCAAACATGACATGTTGCAAAGAATGTTGAAGGTCTGTGGGGTGGTTGAAGTTGCAATTTCAGGTTGCACCAACGGTTGCAGTGAAATTAAAAAGTTTAGATTTTTTGTGGGAGGAGCCTAATGTTGGCAACACTGTTGCAGCGTCTGTAGTGGAGTTGGCGACTTGATTGGAAACATTAGTACACCACAAGTAGTTCTGTAGTGAAGTAGTGCGTGCAAAAATATAAAATGGCTACTATCTCAAATAACGACGCGTGGAGAGAATTTTTTGATATGTACCAAGGCTTGCCAGAGTTGTGGAAGGTGAAGTGGGAAGGTTTTAAAGACAGAAATAAAAAAGAAAGGCCTTTTCAAAGCTGTTAGCCGTCTACAAAAACATCGATAGAAATGCAAATGAAGATTCGTTAAAAAAAGACTTCATAATATTAGAATTTGTTACCGGAGGGAGCTGAAAAAAGTGGAACGGAGTCAAAGGTCGGGAGCTGGTGGAGATGAGGAATATATACCCAATTTATGGTATTTTCAATTGTTGGAGTTCCTGAGAGACCAGGAAACCCAAATTACTGGAATTTCCACAATGGATTGTGATGAAGAAGAAAGTGTGGAGGTTGCATGCGTAAGTACTCCTTTTTCTCATATTTTGCAAATGGTGTAGTGATTTTATTTTTATGAAAGGGTAAAAACATAATATAAAATATTACATTATTTCAGGAAGCATTTTCTCTCTGTAGTGCGGCTCCAAAGAAGAAAAAAAGCGTTGCGGAGCACATGGAAGAGAGAAATGAGCTGCTCAAAAATACTCTGGGGCAGCTAAAAAATATGGAGCAGGAGAAGGATGAGGCCTCCATCTACGCTGAGAGCTGGGCAACTTCGTTCCGCAAGCTGTCTTCCACCCAGCAGATTTATGCAAAAAAAGCGATTGAAGATATTTTGGTGCTGGGACAATTAGGGTCCCTTTCTTTAAATAGTGTAAATATAAGTTCTGCTTCCTCCCATTCCTCAATATCCTCAACCCCTGCCCATTCCCTTCAAGATTTATCATCTTTCAGTATTCAGTCGTGGTTGCAAGGTTGCATAGTCTGTAGCAAACAAGTTGGCAACCAAGTTGCAGGTCTGTGGGCCCCTTTATACAATAATTGTTATAATTATAATTATAAAATTGCACTTTTTCCTTATTGGGGCACGGATTACTATTTATTCAAATAAGATAAAACTTTGTTTGAATTGTAGCAAATTTAATTTAGTTTAAAAATGTCTAGAGGGTCTTTGTCGAAAACGTGTTCCTTCATGGTCAAAATGGGAAAATATCGAAAAAAGTGCGAGTTTTTGGGTGATCCGGGGGGGGGGGGGGCTGTCCAGGTCGAAAACTTGCATTTTGCGCTTGAGCCCGAACGATTGGTCGGAGAAAAAATCTAAATGAGAAAATTTGTAGAAAATTTTATGAACTTTCATTTTGAATAGAACGGTAATTTACGAAAAGTTGATAGTTTTCAAGTTATAAGCCAAAAACCGCCAAAAAATGGAAATTTCCACCTTTTTTTGCATTTTCTACAATGTTACATCACGAAATTTGGCTGGGAGACCTCAGATTTGAATTCAGCGCCCTTAAAAACATATATATATATATATGCAAAAAATCAGAACTACCACAAAACTTTCCCCATTTGAGCACAATTTGACTGGACTATCGGTACAAGATATTTCGACGTCTGGCAATTGTTAAACCCCGGCAAAAGTGTCTGGCTTTTTGCAAGTATTATTAAAAACATATAATTAAGACTCTATTAAAATCTCAGCGTGAATCAAACACTTTTTTCAAATAAAAAAAATGCAACTTTAGTGTTGTCTGGCTCAGTGTTGCCACCCTTAAAAGTGTCTGGCTTAGTTAATTTTTAATTTAAAATCAACTTAACTGTCGAAAGTATTTGTTGGATTTTGAATCAAACACTTTTTTTGGCAAACATTTTTTCCAACTTTCTCCTATGCGCAGTAAGCAGCAGTACCCAGGTAGATCAGGGAAACAGCCGATTACCTACTCATCTATACTATTAATATCTCTATGGGAAATATCTACTTGAATCAAACACTTCATTAAAAATGGGTCATGGGCTCTTGGACTATTAAGACAATTTTGATTCATAGTTACAACACAGTTTCTAGAGATAATAATGAATAAATAATGAAAAATGTATAAAAAAATTTACCCTAAAAACAATTTGGCAACAGTGCATTTATTTAACCAGGGAGAGAGAAGGGTCGAAGAAATTACAATTATCCGAAAACTTTCCGGGTAAAAACACATTTTAACTGGACTATTTGTTTTAATAAAAAAAAAATTTCCCTACTAAATATTTTGCTTTGTGGATTGACTCTCCCACATGAAAATTTTCTGGCTACGTCACTGCATATAATTTATTTTTAATAATCTTTCTGATCCTCTTTCCCAATTTGATAATATTTTTCCAGCTGGAGACCTTCAGGATATCAATCAAGAACAACACTTCCACGTCATATATATTATTTTAAGTTATAAAGTTTAAGGGTGTGTAGTTTAGCTGATTTCGAAATGATGCAATCGTATATTGGAATATTCAATCGCGGTTAATGAATTCTGATATATGTCATCCAATTCCTTCATCTTCTTCTCTAGAGCATATGTGAAATTGTTTCTCATTTGCTATATCATCCCCTTTCGATTGCTTCGCTATAAATGGATGCTTGGAATAATTTGCAAGCTGAATAAACCTTCCTCTCTCTGCGCTAGCTAAAATCATTCTTCTTTTTCTCTATTCTCTGGTCTAATCTATATATAAAGTTAAAAACGAGTCATCAAGCAGATTTCAGAAGCCCCTTCTAAAAACGTTATTAAATTATTCATAAAACCAAATCTATTGCCCAAGCGACAGAATAAACTCTCTAAATTTACTTTCCATTAAAATGAACCTATATCTTATTTAAATGAGCTAAGATTTGCCAATCAAATATTATACGAAAGCTAAATGATGACGTCTAGGTAGAGTATGAAATGTCAATAGTTTTAAATTATCATTTGCTATCTAAACAGATTTTTTTTTAATTGAATCTATTAAAATATTAGTCATCCACTTCTCTTAATATGGAATACATGAAAGGAAGTATAATATTGGAAGAAAAGTATTATCCATCAAATCAAAGTTATCGATTATAATTTTTATCAATGGTTCTCTCATTAATTTTATACTTGATCAATTTAATTGAAAAGTTTTTGTTTTGCCGAGAGTAGCAGAGTTGTTGATTCACAAAGAGAAACAAAGAGGTTGTCCTCTGCTTGATGCAAATAAACATACATATATATATATATATATATATGGTGGAGACTAGTCTATAAATTGAATCATCAAATAAATTGATCAACAAAGAGAAACAAAGAGGTTGTCCGCTGCTTGATGCAAATAAACATACACACATATATATATCGAGATGATATATCTGTATATATATTATTTATTTGTTTGAGACTATAGTTTCGAAGACTTGGTCTTAATCATCAGTCTTTCTTCAATTATAAATGTTTTTCATGGAGTCAATATCATATGGATATTGAAAACTTGGTGTTCTTTCGTCACTGCTGGAGGGCTAGGAACTAATAAAGACATTCTATCCGGTTCACATTCAAATATAACAATATGTTTCTCTTTCTCCTTTCTCCTTAGAAAGGCTGACAAAAGTTCTTCTTCTTTTGTCAGCCTTTCTAGGAGAAAGTTCTTCTTCTTTTTGTCAGCCTTTCTAAGGAGAAAAGGAGAAAGGGAAACATATTGTTATATTTGAATGTGAACCGGATAGAATGTCTTTATTAGTTCCTAGCCAGCAGTGACGAAGGAACACCAAGTTTTCAATATCCATATGATATTGACTCCATGAAAAACATTTATAATTGAAGAAAGACTGATGATTAAGACCAAGTCTTCGAAGCTATAGTCTCAAACAAATAAATAATATATATACAGATATATCATCTCGATATATATATGTGTGTATGTTTATTTGCATCAAGCAGCGGACAACCTCTTTGTTTCTCTTTGTTGATCAATTTATTTGATGATTCAATTTATAGACTTCGTCTCCCACCATTTGCCTTTTTATTTATAGATATACCTACCTACTTCACTCTGGTCTTTATTCTTACGAGATAAATCTAATAATCTCATTTACGCTAATACTTTTAGCATACATGGCTATTCGTAATTCGATAGAAATCTTGAAAGAGGTTATACTATTGCTAATTTCTAATTAATTTGACCATATGAACCCGAGGTAAAAAATCATTGGTTTTGGAGTTATCAGAGTTTTATTTATTTTTATTTATTTTTTTTGAAATTTCCTCGACTTTCTTCCAATAACTGCTAATTGTAAAAAAAAAGTACTGCACTCTGAGTGCCAAAAAGACACTTTCCAATAGCTTGTAAATAAGAGATTAGTTTAAAAAAAATCATGCCACTAACTTATATAAACTCCGAAATACAAGATCAAAACTAATGAGTATTGAAATTTTTTTGAAAATATCATTTACATTCAAAACGATTACTATAATAAAAAATAGTCCAATACACTTGATGTAAAAAATATAGAAAAAACATCCTCGTTTTATAAAAAATACGTTCAAAATTTATTTTCGCTTTCGCCATTAATCGGTAATTTTTGCTAATATAATATAAAGCGTGTAAAATTCCCAAAGATTCAAGCCCCCGTCTCAATTTTAACCTTTGTCACACAGAGATATAAGATTCCCATATAAATAACATGATGTTTTTGGCATTGAACGATACATTTTTTATACCAGAAAAAGCAAACGGTTCAAAAAATTTGAAACTCTGTAGACTTTTTCCTTATAATACTAGCTATCCTTCCGAATTTTTACAGATCTTTAGCTATTATAATTTTGGAGTCTACAACTTACTAACACTAAGATATAGTAGTATTTTATCTAGCTGTAGCTCCAAAATTATAATAGCTAAAAATTTGTAAAAAGAATACCTACTATTACTATATAAGGATAAAGAGATACAGAGTTTCAAATTTTTTGAACCATTACTTTGGCCGGAGTAAAAAATTTTCGCTCAATGCTAAAAACCCTGTTTTTAGCGCTTTTAGCGCCAACGCCGACGAAGATGATTGACTTTGGGCGGAAACACGGAAAGTAGCGTTCCTGCATTTCGTCGGATTTCAACCGGCAAGAATTGATATTTTTCTTCTGAATGAGTTCGAGCGAAGAAAAATAGTTCGAGAAATGTGAGAGATGGTTTCAAATCTTTTGGAGAAATTCGGACGTCTGTTTGAAAGGGGAGTCGAGACAAAGATTGTTTTGCTGCTGTTCGTTTGCGAGAGATCGAACGAATTTTCGCAATTTGCTGGATGGGAATATTGTGAATTGTTGGTCGAATGAGAATTTTTTGTTTTTGAAAGAATTTTTTGAAATTGGGCTTGTTGGATTTGTTGGTTTGCGTTTGTGGGGCTGAACGAATAGGAGAGATTGAAATAGGAGCGGGTTTGAGTGATTTTAGTGGAGAGGCCATTTGTTTGAGAGTTTCGGGCTGAGAGAGCTCGGCGGGTGGATTTGGCGATGGTTGATCAAGCGGGGTGGCTGTGTGAGGTTGCGTGACCTCTGGAGCTGCAGGCCACGGCAAAGAAAGGGGCTCGGAAACGGTGTCTGTCGTCCCGAAGAGGAGATCGAAAGCTTCGGACCAAGGAATATCTGGCTGAGTCTCTGTGGGCCGGGCGTATAGCAGTGAAAACGCGGAGGACCAAGAAATGTCAGATTGTGGTTCCTGCTGTCGAGCCGAGCTTGTCTGTGGGGGTCGGGTGGGAGCAACAGACGTTTCGCAAAGAATTTCTTTTTCTGGACCAGAGTGGCTGGAAGTCGGTTGAGAAGGGGCGGAAGTGAAATTGAAAGTGGATTTTTCTCGTGCGTTCGTAAAAAGTGT
The DNA here is from genome assembly GCA_024734495.1 of Forficula auricularia. Lineage (NCBI taxonomy): Eukaryota > Metazoa > Arthropoda > Insecta > Dermaptera > Forficulidae > Forficula > Forficula auricularia. The sequence goes on along the minus strand of JALMQS010000854.1, from coordinate 357,335 downwards.
TGGGGGTGGAGCACGATGGGCTGGTAGATGATTCTGGAGTTTTGCAAGGGCCGATTTTGAGAGATAGTGATTGACTGGATAATATTTAGGTTTAGGTCTTGAATATAAGTTCAGCAGGGCTTCTTTTAATTTGGTATAGGGCTTATCAGCGGGAGGGTTCATGATAAGGTCTCCCACCTCTCTTGGTACAATTTCAAGGTTGACTGTGAGGTTGAGATATTTTGTCCTCTCTGTTGTGATATGGTTGAGGTCGAACTTGGTTTCGAGTTGTTCGAGCCAGTCTTCGGGATGGTCTCGGGAAAACCATGTTGACATACTCACGGAGATCGTGAGGTTTTGAAGTTTGCGTATTCAATGTAATCGTAAGGACAAGGGAGGAACGTCGGGCTCACCACTGTAGACTGGTTAGTTGATTAATCAGCCACTTTTGTGAAATATGCTTTTGATGAATAAATATGCTTTTGTTTTTAAACGTGTTTATATACATCTCTGTTTTTCTTACAATATTTATATAAACAATAAACAAGTAAACAACTAATAACTGTGGCGGCAGTGAGGCGATCGCCGCCACACCACTTATCCAACCTGCACCACTACCACCGCACCCCACCTAACCCGGACCCCACCCCATACCCTAACCTACCTCTGAACCGGTACCATCACTCAACCCCGCATCCATTTTTTGACCCCCTTCCCCCATTTTGGGTCGTTAGTTGTTGCATTTCTAGCCTTCTAGTGACCCACAGATTAAGTATACAAAATTTGGTTGAGTTTGTTCCAAGAGCAAGAATTTTCATATTCCCCCCCCCCCTTTTTTGGGTGATTTTTTTAAACAAAAATTGTTATAAATCACATCCCCTACAACTTTGCTCATAATAAAATTTGGCGTAGAGTTAATAGTTTAGGAGTTATTTGATAATTTTCATTCGTGCTCCCCCCCCCCCCCCCTTTTGGGGTCAAAATATCAAAACGTTATATAACTAAAAACGTAAGTTAGAAGACATCTGATGTAAATATGAAATTTCATAATAATCCCTTCAGCCGCTTTTACGTGAATCGTAATCAATTTTTCGCGGAACCCACGGAAACATACAGACAGACAGACAGACCGACAGACAGGCAGGCAGGCAGGAATTTCGTTGTGGTTGTTTTCGTTCATAACTTTGCTTGAAACGTGTGCAACCAAAATTTGGCGTGATTTGGAGCAATGTACAGACAAAACCTTAATTTTTTATATATAGATTAAAATCAATATACGAGTAAGTAATATGAAAAATTTAGATGATACATGTCCATTTTAATAATAAATAATAGATTCACGGGTTTTATTTATAATATGAAAAGATGTTTTTAGGAGAAATGTGAGCCTGCTTAAATGAGCACATGCGATCAAAATTTGGAGCAATCGTTGATAAGGCTGCTCGCATAACTCTCAGCTATGTGTGATTATCTTCAAAAAACACTTGACATTTTTCCCGGCACACTAACTAATTACCACGGTACACCAGTGTGCCGCGGTACACACTTAGCGGAACACTGCTCTAGATGTCTAAAGTCTGTTGTTTGTATTTTGGGAGTCCAACTATAGCAATTTTTTTAGTCAATTCCTTGTGTTTAAAATATTGGCTTGATTTATCTTAAAAAGACACAGATAGGGGCTAAATTCACGTCAATTTATCTGTCGGTTGTTTGTTTCTACCTCCGCTCTTTCTTCTCTTAGAAAATATTTATCTATTCTTTTCCTCTCTTCTTCCTTTCTTAAAATTGAAAGCGATAATCGATCATAGAGGCTGCTCAGATCAATCAACCAGCACCGAGTACCTAGCTACCTTGGCTGAATAATTTGCCTTATGGAACAAATGGGCCAACTCCATTTGCAGAGACATTCGTTGTCTGGCCTTTATCCCTTTAATGCTTGCTCTGTTGTTTGCACACTCTGATTACAACAGCTAAGTTCAACAATTTGCATCCAAACTTTGATTGTTTGTTCCTTCTTCGATTTGCCATCGCATGGTACCTCCCATTTGGTTCTTATTTTTAGATTAGCCTAGAGCAGGGGTCGCCAAACTTTTTTGATCATCGACCCCTATATAATTTTTCGAAATCTCCATCGACCCCCATAAAAGTAATTTTCTGTTAATTAAAATAAAACTCTATTATATACTGTAATGTACATTTATTTTGTGATTTTAAACATTTATTAAATTAATAGTACATTGTGTGTAAAACAATAGTTTTATGAAAAATATATTAATGATGAAATTTAATGATTTTCCCAGAAATAAGTTATACATATTTATTAAATAATATTTATTAAATAATAAGTAATTATAAATAAGTAGAAATAATAAGTAAAGTAACTACAGATGTATTGCTTCTTAATCAATGAGATGGGTGTGCCTGGTGTTTTTTGCAAGGTTCGCTATATTGGGTTCAAAATTGGTCAATTTTAATCTTAAATCCCCTCGAAACTCCACATTTAATTTATTTCTGTACTTAGTTAAGATTGAATTTACGTGACTGAAACCGGCTTCAACCATATAGGAACTTGGAAATGCTAGCACAAATGGCTGAGCTATATCGTAAAGTTTTACATATTTTTGCATTATATTTATATTTGTCCAAAATTTGCTTATTGTTAAATTTTTAAGAAGCGTCCTTGATATTAATGATATTAAGTCAATTATAAAAAAATTCACAAATTTTACATACTCAATTAGGTATGTGTGATTTGCGTATTAAGAACTGTTTTTTCTTCGACCCCCAATAGACCCTTTCGATCGGATCGACCCGCGCTTTTGTTAAATAGACCCCTGGGGGTCTATATAGACCACTTTGGCGACCTCTGGCCTAGAGAGATCTATCTATCTATACTATATCTATTAAAAAATGGGTTTAAAATAAACCTTTTTTAGATTGTTTTTTAAAAGATTTGTACTTTTTTTAATACCTATTACAGTGGTTCCCAAACTTTTCCGAGTCGCGGCGCTTTTTTACAACAATCAATTAACAATTTCTTATTTTCTACTAGCTCCAAGTCCCGCCTTCGGCGGCCTTCTTGCTAGCCAGGGGGCTACGCCCCCTGGACCTCCACCCTCACACCCCACTCCCACCCACCACTCGGCCGAAACCCACTCACCACCCTAAAACTTCACCCCGCACCCAACCGAACTCGAACCCCCACCCCGTACTATCCCACTATGCCTCTGGACCCCCACCTGAACCCCCACTGCACCAACCCTGCACCACCACCCCCGCACTCCACCCACCCTGGTCCCCACCCCGAGCTTTCAACCACCGCGCACCACACCCTAGCCCCTGGACCCCCACCCCGTACCACCTCTGATATAACTCGGTTAATTTTGAATCAAATTTTAAAAATAAAGTTTCATTTCATTCACAATAATATACTAAACATTTCATATAATAAAATCAGATTTAATAGAACCAATAATTAATAAGATATAGAGAGCTTTCGTCAAAATATCGGTCATGTCATTCGCCAATCAGTCATTTCTCGTTAATTATTTAATTTATCAAATTGCATTTCATATACAAAATTGTTCAGCATTTTACAATGAACAAAATAAGACCTTAAACTTGAAAATCAACCACTAGACAACCAAGATATAGTCGTTTTTCGATTGGTCTACAAGATTTTTGAAGTTAAGCATTGCTTTCTGCTCATAACTCGGTTAATTTTGAATCAAATTTTAAAAATAAAGTTTCATTTCATTCACAATAATATACTAAACATTTCATATAATAAAATCAGATTTAATAGAACCTATAATTAATAAGATATAGAGAGCTTTCGTCAAAATATCGGTCATGTCATTCGCCAATCAGTCATTTCTCGTTAATTATTTAATTTATCAAATTGCATTTCATATACAAAATTGTTCAGCATTTTACAATGAAAAAAATAAGACCTTAAACTTGAAAATCAACCACTCGACAACCAAGATATAGTCGTTTTTCGATTGGTCTACAAGATTTTTGAAGTTAAGCATTGCTTTCTGCTCATAACTCGGTTAATTTTTGAATCAAATTTTAAAAATAAAGTTTCATTTCATTCACAATAATATAGTAAACATTTCATATAATAAAATCAGATTTAATAGAACCTATAATTAATAAGATATAGAGAGCTTTCGTCAAAATATCGGTCATGTCATTCGCCAATCAGTCATTTCTCGTTAATTATTTAATTTATCAAATTGCATTTCATATACAAAATTGTTCAGCATTTTATAATGAACAAAATAACACCTTATAGTTGAAAATCAACCACTAGACAACCAAGATATAGTCGTTTTTCGATTGGTCTACAAGATTTTTGAAGTTAAGCATTGCTTTCTGCTCATAACTCGGTTAATTTTGAATCAAATTTTAAAAATAAAGTTTCATTTCATTCACAATAATATACTAAACATTTCATATAATAAAATCAGATTTAATAGAACCTATAATTAATAAGATATAGAGAGCTTTCGTCAAAATATCGGTCATGTCATTCGCCAATCAGTCATTTCTCGTTAATTATTTAATTTATCAAATTGCATTTCATATACAAAATTGTTCAGCATTTTATAATGAACAAAATAACACCTTATAGTTGAAAATCAACCACTCGACAACCAAGATATAGTCGTTTTTCGATTGGTCTACAAGATTTTTGAAGTTAAGCATTGCTTTCTGCTCATAACTCGGTTAATTTTGAATCAAATTTTAAAAATAAAGTTTCATTTCATTCACAATAATATGCTAAACATTTCATATAATAAAATCAGATTTAATAGAACCTATAATTAATAAGATATAGAGAGCTTTCGTCAAAATATCGGTCATGTCATTCGCCAATCAGTCATTTCTCGTTAATTATTTAATATATCAAACTGCATTAAATATACAAAATTGTTCAGCATTTTATAATGAACAAAATAAGACCTTAAACTTGAAAATCAACCACTAGACAACCAAGATATAGTCGTTTTTCGATTGGTCTACAAGATTTTCGAAGTTAAGCATTGCTTTCTGCTCATAACTCGGTTAATTTTCTTAACAAATTGCATTTAATTTTGCAAATTATTCAGCATTTTATAATGAACAAAATAAGACCTTAAAGTTGAAAATCAACAACAAGACAAACAAGATAAAGTCGTTTTTGGATTGGTCTACAAGATTTTTGAACGTTAAGCATTGCTTTCTGCTCATAACTCGGTTAATTTTGAATCAAATTTTAAAAATAAAGTTTCATTTCATTCACAATAATATACTAAACATTTCATATAATAAAATCAGATTTAATAGAACCAATAATTAATAAGATATAGAGAGCTTTCGTCAAAATATCGGTCATGTCATTCGCCAATCAGTCATTTCTCGTTAATTATTTAATTTATCAAATTGCATTTCATATACAAAATTGTTCAGCATTTTATAATGAACAAAATAACACCTTATAGTTGAAAATCAACCACTCGACAACCAAGATATAGTCGTTTTTCGATTGGTCTACAAGATTTTTGAAGTTAAGCATTGCTTTCTGCTCATAACTCGGTTAATTTTGAATCAAATTTTAAAAATAAAGTTTCATTTCATTCACAATAATATACTAAACATTTCATATAATAAAATCAGATTTAATAGAACCAATAATTAATAAGATATAGAGAGCTTTCGTCAAAATATCGGTCATGTCATTCGCCAATCAGTCATTTCTCGTTAATTATTTAATTTATCAAATTGCATTTCATATACAAAATTGTTCAGCATTTTATAATGAACAAAATAACACCTTATAGTTGAAAATCAACCACTAGACAACCAAGATATAGTCGTTTTTCGATTGGTCTACAAGATTTTCGAAGTTAAGCATTGCTTTCTGCTCATAACTCGGTTAATTTTCTTAACAAATTGCATTTAATTTTGCAAAATATTCAGCATTTTATAATGAACAAAATAAGACCTTAAAGTTGAAAATCAACAACAAGACAAACAAGATAAAGTCGTTTTTCGATTGGTCTACAAGATTTTTGAAGTTAAGCATTGCTTTCTGCTCATAACTCGGTTAATTTTGAATCAAATTTTAAAAATAAAGTTTCATTTCATTCACAATAATATACTAAACATTTCATATAATAAAATCAGATTTAATAGAACCTATAATTAATAAGATATAGAGAGCTTTCGTCAAAATATCGGTCATGTCATTCGCCAATCAGTCATTTCTCGTTAATTATTTAATTTATCAAATTGCATTTCATATACAAAATTGTTCAGCATTTTATAATGAACAAAATAACACCTTATAGTTGAAAATCAACCACTAGACAACCAAGATATAGTCGTTTTTCGATTGGTCTACAAGATTTTTGAAGTTAAGCATTGCTTTCTGCTCATAACTCGGTTAATTTTGAATCAAATTTTAAAAATAAAGTTTCATTTCATTCACAATAATATACTAAACATTTCATATAATAAAATCAGATTTAATAGAACCTATAATTAATAAGATATAGAGAGCTTTCGTCAAAATATCGGTCATGTCATTCGCCAATCAGTCATTTCTCGTTAATTATTTAATTTATCAAATTGCATTTCATATACAAAATTGTTCAGCATTTTATAATGAACAAAATAAGACCTTAAAGTTGAAAATCAACAACAAGACAAACAAGATAAAGTCGTTTTTCGATTGGTCTACAAGATTTTTGAAGTTAAGCATTGCTTTCTGCTCATAACTCGGTTAATTTTGAATCAAATTTTAAAAATAAAGTTTCATTTCATTCACAATAATATACTAAACATTTCATATAATAAAATCAGATTTAATAGAACCTATAATTAATAAGATATAGAGAGCTTTCGTCAAAATATCGGTCATGTCATTCGCCAATCAGTCATTTCTCGTTAATTATTTAATTTATCAAATTGCATTTCATATACAAAATTGTTCAGCATTTTATAATGAACAAAATAACACCTTATAGTTGAAAATCAACCACTCGACAACCAAGATATAGTCGTTTTTCGATTGGTCTACAAGATTTTTGAAGTTAAGCATTGCTTTCTGCTCATAACTCGGTTAATTTTGAATCAAATTTTAAAAATAAAGTTTCATTTCATTCACAATAATATACTAAACATTTCATATAATAAAATCAGATTTAATAGAACCTATAATTAATAAGATATAGAGAGCTTTCGTCAAAATATCGGTCATGTCATTCGCCAATCAGTCATTTCTCGTTAATTATTTAATTTATCAAATTGCATTTCATATACAAAATTGTTCAGCATTTTATAATGAACAAAATAAGACCTTAAAGTTGAAAATCAACAACAAGACAAACAAGATAAAGTCGTTTTTCGATTGGTCTACAAGATTTTTGAAGTTAAGCATTGCTTTCTGCTCATAACTCGGTTAATTTTGAATCAAATTTTAAAAATAAAGTTTCATTTCATTCACAATAATATACTAAACATTTCATATAATAAAATCAGATTTAATAGAACCTATAATTAATAAGATATAGAGAGCTTTCGTCAAAATATCGGTCATGTCATTCGCCAATCAGTCATTTCTCGTTAATTATTTAATTTATCAAATTGCATTTCATATACAAAATTGTTCAGCATTTTATAATGAACAAAATAAGACCTTAAAGTTGAAAATCAACAACAAGACAAACAAGATAAAGTCGTTTTTCGATTGGTCTACAAGATTTTTGAAGTTAAGCATTGCTTTCTGCTCATAACTCGGTTAATTTTGAATCAAATTTTAAAAATAAAGTTTCATTTCATTCACAATAATATACTAAACATTTCATATAATAAAATCAGATTTAATAGAACCAATAATTAATAAGATATAGAGAGCTTTCGTCAAAATATCGGTCATGTCATTCGCCAATCAGTCATTTCTCGTTAATTATTTAATTTATCAAATTGCATTTCATATACAAAATTGTTCAGCATTTTATAATGAACAAAATAACACCTTATAGTTGAAAATCAACCACTCGACAACCAAGATATAGTCGTTTTTCGATTGGTCTACAAGATTTTTGAAGTTAAGCATTGCTTTCTGCTCATAACTCGGTTAATTTTCTTAACAAATTGCATTTAATTTTGCAAAATATTCAGCATTTTATAATGAACAAAATAAGACCTTAAAGTTGAAAATCAACAACAAGACAAACAAGATAAAGTCGTTTTTCGATTGGTCTACAAGATTTTTGAAGTTAAGGATTGCTTTCTGCTCATAACTCGGTTAATTTTGAATCAAATTTTAAAAATAAAGTTTCATTTCATTCACAATAATATACTAAACATTTCATATAATAAAATCAGATTTAATAGAACCTATAATTAATAAGATATAGAGAGTTTTCGTCAAAATATCGGTCATGTCATTCGCTAATCAGTCATTTCTCGTTAATTATTTAATTTATCAAATTGCTTTTCATATACAAAATTGTTCAGCATTTTATAATGAAGAAAATAAGACATTATAGTTGAAAATCAACAACAAGACAAACAAGATAAAGTCGTTTTTCGATTGGTCGGCAAAGATTTTTGAAGTTTAGCATTGCTTTCTGCTCATAACTCGGTTAATTTTGAATCAAATTTTAAAAATAAAGTTTCATTTCATTCACAATAATATACTAAACATTTCATATAATAAAATCAGATTTAATAGAACCTATAATTAATAAGATATAGAGAGCTTTCGTCAAAATATCGGTCATGTCATTCGCCAATCAGTCATTTCTCGTTAATTATTTAATTTATCAAATTGCATTTCATATACAAAATTGTTCAGCATTTTATAATGAACAAAATAACACCTTATAGTTGAAAATCAACCACTCGACAACCAAGATATAGTCGTTTTTCGATTGGTCTACAAGATTTTTGAAGTTAAGCATTGCTTTCTGCTCATAACTCGGTTAATTTTGAATCAAATTTTAAAAATAAAGTTTCATTTCATTCACAATAATATGCTAAACATTTCATATAATAAAATCAGATTTAATAGAACCTATAATTAATAAGATATAGAGAGCTTTCGTCAAAATATCGGTCATGTCATTCGCCAATCAGTCATTTCTCGTTAATTATTTAATTTATCAAATTGCATTTCATATACAAAATTGTTCAGCATTTTATAATGAACAAAATAAGACCTTAAAGTTGAAAATCAACAACAAGACAAACAAGATAAAGTCGTTTTTCGATTGGTCTACAAGATTTTTGAAGTTAAGCATTGCTTTCTGCTCATAACTCGGTTAATTTTGAATCAAATTTTAAAAATAAAGTTTCATTTCATTCACAATAATATACTAAACATTTCATATAATAAAATCAGATTTAATAGAACCTATAATTAATAAGATATAGAGAGCTTTCGTCAAAATATCGGTCATGTCATTCGCCAATCAGTCATTTCTCGTTAATTATTTAATTTATCAAATTGCATTTCATATACAAAATTGTTCAGCATTTTATAATGAACAAAATAACACCTTATAGTTGAAAATCAACCACTAGACAACCAAGATATAGTCGTTTTTCGATTGGTCTACAAGATTTTCGAAGTTAAGCATTGCTTTCTGCTCATAACTCGGTTAATTTTCTTAACAAATTGCATTTAATTTTGCAAAATATTCAGCATTTTATAATGAACAAAATAAGACCTTAAAGTTGAAAATCAACAACAAGACAAACAAGATAAAGTCGTTTTTCGATTGGTCTACAAGATTTTTGAAGTTAAGCATTGCTTTCTGCTCATAACTCGGTTAATTTTGAATCAAATTTTAAAAATAAAGTTTCATTTCATTCACAATAATATGCTAAACATTTCATATAATAAAATCAGATTTAATAGAACCTATAATTAATAAGATATAGAGAGCTTTCGTCAAAATATCGGTCATGTCATTCGCCAATCAGTCATTTCTCGTTAATTATTTAATTTATCAAATTGCATTTCATATACAAAATTGTTCAGCATTTTATAATGAACAAAATAACACCTTATAGTTGAAAATCAACCACTAGACAACCAAGATATAGTCGTTTTTCGATTGGTCTACAAGATTTTTGAAGTTAAGCATTGCTTTCTGCTCATAACTCGGTTAATTTTGAATCAAATTTTAAAAATAAAGTTTCATTTCATTCACAATAATATACTAAACATTTCATATAATAAAATCAGATTTAATAGAACCAATAATTAATAAGATATAGAGAGCTTTCGTCAAAATATCGGTCATGTCATTCGCCAATCAGTCATTTCTCGTTAATTATTTAATTTATCAAATTGCATTTCATATACAAAATTGTTCAGCATTTTATAATGAACAAAATAACACCTTATAGTTGAAAATCAACCACTCGACAACCAAGATATAGTCGTTTTTCGATTGGTCTACAAGATTTTTGAAGTTAAGCATTGCTTTCTGCTCATAACTCGGTTAATTTTGAATCAAATTTTAAAAATAAAGTTTCATTTCATTCACAATAATATACTAAACATTTCATATAATAAAATCAGATTTAATAGAACCTATAATTAATAAGATATAGAGAGCTTTCGTCAAAATATCGGTCATGTCATTCGCCAATCAGTCATTTCTCGTTAATTATTTAATTTATCAAATTGCATTTCATATACAAAATTGTTCAGCATTTTATAATGAACAAAATAAGACCTTAAAGTTGAAAATCAACAACAAGACAAACAAGATAAAGTCGTTTTTCGATTGGTCTACAAGATTTTTGAAGTTAAGCATTGCTTTCTGCTCATAACTCGGTTAATTTTGAATCAAATTTTAAAAATAAAGTTTCATTTCATTCACAATAATATGCTAAACATTTCATATAATAAAATCAGATTTAATAGAACCTATAATTAATAAGATATAGAGAGCTTTCGTATTTCATATACAAAATTGTTCAGCATTTTATAATGAACAAAATAACACCTTATAGTTGAAAATCAACCACTCGACAACCAAGATATAGTCGTTTTTCGATTGGTCTACAAGATTTTTGAAGTTAAGCATTGCTTTCTGCTCATAACTCGGTTAATTTTGAATCAAATTTTAAAAATAAAGTTTCATTTCATTCACAATAATATGCTAAACATTTCATATAATAAAATCAGATTTAATAGAACCTATAATTAATAAGATATAGAGAGCTTTCGTCAAAATATCGGTCATGTCATTCGCCAATCAGTCATTTCTCGTTAATTATTTAATTTATCAAATTGCATTTCATATACAAAATTGTTCAGCATTTTATAATGAACAAAATAACACCTTATAGTTGAAAATCAACAACTAGACAACCAAGATATAGTCGTTTTTCGATTGGTCTACAAGATTTTTGAAGTTAAGCATTGCTTTCTGCTCATAACTCGGTTAATTTTGAATCAAATTTTAAAAATAAAGTTTCATTTCATTCACAATAATATACTAAACATTTCATATAATAAAATCAGATTTAATAGAACCAATAATTAATAAGATATAGAGAGCTTTCGTCAAAATATCGGTCATGTCATTCGCCAATCAGACATTTCTCGTTAATTATTTAATTTATCAAATTGCATTTCATATACAAAATTGTTCAGCATTTTATAATGAACAAAATAACACCTTATAGTTGAAAATCAACCACTAGACAACCAAGATATAGTCGTTTTTCGATTGGTCTACAAGATTTTTGAAGTTAAGCATTGCTTTCTGCTCATAACTCGGTTAATTTTGAATCAAATTTTAAAAATAAAGTTTCATTTCATTCACAATAATATGCTAAACATTTCATATAATAAAATCAGATTTAATAGAACCTATAATTAATAAGATATAGAGAGCTTTCGTCAAAATATCGGTCATGTCATTCGCCAATCAGTCATTTCTCGTTAATTATTTAATTTATCAAATTGCATTTCATATACAAAATTGTTCAGCATTTTATAATGAACAAAATAAGACCTTAAAGTTGAAAATCAACAACAAGACAAACAAGATAAAGTCGTTTTTCGATTGGTCTACAAGATTTTTGAAGTTAAGCATTGCTTTCTGCTCATAACTCGGTTAATTTTGAATCAAATTTTAAAAATAAAGTTTCATTTCATTCACAATAATATGCTAAACATTTCATATAATAAAATCAGATTTAATAGAACCTATAATTAATAAGATATAGAGAGTTTTCGTCAAAATATCGTCATTCGCCAATCAGTCATTTCTCGTTAATTATTTAATTTATCAAATTGCATTTCATATACAAAATTGTTCAGCATTTTATAATGAACAAAATAACACCTTATAGTTGAAAATCAACCACTAGACAACCAAGATATAGTCGTTTTTCGATTGGTCTACAAGATTTTTGAAGTTAAGCATTGCTTTCTGCTCATAACTCGGTTAATTTTGAATCAAATTTTAAAAATAAAGTTTCATTTCATTCACAATAATATGCTAAACATTTCATATAATAAAATCAGATTTAATAGAACCTATAATTAATAAGATATAGAGAGCTTTCGTCAAAATATCGGTCATGTCATTCGCCAATCAGTCATTTCTCGTTAATTATTTAATTTATCAAATTGCATTTCATATACAAAATTGTTCAGCATTTTATAATGAACAAAATAAGACCTTAAAGTTGAAAATCAACAACAAGACAAACAAGATAAAGTCGTTTTTCGATTGGTCTACAAGATTTTTGAAGTTAAGCATTGCTTTCTGCTCATAACTCGGTTAATTTTGAATCAAATTTTAAAAATAAAGTTTCATTTCATTCACAATAATATACTAAACATTTCATATAATAAAATCAGATTTAATAGAACCTATAATTAATAAGATATAGAGAGCTTTCGTCAAAATATCGGTCATGTCATTCGCCAATCAGTCATTTCTCGTTAATTATTTAATTTATCAAATTGCATTTCATATACAAAATTGTTCAGCATTTTATAATGAACAAAATAACACCTTATAGTTGAAAATCAACCACTAGACAACCAAGATATAGTCGTTTTTCGATTGGTCTACAAGATTTTCGAAGTTAAGCATTGCTTTCTGCTCATAACTCGGTTAATTTTCTTAACAAATTGCATTTAATTTTGCAAAATATTCAGCATTTTATAATGAACAAAATAAGACCTTAAAGTTGAAAATCAACAACAAGACAAACAAGATAAAGTCGTTTTTCGATTGGTCTACAAGATTTTTGAAGTTAAGCATTGCTTTCTGCTCATAACTCGGTTAATTTTGAATCAAATTTTAAAAATAAAGTTTCATTTCATTCACAATAATATACTAAACATTTCATATAATAAAATCAGATTTAATAGAACCTATAATTAATAAGATATAGAGAGCTTTCGTCAAAATATCGGTCATGTCATTCGCCAATCAGTCATTTCTCGTTAATTATTTAATTTATCAAATTGCATTTCATATACAAAATTGTTCAGCATTTTATAATGAACAAAATAACACCTTATAGTTGAAAATCAACCACTCGACAACCAAGATATAGTCGTTTTTCGATTGGTAAGGGTTAACAAATATATTTAGTATAAATATAACAAAAAGACTAAGTTAGTTTGAATGAGTAATAGACTGGATAAACTGCTGAGCTAGCAAGCAGACAGCCAGGCGCCTGGCAGTTCTAAGCTATCTAAATAGAAGGATCGGGGAGAAGGAGTGGGACAGAGAGAGATAGATGCGGCGGCGGCCGCCGCTCGTTGGTGTGTGTTGGTATTGGTAAAGACGGCAGCAGGCGGCAGCGGCTGGCGGACCAGAGTTGGTTTGGACGGGTGTGTGTTAGCAGCTGTGAAAAGAGAGAGGACGAGGCCGCCCTGTGAGCTATGTGCACCGAGAGGATGATAGCGTTGATGGTGTTGTGTGAGTAAGCTGGCCAGCGAATAGATTAAGTTATATATAATTCATAGATTTAAGTATTGTACCAAACGTAGATTTAAAAATGATATAATCAATGTCAATATAAGTAATTAATTGTAAACATCGGTTCGATTATCAATCAAATTAAATATTATTTTAAATTAAAATATAATCTTTGTCCTCATTTGTGTTAAGTGAACCTATGGTGAAATTAAATATCCTTTTAAATATAATGTTTTGCCCCTAATGAGACCCCCTTTCAGGTCTGACGGAAATCCAGCCTTACAAATTGGTGTCGAGGTGTGGGGTAAACGATTTTAAAACTTTCAGAGTGCAAGTTGGGGAAATAATTTTGAAAAGGGAAATTTTGAAAATTTTAAAATCGGACGCTCGCTCCAACTTAGTTGAGAGCGTCACCCATGCATAAATTGGAAAACAAAGTTTATGATATATAGGAGAGAATTCGGGCCAAATTTCGGGAAAATTTAAGGAGAAAATGCCATTTCGAGCAAAAAATTTTGAGGCATTTTTGAGCAAACTCCTCCAAGTCATTTTTGAGCAAAAAATTTTGAGTCATTTTTGAGCAAATTTGTGAGTCGTTTTTGAGCAAAATTTTGAGCACATTTTTGAGCCATTTTTGGACAAAAATTTTGAGCCATTTTTGAGCCATTTTGAGCAGAAATTTTGAGCCATTTTCAGGCAGAAAAATTTTGAGTCATTTTGGAGGAAAATTTTTGAGGCATTTTTTGAGCAAAAATTTTGAGTATTTTTGAGCAAACTTTTCAAGTCATTTTTGAGCGAATTTTTGAGTCATTTTTGGGAGCAAATTTTGAGTCGTTTTGAGCAAAAAATTTTGAGGCATTTTTGAAGCATTTTTGAGCTATTTATTTTGACCATGGAACAAAATATTTTAGACCTACAGGCCAAGGTAGCGGAGCTGGCCACACAACTCCAACTATGTAACCGACCTGCCGCACCAGCGGAGGTTATAGTTCATAGGGACCCAAATTTCGGGGTGCTGGAGAGTTTGGCGGATTGGTCGGGAACGGGGGATGTGGAGATATTCCTCGGGAAATTCGGAGCGGTTAGCTCGCATTGGGGGCATTCAGGAGGCGCAATGGAGGGAGGTGGTAGAGTGGAAGTTGGAAGGGGCAGCCCATCGCACCGTCACGGAACTACCGACTACCACCACGTGGGGGAGGTGAAGAACTGCCTCAGAGAGCGGTTCCTCACTGAGAAACCGATCCAGGAACGATTTTTGAGGGCGTTGCAGATGCGGCAGGAGCCTCGGGAGAAGGCCTGGGATTTCCTGGAACGCCTCCGCGAAGCTATGAAAGGGCCAGAGTGGGGAGGTACAGGGATCACCGTACTCTCCCGGTTCCTGGAGGGAATGGCGGGGGAAATGGGGAAGTATGTCAGATTAGCGGCACCCACAACAGAGGAGGCAGCCCTCCAGATAGCCCGGCGGTGGGAACAGGAACTCCAACGGGAGGGGCCTGGGGACAGCTTGGCCGCACTTCGCGGGGAGCCGTCTCAATCGAGGACAACAGCCGGGCGCCCCCGTATAAAATGTTATACCTGTGGGAAAGAGGGACATATAGCCCGTTCCTGTTTCATGAAACAGGAACCCCACAGTTCTCCATCTGGAGGAGGAGGAGAAAGGGCAAGCGGGGTCAGACCCCGAGGCTGCTACAGATGTGGGAAAGAGGGACATATGATCCGAAACTGCCCTCAAATCCCTCGAGTGAAATACGTGGCGGAGGGAAGGGAAGGTAGAAATTCCCCCGAATTGAACCCAAAAGGTTAAGGGCCCACCTCTCCCCAAGGGTGAGCCCGCAGAGAGAGAGACCGTTTCTTGTGACGGCTGTCAGGGGAGGGGCAGCAAGAGCCACGAGAGTCGCGATGACGATCGGCGGCGTCAAGCGGGTGATGTTGGTGGACACGGGAGCTGAACTGTCGATACTCCGAGCTCCGATCGGGAAGGTGTCCCTCGAGCCATATTCCCGGCCGGCGTGCGGAGTGACAGGAGTCCTATTGCCCATTCGCGGGCGACAGATGCTCCGGGTGGCCGTTGACGATATCTCGTTGGTGCATCCCTTCGTCATATGCGACATTAACATCGCCGAGGACGGTCTTTTGGGGATCGACGTTTTGACCGCTTTGGGAGCGGTCGTAGATCTGAAGAAAGGGAACTGTCGGTGGGAAGGGAGTAGTGGGCAGAGAGACCAAGGAGCTACCGACTCAGGAATCGAAGAGGGAAAATACTCACATGGGGAGGATTCTTCTCGAGTTCGCCCTGCCAACGGAAAGGACACCGAGGAACTGGCCGTGAGCGGCGCCCCGGTGACCATCCGAGGAGGGGAAGGGAGGTCCAGTAGGGGTGAGGGGCCGGTGTCCGGCCCTCGGAGTGGAAGGAAGAGGAGGACCAAAAATAAAGTGTATCACCCTACCAAAGGTGGTGACCCCGAGGAAATAGCCGTGAGCGGCGCCTCGGTGACCATCCGAGGTGGGGAAGAGAGGTCCTGTAAGGGTGAAGGGCCGGTGCCCGGCCCTCGGAATGAAAGGAAGAGGAGGACCGAAAGGAAAGTGTCTCGCCCTACCAAAGGTGGTGGCCCCGAGGAACTAGCCGTGAGCGGCGCCCCGGAGACCATCCGAGGAGGGGAAGGGAGGTCCTCCAAGAGTGGAGTGTCGGACATTCGGACGGCTGTCGCGGAAGGGGACAGCGGGAGAGAAGGTCGGGCAACCTGCCCGCGGAGGGTAGTCAGACCCAGTTGGTCGGAAGTCGGGGTATGGGGAAGGACGAAGGATCAGGAGGAAGGGGTGGTAGAAGGGGAGGGCGATCCCCGGGAGCAGGAGAGAGAACTGCTCCGGGTTCGAGCCATATCTCGAACGGTGATTCCCGGGTACTCCGAAGTGGTTATCTGGGGAGAGGTACAAGGGACGGGTGAAGGTCTCGAGATAGTTCTTGAACCTGTCACATTGGCCCAGCCCACCCTTCGTGTGGGAAGGACACTGGTGAAAGTGGTCGAGGGGAAGGTGCCCGTGAGGCTAGCGAATTTGTCCTACCGAGCAGAGGTAATAGATGGAAGAGAAGATTTAGCCCAGGGGGCCCTGGTCGCCACGGAAGAGCAGACTAGGTGTGTCACGTAACAACCCGGAACACAGAGTCGGACGGGACATTGCTATCAATGATTAGGGAAAAAACGCAACACCTGTCGGAGGAACGGAGGAGACAGGTGGAGACCCTACTGAAAGAATATTATCACCTTATGTATGAAGAGGGAAAGACGGGTCTCGGTTGTGCCGTGGGGGTGTCCCACCGAATCGTGACGGGCGACGCCGCCCCCATATATAAGAAACCGTACAGAGTACCTCATGCGTTAAGACCGGAAGTGGAGAAACAAATACAAAAAATGAAGGAAGAGGGAGTAATCACTGACTCCGACTCCCCGTGGTCCGCACCAGTAGTCCTAGTACCTAAGAAGAGTGCGGACGGAAGGATTAAATACCGATTCTGTACAGATTTCAGGGCTCTAAACCAGGTAACCAAAGTACCGGTGTACCCTATCCCGAACATAACGGAAACATTAGAATCCTTGGGGAAGGCTAGGTACTTTTCAACACTTGACCTAGCTAGCGGTTATCATCAAATCCCCGTGGATCCCGGAGACCAAGAGAAAACAGCCTTCTCGACCTTCATGGGGCATTATGAGTATATCAGAATGCCCTTTGGGTTGGCCGGAGCCCCAGCCACGTTTCAAAGGCTGATGGATCGGGTTCTGGCGGGAATAAAAGGGAATGAATGCTACGTGTATTTAGATGACGTAGTTATTTTCGGGGAAACTTTCGAAGAACACCTAGGCCGACTGAGGAATGTTTTGAGTTGTTTGAAAACAGCCCAATTGAAAATCCAGTTGGAAAAATGTAACTTCGTAGTCCAGGAAGTAGCTTACCTAGGACATGTGGTAGGTAGGAACGGAGTAAGACCAGATCCCAAGACTGTGGAGGCCATCCGAACATATCCGGTACCAAAGAACGAGAAAGAGGTACAGAAGTTCCTGGGGTTAGCTGGCTGGTATAGAAGGTTCATACCTAACTATGCGGCCAAGGCTAAACCCCTGACAGAACTAACGCGGAAGGATCATCCGTTTCAGTGGGAGGAGGCCCAGGAGAAAGCATTTCAGACGTTAACCGAGTACTTGTGTAGCGACTCTGTGTTGATTTACCCTGATTTTTCGGAACCATTTATATTGGCGACCGACGCCTCCGGAGTGGCCTTGGGTGCCGTGCTTTCCCAAAAGCGGGACGGTTATGATAGGCCTATTGCCTATGCCAGCCGGAGTCTCAACGCAGCAGAAAGGAACTACACGGTTACGGAACAGGAGTTACTGGCCGTGATATGGGCCACAAAGCAGTTCCGCTGCTACTTGTACGGACGCCGCTTTACCCTGATCACGGACCATGCAGCCCTGCGATGGATGCTGAGCATCAAGGATCCGTCATCACGGCTGACTCGATGGGCACTAAGACTAGAAGAATATAAGTATGACGTGATCCACCGTCCGGGACGACTGCACAAAAACGCCGATGCGTTAAGTAGGGCAGTCAACACACTCAAGTTTAAGGATCTAGCAGAAGGACCGAGCCGGAATCGGCAGATCTGGGGAGGGAAGCCCTCGACATTAGATCTCTCGGAATGTAAACACGAGCATCAAATAAGGGGAGTAAGAGTCGACCTGGGAACTAATGATCGGGAACACTGGATAGTGGAACAAGAGAAAGATCCTATATGTCAATTATGGGAACAGCAAGGGAAGGCCTCTAAATTGTCAGATGGATGTCTATATGTAAACGTAGGAGGCGACAACGATCGTCATAGTTTAGTGGTCCCTCGGAGTAAGGTAATCGAGGTGATAAGGGCTAATCATGACCTCCCTCTTCTGGTCATAGAGGAGTACGAGGGACGGCCGATCGAATACGTTTGCGCTACATCTGGGACAGCATAGATCGAGATGTCAAGGACTATGTGCAAAAGTGTCGAATATGTGCCGAAATAAAGACCCCAACGAAATTGGCAGCCCCGGTACAACCGCATGTACGACCAACACGGCCATTCGAAATAATAGCTCTCGATATTGTGGGACCTCTGGCGAAGACTCTCCGTGGGAACGTATACATCCTCACGATCCTCGATCACTTCACTCGATATGTCGAAGCAATCCCATTGCCTAGCCAAAGAGCCCCACGAGTAGTTCGCGCCTTAGTGGAGGAAGTGTTCAGCCGCCATGGAATACCAGAGATCATTCTAACTGACCAGGGACGGAATTTTACCTCTGGGGTAATGAAGACGCTGTGTGAGCAACTGCACATCAAGAAGGCTCAAACGACCGCATACCACCCCGAGGCGAACGGGCGGCTGGAGCGGGTCCATCGTACACTAGTTACAATGATGAAACCCTGGGTGAGACCAGATGGAAAGGACTGGGACGTGTGGCTACCCTTCGCTCTCATGGCATATAGGGGAGGACCACATCGTGCTACGGGATTTACGCCGAATTTACTTACCTTCGGCAGGGAGGTGAATACACTGGAAGAAATGAATGGCCCCACAGATGAAGCCCAGCCCGAGATGTGGGACCGGCTAAGGACAATGCAGGAACAACTAGAGAAAATACACCACAGAGCCATGGAAGAGTCGGTGAAAGCCACCTCGACGTCGAGAGAACAACGAAATCGTGGGCGCCAACTACGAAATCTTCAAGTTGGAGATTACGTATACGTCCATTCGCCCGCCCTCCAGGCGAACGCAGCACGGAAGTTCCATAGGCCGTGGAAAGGACCCTACATCATTGTTTCAAAGATCTCTGACGTCGTGTTCGGCATCCGGTGGACCTCACAGAAAATAGTATACATCCATATAAACCGACTAAAGAAAGTGAAACTTAGTGGAACCCCTCGCCCAGCACAACTGAGGGAGCATAAAGGGAACTTGCTCCTAGCGCCCCCTTCATATATTATTGCCCATTGTATCTCAGCGGACTGGAAGATGTCACGGGGCCTAGCCAGACAAGTGAAGCTGAGATACCCCCGACACAAACTGGAAAGGAGAGACTGTGATAAAGTCGGAGACGTAGTTATCCAGTACCACCCGGAACGGATAATTATGCATCTCATAACGAAAGCTCGTTATTTCGAGAAACCGACCCCCTCTAGCCTCAACACGTGTTTGCAAAGAATGCGAGAGTTAGCACAGGAGAAAGGGTTCACGGATATCGCGATTCCCCGTCTTGGGTGCGGGCTAGACGAGATGAGTTGGGGGCAGGTGAGAGAAATGCTTAGCGAGACCTTCAAAGAAACACCGATCATAGTACATGTATATACGCCTGAAATGGAACATATCGGGGAAGTACCGGAGCCGGACTCAGACGAAGCCGACTCCTGGGACGGTGAACTAACCGATGAAAGAAGCCCAGACTTTGTGACCCCACGGTCCGAATATCTACCCATTACGGGCACCGGAGGGGCGCCAGGTGAGGAGCGACCGCGGACCGATCCACCGGGACCCAGCCCCCGGGGTGGGGGAGGTTGGAAGATGGAACCCAATAGTTCTTGGGAACCACAAAGCATGAAAGTGGGTAGCCCCGTTGGCCTGGCGGAGACAGAGGAATTGGGAAGCGGTGAGGAAGGAGTAGAGGGAAATTCTGAGGAAGTGGAAGGCCAGCCGGGTAGGCTGGAGATAGAGGAGGCGGGAAGTGGAGAAGAAGAAGGGGAAGACTCGGTAGAAGAGGGATGCCAATCGGGTAGGCTGGAGACAGAAGAAGTGAGAAGCGGTGAGGGGGAAGGAGAGAGAAATTCGGAGGATGAGGGAGACCAATTGGGTAGGAGGGAGATGGAGGAGGGGAGAAGCGGTGAGGAAGAAGGGGAAGAAACCAGTAATACGGATAGTGGATATCAGAGAACGGGACCCCAAGGGAACACTGTAGGAACGCGGGGACGGGGGACTAGGGGACGAGGGAGACCTCCCGGGAGACCTCCCAAACGAAAACTTTTTAATTTTATGAAACGACACTGATTCGCAGGTCTGGTTAGGGCGTTCTCGAACTTCCGGCGGGGCCGGAGAGACACTGAAAACTGTGAAGGGGTCGTATTCGAGCGAGTCGGCACTGTGCTTTTCGCCGGAGAGGAGTGGCGGCTAGTTACGGAGCTCGACTTGGGCCCAGTGGAAGAGAGCGTAACGACCATACGAGAACAATTACAGAAGGTTAGTGCGGACCGATACGCTCTCTCACTCGTGGGACCCATAGCGAATATAGATTTAAGTGAGGAGGTCGGTAACATGAAAGCCAACTTTGTACGAATCGAGAACATTGTCACACATTTGGGTGAAATGATACCGTCGCGGACAAAACGTGGGCTAGTGAACTTGGGGGACGCGTGTTGAAATTCATTTTTGGTACTTTAGATTCAGACGATTTGGGCGAAATTGACGCTCGTCTGAATTCATTAAATGAAGCACAAGACGAAATTGGGCACTATTTGGGCGATCAACTCACAGCTCTAGACCATATCGACGTGAAAACAGAAGAGAATTTCGATCAAATTCAGAGGAATGCTCGGGCGTTGATTGACCTGGCACAACTTTTAGACAAAAACTTAAATAATTTACTCGCGACAAGACGCCATGGAGCGCTATGTACACGGAGCTCTGAACATTATTGTATGCGTTGAGCGCCTGGGGTGGTCAGTGCGGTTCGTACAAGGTTATTGACGGACGTCCTCGGGATCATTCAGTCAGCGGCATCGGGTAGACTGCCGGATGCAAGGCTGATTGATCCTCGTTACTATTAGATATAATGACTACTGTAAGCCCGATTGCCAACTGACTGGGGTGGGTAACCCTTTAGAATTATGAATACGTTTGTTTATTATAGTCTATCTAGTGTTAAGGTATACAGTGCAGTGTGCGCGGTGTGTGGTTGTGACGGTCCCCTTAAAGGACGTGAGACACCGGGTGAACTCCTTTCGGGTCCACAACCTTCCAGTGACGCGGGGCGTTCTACGAACTCGGAGTGCGGCTGGAACATGAGTGGTTCGTTACTACGTTTGATCGCCAGGAATTCGTTCTACTGAACCAAGACTACGTGAACAACTGCAAGGAACTGATCCATTAGTCTGTTCAGCTCCGGTACTTTACAACGCTGGCCCAGCCCAGCTGCTTGAGTGCCATCTACTTTAGACGAATTACTGACGTACAAACCTTATGTCAGTGGGACGTCCGCTGGGGCAGATCCATGACCAGTGGGAGCCTTCCTAATGGGGCTCCCACTGGTACTACAGTCTAGCCAAACCAAGCGAGGCACGGTTACAGTGTCGGGAAGGGACGAATGAGTTAGCCACCGAGATGTCAACCTGGCGACGAGTGGCTACCCGGAGCTTCCCGACGAGTGCGAACTGCGAACCACCCATCATGTTCTGATGACTCGAGGGAATACACTAACTCTACACCGGACCACACTGGCCCCGCCATATTTCCCGCGTGAAGCAGACTCTACAGTCGCACATTCACCACAGGGCTCAGTAGCGGATCTCAGCCAAGGAATACGAAGCCTGGAGGAGGTTCGAGGCCTAGGGCGACGTTCGATGGAAGTACCCCTGACATTACTCCACGAAGAATTGGACTCCGTATACAACAACGAAGGCACCATCGGTACATAGCGACAGCAGCTTGCGCGGTGTAACAACCCTAGTGGTGATATTCGGCATTGCGTATTATTGGTGGCGGCGCAGAACTCACGATATTGACAACAATGAGACTGAGGAGGGGTTGGGTGAGCCGGAACCAGTAGCGTCTTAAGGGGAACTGAACACTGATCCGTGAGTGTGAAGTGTAGATATGTGAAGCGTAAAAAATAAGTGAATTATTAGTTTATATGACGCATGAGTCATCCTACCGGGCGAACTGTAAAAGGATGTCTATGCCCAAGGCATAGACATCTTTTAGAAAACCGGGAAGGATGTAAGGGTTAACAAATATATTTAGTATAAATATAACAAAAAGACTAAGTTAGTTTGAATGAGTACAGACTGGATAAACTGCTGAGCTAGCAAGCAGACAGCCAGGCGCCTGGCAGTTCTAAGCTATCTAAATAGAAGGATCGGGGAGAAGGAGGGGACAGAGAGAGATAGATGCGGCGGCGGCCGCCGCTCGTTGGTGTGTGTTGGTATTGCAAAGACGGCAGCAGGCGGCAGCGGCTGGCGGACCAGAGTTGGTTTGGACGGGTGTGTGTTAGCAGCTGTGAAAGAGAGAGGACGAGGCCGCCCTGTGAGCTATGTGCACCGAGAGGATGATAGCGTTGATGGTGTTGTGTGAGTAAGCTGGCCAGCGAATAGATTAAGTTATATATAATTCATAGATTTAAGTATTGTACCAAACGTAGATTTAAAAATGATATAATCAATGTCAATATAAGTAATTAATTGTGTAAACATCGGTTCGATTATCAATCAAATTAAATATTATTTTAAATTAAAATATAATCTTTGTCCTCATTTGTGTTAAGTGAACCTATGGTGAAATTAAATATCCTTTTAAATATAATGTTTTGCCCCTAATGAGACCCCCTTTCAGGTCTGACGGAAATCCAGCCCTCTATTATTAAACGAGCAAATATTGTTTATATATATATATATAGTACTTGCCACCGAGCGATGCTCGGTAACTTTTTGCTTCAGTTAAATGCTATATATTAATCCCCGAACCCCCACCACTTCACCACTGCAGCCCTCCACCAATACCCCCCCCGAAACCACTTCCCCTGTACCCCTCCACCACTGCGCCCCCTACCCATTTTTAGCATTTCAAACCTTGTAGTGGCCCACAGATTATGTGTATATATTATATGTATAGGTATACCTATAAATAAATTACGTATAATTTTTTTTTTAATTAAATAACAATTTTTGAGTTCATCAATTAAATTGCCAAATTCTAATTTAGAAAAAATACGTTTGTGGGATTTAAAACTCGATTTTTAATCAATTAAATTGCCAAACTTTTAATATATAATGACCTTATTGTGGGATATACCTAAAACCAATTATTTATTAAAAGGAAATTTAATAAAATGTAAATAAACATTTTTATCGAGACAACCACCTGTGAATAATTATTTAAATTAACAAAAAAACCCATCAAAAACAACTTAGCCGAAGATGAGACCGTGATAGATCGAATGTCCAACACAAACCCTCCTAACTCCGTGAATTTCATCCAAATCGTTAGAGCCGTTTACGAGAACTCCGGATTATATATATATATATATATATATATATATACAAGATTTGCTCGTTTAATATAATAAGATATATTAGGGTGGGTCAAAAAAATCCATTACATTTTTTTTTTACAAGTGACACGGAAAATGGGCTGCTAGACACCTTAAAAAAAATTCTTTGTAAATATGAGCTCTTAATTTTAATAAGAAGATCCTCCGCATCGCAGTTTTTTATTTTTTTCTGACTGAGGGGGTTAGTGTGTTAGGGTTGTGATGTGGGTGGGTTTCGGGGGTGGGGGGGGGGAGTTCGAGGGCTGGGAGTCCAGGGGGGCGTGCCTTGCAGCTAGTTTTATATAAATTCAACTCCTTAGTCGAAAGGGCTAGAATTTTCATTTGTGCCCCCCCCCTGCCCCCATTTTGGGTGGTAATTTTCAAATAACAAATAATAAACAGTTTTTTTTTTAATGAAAATGACGAGAGAAGGAGTTACACCAAAAAGGTGCATCACCCTAAAGGTCTGGGTTGGCCCCTCCATAGTAAAAAGAAGAAAAATAGGGGATTTTATGGGTCGAAGGTGTCTGGTAGTGATGAGCAAAGCAAAACCAAGACCAAGATTACAAGACCAAGCTCATCATTAATTAATATAGGCAGAGGGTGTGTTTGTAAAGTCTTGTTTAGGGTGTTTAGAAAGTCCTGATCACTTTTAAGAAAAATATTATTATTATTTTGATTTTGAATAGTAATATTAGTGATGGGCAAAGCAAGACCAAGACCAAGACCGCAAGACTAAGACCAATTCTGATCATCACTAGTGTCTGGTGATACGGGTCTTAAACAGTCGTAGTTATATGTAATCAATGAGGTGATTTTACGGTATTTTTGAAATCTTCAGGGGTCGATTACCCCTAAAAACGACTCGATTTGGCGAGTAAGAATTTGACTTTCGGGGTGTATGCTGATCCCACTACAGTATGGGATATGTTATTTTGATTCTGAAATCACTTTTCAAAATGATCACTAGCTCTTAAATTAGTACATGAGTGATTCAATCATCAAAACGTCGTTTATCATCCAAAATTTTAAAAATTGCATAATAAATGATAGTTATTTCACCTTCTAGAACGAATATCATCCATTAGAATTTCGTAGGGGGTGAGTTCGAATTCGATTGGGGGTCTCCGAGGGCCGACTTTTTTTAATTTCACCCCATGTCGAAGTTCGTGGATCACTTGCACCCAGAGACGCCTGAAAAAAAACACACACAAATTAATAAACAAATAAATAAATAAATAAACTATATCCAATAAATAAATAAACTAATAACCAATTACTAAATCTAAACGACATAGATATTGTATACTAATAATAATTGCCATAAATAATCGCCTAGTTTAAATTAAATATACAGGGTGATTGATTTAGAAAAAACCGAGGGGTGAACCGAGATTGGAATTAGGTGTACACCGTATTTGGAATTACTTTGGAATTCATTAGATAATCTATTGTCTTCTACTTGGAAATGAAAGTGGAAGTGGAAGTAGGTGTACACGATTTTAGGTCGTGTGGTTCACCCCTCGGAAAAACTATTAAAAGATTTTGACTTTATAGACTTGATGTATTTTATAGGTTAATTTTTTATTATATGTACCTAGACATTTTTAAATTTGTTTAATTTGTGCAAAAAAAACATATTTAATTAATGTTTCGAACTAACAGCAGCTACATCTTCAGTTAATAAAACAATATTTCCCCTTATATACCGGTTGAGTTTTTTTTTATCTTGAGACACTCAAAAACAGTGCATTATATGAAAAAAAGTTTCAAATAAAAGTTAATTTATATCAGGGGGGAAACTAAACTAAGTCATTGCTTGTCGAACTAGAACAAGCTTTCAAGGGTATTTCTGATGTCAAGTTCTGTTTTTAAATAGAAACCTATATGTTTCTGTACATATTCTGAATCTACAAAAAAAAAACTGAACCACTTTTATTAGAACTATTTTTTATACGACATCAAATAAATAAAAATATTAAATCAATTAGATCTCAAAATTCTAATAATTATTTTTAACAATTATTCAACTTAATTATCAAATAATAATGAGCAAATATTTAATTATTAAATAAATAATTTAATAATAATTAATAATTTTGCGACACTGTTCTGAGACATTCCAGAGTGTATTGCAATTCTTCTGGATGAATTCCAGTTCCAATTCCGTTATTTTGGCTTTTTAAGTTAACATTTTCTTTCTTTTAACAAATTTACAACACGATAAATTGAAGCTTGTGACGGTGTATTCTTATCAGGAAAACGCTCGGCATTCATTTCAATGGCAGCCCCATAATACTTCTTTAACATTCACCGCATAAATTAAGACAATTAATATTCTGTCTTCAAAAAAAAAATGCTCCATTTTTATTATTGTACCTATTACAATATAACTATCTGCGGATTGACAAGAGAAATAAATTTTTAAACTCAAGAATTAAGTAAAAAATAATCTCTTAAATGTGAGTATAACAAAGTTTTAATTTCATTATAAGCATAATTTCATTGTTGTGACTTTTTGATTTAATTATTTATTTAATAAATTAATTTATTTAATCATTATTATTTGATAATTAAGTTAAATAATTGTTCCAAAAATAATTATTAAGATTATTTTTTGAGATCAATTGATTACGTATATTTTTGTTTTATTTGATGTCGTATAAAAAAATAGTTCTTATGAAAGTTGTTCAGTTTTTTTTGCTGGAATTCCAGAATATAGCGCAGAAAAATATAGAGTTCCATTAAAAAACAGAACTTGACATTGAAATACCCTTGAAAACTTTATTTCGTCGGCAAATAATAGCGAAGTTTTAGTTTCCCTCTCGATATAAAACCAAACTTTAATTGAAACTTTTCCATATTTTTGAGTTATAAAATTGTCTGTCAAGATAAAAAACTCACCTGGTATATAATTATTTAGTGATTTGAAAACTCTATATAAGCTTATAAGTACATAGGTATTATAAATAAAATATCATTATTTTACCAGTTTATCACTAACCATATAAGACATATAAATTTTTGAAAACAGCTCTAAGAAAGCTAAAATTTGTTGAAAAGTAAAAATAATAAGAAAAATACATTTTTTAGGGATATTTAAGTTTTATAAAAAAAATAAAGCTAGTAATATCCGTTATAACCGGAAGTTGTAGTTTATCAATCCTAGAATATTTTATTTTAAATTTTGTAGTTCCCAAGAAGTTAGGCTAAGAAAAAAATTACCGTCTGAAAATAAAAAATCTTTCAATCGAAGTAAATTCAATCAGCCTGTTGAAAGATGAAATTTATTTGAATCAATAGGTAATTGTAGATATTTTATTGGACAGGAAAGATTTGTGTGGAATGCCTAGAATTTAAATACAATACATACTTGTCCTCCAAATAGTAAGGCCAGTCTGAAAGACATAAATCCCAACATATATATATACATTTACTATACTATATAATTATAAATTCATTCATGCATACATTTCAATATTTTTTTTTTTTTACAATGTTGGTTGTATTTGTTTTCAAAATTCGATTAAATTTAATGCAGAATAAAATTAATTTGCGATTAATTAATTAAATTTTTTTTAAGAGATTTAATTGTAAATTAATTGAAAAATAGGAAGGAGGAAGGAATTTAATTGAAAATTAATTGAAAAATTTAGGAAGGTAAATTAATTTTTACAAAATAAATTTTCTTATTTTTGTAATTTTAAATAGGAATTTATTAATTGTATAAAATTTTATTTTAATTTGGAAAAAATTGTATAAAATATATAGTGTCTACGCAAATTAATTATTTTTTGAAATCCTATTTTAATTGATTATAAATAAGACAATTGAAAATTTGGTACACTCTATATGAAATTATTTCGTTTGAGAATTGTTTAAAAAAAACTACTAGAAGAAGCTTAGCTTGGCATACAAGGGGTTTGATTATTTCAAATTTTTATGCCAAATTTATGGTCATTATCAATAACCACAAATTTTTGTGCCAAATTTATGGCCATCAACAACAGCTATGATCTTTTATTCCAAATTTGGCCATAAGCAACAAACTTAATTTTTATGCAAAAAATCCATGATCTTTAACAATAAATTTTTATACTTAAATTTGTGTCTGTTAACAACAACCGCAATTTTTGCCGTTATAGCGTGTAATAACTACATAAATTTTTGTACCGGCAACATCAACAACAACCATAAATTTTGTCCCCAGAATTGTAAATTCATTTGACAATGTTCGAATGTTTTTTCTCAAAAATTTAATTTTTTTTCTGATTTTATCTGAATTTGTCAGCTTTAATTATGAAGAATTGTAGAAAAGTCTGAAATTTAATTTTATATTTTAAAAATATAAAATATTTGCAGCAAAAGGAACTTTCTACGATTTTTCGTTTTCCGGAACATATATAAATTTAAACATATAAGTGAGATTGAAATTCAGTTTTTTCAATACTTATTTTTATACAATTTTTTGATAAAAACATAATCCCAAAACGTTTAAGCAAAAAATCAAACGTTTCGTGGTGGAACGTTTTTTTATTAAACGTTTTGGGATTATTTTTTAAAAATATTTTTATTTTTAATTCAATTCAACAATCAACTATTGATTTTGAAAATTGGAGGATAAAGTGTTAACTTTTTCAAGACTCGGTACGCTCTCTAGTTGAACCCATGCTAGTAATAAATAATATACTTAAATACAAAATAGGGGATAGAATGTAAACTTTTTCAAAACTCGGTACGCTCTCTGACTAGACCCGGCCTCTAGTAATAAATAATATATTTAAAAATACAAAATAGGGGATAGAATGTCAAGCACCAAAAACTCGGTACATCTCTGGCTAGACCCGCCTAGTAAATAATACATTTCAATACAAAATAGGGGATAGAATGTAAACTTTTTCAAGACTCGGTACGCTCTCTGGCTAGACCCGGCCTCTAGCAATAAATAATATACTTAAATACAAAATAGGGGATAGAATGTAAACTTTTTCAAAACTCAGTACGCTCTCTGGCTAGACCCGGCCTCTAGTAATAAATAATATATTTAAATACAAAATAGGGGATAGAATGTAAACTTTTTCAAAACTCGGTACGCTCTCTGGCTAGACCCGCCCTAGTAGTAAATAATACATTTCAATACAAAATAGAGAATAAAGTGTAAGTTTGTATTAAGCTATTTGAGGGTTTTGTAATACTATATATAAGAGCCTAGATTAATTTATAACAACGCTGAGAGAAATTTCTTTAAAAAAATTTCTCTCTTGCCTAGAATCGAACCGACGAACTCTTGAACTAAGGGCATCAATTCTAGCCATTACACCAATGCAATATTAATATTTATATCTTGATTTCTCTTACTAAAACTAAATATTTTTGATTTAGACTTTGCCGAGATAATATTGTATTCATTTGAACTCAAATTAAAATGAAAAAACACCAATAGATTTTAAATTAAGAAACATTAAATATATTAATTAACGAGGCAAATTTGAAATATAATTGTCAGCTCGGGTTTTATTACGATCATATTAATTAAGAACTCGTAATCTCATTAAGACATTTATTTAACAACAACATCAACATATGAACATAAATACAAACAATAAAACGATTAACAATACATCAAGTAAGCTTGTACGCATCAATTCTCCTCCTTAGAACACGGACGCAGCTTCCCACAGGATTCTCCTTCTTTCTTCCATTTAAAATAACTCGAATGATATTTAACTAACCTTCCCCTTCTTGACTATTTTCAATACTTCTTGCTCCATCCATCGATTTTTCTAAATATAATTTTATTTGATGAAGTAACTCTTCCTTATTTTGATTTAATTTCATCTGACCAGCATCTAGTTTCTCCTCTTCCATTATATTCAACTCATCCTCCTTGACTTCTTCAACCAGTAATGGAATTAAATCATCTTTCGTTAGTTAATGCCCTTTCTAATTTTCCTCTATTTGTAATTCCATTGATGGACTAATGATTTCCGAAAATTTATTCACACAACAAATAATATGACTACCGATCTCACTTTCTATTCCTACTTTCTTAGGGAATTCTACTGCTTTTGGACAAGGAACTCCTTTTTCCTTGCCCCTCCACTCGTTTCTGAAGCAAGTGTCTTCCCCATGTCCTCCCGCCTACAGAATCCACAAAAACGTCTATCCTGAATGCAACTTCTATCCTGAGTGGGACTTGTCTTCTTCTTTATCCATATCCTTTAAATCCCTTTTTCTATTTCTTCTACCGTCTGCATAAACCCTTCAATATCAGTGAATTTATCTCCCCTAATGGACGATCTAATACGTGGAGTAATCATCTCCACTAAAACTTGGCGATTGAACCAGCATCTTCGTCCGAAAACTTCTCTTAT
>JALMQS010000854.1:69523-326477 GCA_024734495.1 Forficula auricularia | reverse complement strand
TGTTTATTGCCATAAATGCCGAACAATTTGCATGAAATGGAATTTGATAAATTAAATAATTAACGAGAATGACTGATTAAGCGAATGACATTTAATCATTTGACGAAAAGCTCTCTATATCTTATTAATTATGTTCTTATTAACTTGATTTTATTATAATGAAATGTTTAGAATATTATTGTGAATGAAATGAAAACTTTATTCTGACTAAAATTTATAGAAAGCAATAAAAAATCTGTAGAATCAGAAAAAATGACTATATCTTGGTTGTCTATGGTTGATTTTCAACTATATTGATTTGTTCATTATAAAATGCTGAACAATTTTGTATTAAGAAGTACCGGCAGAATGACAATAATCGATATTTTGACGGTTTCCATATCTTATTAATTATAAATCTGACGACATGCTTCTATTATTGGTGAATGAAATGCAACTTATTTCTTTAAAATTTGATTCAAATTAACGTGGCAGAAGCTATTCGGACCGAAAACGACTTGTTGTTCGTAGGTTGACTAATATAGTGCTTCACTTTGTTCATTATCGCTTCGAACAATTTTTTGTATAGAAATGTACCTGATAAATTAAATACTACGAGAAAAAACATTGGCGAATGATTAGACCGATATTTTGAGAAAAGCTCTCTATATCTTATTAATTATTGGTTCTATTAAATCTGATTTTATTATATCAAATGTTTAGTATATTATTGTGAATGAAATGAGTTTTTATTTTTGTTCTGACTAAAAATCGAGTTATGCAAGTATCGCTTAACTAAATATTTGTAGACCAATCGAAAAAATTTTTATCTCTAAGAAGTTCCAGGTTGATTTTCACTATAAGGTGCGCTTGTTCATTGTGTCGCCGGCATATGAAAAATGCAATTTGATAAATTAAATAATTAACGAGAAATGATTGGATTGGCGAATGATTATGACGCTGTTAATTGGTTGTTCTATTAAATTGATTTTGTCGTTTAGTATGTCATTGTGAATGAAATGAAATTTCTATTTTGTGTTCTGATTCACACCGAGTTATGAGCAGAAAGCATGCTAACTCGTATCTAGACTGGTCGAAAAACTATTTTCATCTGGTTGTTCAAAGTGGTTGACTAACTATAAGGTGTTATTTTGTTCATTATAAATGTTGAACAATTTTTTATAGACTTGATAAATTAAATAATTAACGAGAAATGACTGACGGGCGAATGTCATTTATCGATATTTGACGAAAAGCTCTCTATATCTTATTAATTATTGTTCTATTAAATCTGGATTTTATTATATCAAATGTTTAGTATATTATTGTGAATGAAATGAAACTTTATTTTTAAAATTTGATTCAAAAATTAACCGAGTTATGAGCAGAGCAATGTCCCAAAAATCTTGTAGATCAACGAAAAATGACTTTGAGTCCCTTGTTTGTCTTTTTTTGTTGGTTGATTTTCAAGGTCTTGCCTTGCTCTTAAAAAATGCTGAATATTTGCAAAATTAAATGCAATTTGTTAAGAAATTAACTGAGTTATATAGAAAGCGCTTAACTGTAAAAAATCTTGTGACCAGAAAAACTAGATTATCTTGCTGTTCGATTCGAGTAAGGTGCTATCTTGTTCATTATAAATGCTGAACAATTTTTTGTATGTAGGTAATTTGATTAAATCAAATAATTAACGAGAAATGACTGATTAATGAACGACATGACCGATATTTTGACGAGTTTCCCATATCTTATTATAGGTTCTATTAAATCCGATTTTTATTATATGAAATGTTTAGAATATTAATAGTGAAATGAAAATGAAACTTATTTTAAATTTGATTCAAAATTAACTGAGTTATGTAGCAGAAAGCAATGCTTAACTTCAAAATCTTGTAGACCAACCCAAAAAATGACTATATCTTTGGTTGTTGTTGATTAACTATAAGGTGTTGATTTGTTCATTATGTAATGTTGAACAATTTTGGTGGTGAAATGCAATTTGACGAGAAATCGACTGATTATGAATGACATCGATATTTGATTATTTCCTTATATCTTATTAATTATAGGTTCTATTAAATCTGGATTTTAATATATTTAAGAGAAGGACGAGTTTTGTACTTGATTCAAAATTGGTCGGTGTTATGAGCAGAAGCGTTAACTTCTCAAATACCTGTAGACAATGAAAAACGACTTTATCTTGCCGTTCAGTGGTTGATTTTCCAAGGTGCTGCCTGTTCACGCTGAACAATTTCTGTAGAAATGCAATTTGATAAATTAAATAATCAACGAGAAATGACCGATTGATGTAATGGTCAATGTGACCGATATTTTTGACGAAAGCTCTATAATCTTATTAATTATTGGTTCTATTAAATCTGATTTTATTATATCAAATGTTTAGTATATTATTGTGAATGAAATGAAACTTTATTTTAAAATTTGATTCAAAAATTAACCGAGTTATGAGCAGAGCAATGCTTAACTTCAACATCTTTTGTAGACCAATCGAAAAAACGACTTAATCTTTGGCTGTCTAGTGGTTGATTTTCAACTATGGGTTATCTTTGCAAATGCTGAACAATTTTTTTATATGAAATGCAATTTGATAAAATTGTAATTAACGAGAAATGACCGGATTATTTAATGACACATTCGATATTTGACGAAAGTTTCCCATATCTTATTAATTATTGGTTCTTTCACCTGATTTTAATATAACAAATGTCAGTATATTAGTTGTGAATGAAATGAAACTTTATTTTTAAAATTTGACTAAATTAACTGAGTTATGAGCAGAAAGCACGTTAACTTCAAAACGACCAATCGAAAAATCCACTTTATCTTGTTTCAAACTTACATTGACTTCAATTTAAAGGTCTTATTTTGTTCTTGCAGTCGCTGAATATTTGCAAATTAAATGCAATTTCCGTTAGAAAAACTAACCGGAGTTATGCTAGAAAGTACGCTTAACTCTCAAAATCTTGTAGACTAATCGAAAAATCCAGCGGTTGATTTTCAACTATGGGTGTTTGTTCATTGCTGAATTACCTTGTATGTGAAATGAAAATTTGATATAAATTAACAATTAACGAGAATGACTGATTAAGGCGAATGATTGATCGATATTTTTTGATGAAAAATATATCCATTAATTATTATTCTATTAAATCTGATTTTATTATATGAAATGTTTGCATATTATTGTGAATGAAATGAAACTTATTTTAAAATTTGAGTCTAAATAATCGAGTTATAGAGCAGTAGTTATTAACTTTCACCTTTTGCATCAAGCAGCCGTCCAGCGGTTGACTAACTATAAGGTGTTATCGTTCATTGAACAATTTGTATATGAAATGTAATTTGATAAATTAAATAATTAATCTATAAAATGACTGATTATAATGACGACCGATATTTTTTGTTTTATATCTTATTAATTATTGGTTCTATTATTCGATTTTATTACATGAAATGCCTAGCATATTGTGAATGAAATGGTTCTTGTTTTAAAATTTGACTAAAATTAACCGAGTTAGCAGCAGAAGTATCGCTTAACTTCAAAATCTTGTCAATCAAGATTATATCTTGTTGTTCTAGTGGTTGATTTTCATTAGTAAGGTGTTATTTTGTTCATTATTAAATGCTGAACAATTTTTGTATAGAAATGCAATTTGATAAATTAAATAATTAATGACACGATCGATACTTTGACTTGTTTCTCCTATATCTTTATTAATTATTGGTTCTATTAAATCTGATTTTATTAGGCGAAATATTATTTAAATGAAACGAAACCCTATTTTTAAAATCTGATTCAAAATTGCACCGAGTTATGAGCAGAAAGTACGTTTTTTGACCCCTGCACCAATCGAAAAAAACGACTCATACCACAAACTAGTTGTTGATTTTCAGTTATAAGGTGTTATTTTGTTCACATTAAACGCTGAACAATTTGTATGTGAAATGCAATTTGATAAATTAAATAACTACCTATATAACGATCGATTGGCTTAACGATCGATATTTTGACGAAAGTTTCATAACTTATTAATCATTACAAACTGACCTATTATATGAAATGTTTGTATATTATTGTGAATGAAATGAAATTTTCACTTTTAAAATTTTTTTGATTCGTATCAACCGAGTTAGTGAGCAGAAAGCGCTTAACTTCAAAATCTTGTAGACCAATCGAAAAAATTATATCTTGGTTGTCTAGGTTTTCACAGGTAAGTTACCTGTTCATTTGTTGTATGTGAAAATTTGATAAATTAAATAATTAACGAGAATGACTTGTAAGATAACGACGATCGATATTTGATTTGTTTCATATCTCATTAATATTGGTTCTATTAAATCTGACTTTATTATATGAATGTTTAGTATATTATTGTGAATGAAATGAAACTTCTTAAAACTTGATCTGTAAATTAACTTCGAGTTAGAGCAGAAAAGTTGGGTCGCTTAACTGATCTTTGTAGACCAATGAAAAACGACACTTGGTTGTCTAGTGCGGTTGATAGTTATAAGGTGTTATTTTGTCATTATTAAATGCTGAACAATTTTTGTATGTGAAATGTAATTTCCGATAAATTAATTAACGAGAAATGACTGATCAATAACGACGAAAGTTTCATATCTTTATTAATTATTGGTTCTATTAAATCTGATTTTATTATATCAAATGTTTAGTATATTATTGTGAATGAAATGAAACTTTATTTTTAAAATTTTGATTCAAAAATTGACTGAGTTGGTATAGAAAGCAATGCTTAACTTCAAAATCTTGGTAGACCAATCGAAAACGATATCTGTTTGTCTTGTTGTTGATTTTCATCCTTAAGGTCTTATTTTGTTCTTTGTTTTAAAAATGCCGAATATTTTTACAAATTTCAAATGCAATTTGTTAAGAAAATTAACCGAGTTTTCGCGAGCAGAGTAATGCTTAACTTCAAAAATCTTGTAGACCAATCGAAAAACTACTGTCTAGTGGTTGATTTTCAACTATAAGGTGTTATTTTGTTGTTGGTAGCGTTGAACAATTTCATAGAAATGCAATTTGATAAATTAAATAACGAAATGATTGATTAATGAATGACATGACCGATATTTTGACGAAAGTTTCTTATATCTTATTACTATAGGTTCTATTAAATCTGATTTATTATATGAAATGTTTTATATATTGTGAATGAATGAAACTTTTATTTTTAAAATTTGATTCAAAATTTATATCGTGTTATGAGCAGAGTATCGCTTAACTTCAAAAAGTAGACCAAATCGAAACGACTTATCTATAACTTGTTGTTGATTTTCATCTCTTTAAGGTCTTTATTTTTTTACCATTATAAAATTTGTATATGAAATGCAATTTGATAAATTAAATAATTAACGAGAAATGACCGTTTAACGATTACGTTCTTGATATTTGGACGAGTTTCTATTAATTATTGGTTCTATTAAATCTGATTTTATTATATCAAACGCTTAGTATATTGTGAATGAAATGAAACTTTATTTTCAAAATCGATTCAAAATTAACCGAGTTATGAGCAGAAGTTATCGCTTAACTTCAAAAATCTTGTAGACCAACTTTATCTTCATGTCTTACGATTTTCGATTTTTAAGGTCTTATTTTGTTCTTTATAAATGCTGAATATTCTAAAAATAAAATGCAATTTGTTAAGAAAATTAACTGAGTTGGCGAGTATAACGCACTTCGAAAATCTTTGTAATCAACGAGTCCATTGAGAATCTGGTTTCAATCTAGAGGTTGATCTTCGAACTATGTTACTTGTTCAATATAAACGCTGAACAATTTTTAAAATGTGAAATGCACTTGATTAAACAAATAATTAACGAGAAATGACTGATTACAGAACGATTACGACCGATATCTTTATTAATCATCTGTTCTATTAAATCCGATTTTATTATATGAAATGTTTAGTATATTATTGTGAATGAAATGAAACTTTATTTTTAAATCTGACGTTCAACTAAAGCACGTTTAACTTCAAAATCTTTAGACCAATCGAAAAACGACTATATCTTTCTGTTGTCTAGGTTGATTAACTGCTAAGCAGTTATTTTGTTCATAAAAATCGCTGAACAATTTTGTATATGAAATGTAATTTGATAAACCAAATAATTAACGAGAAACGACCAGATACGACCGATATTTGACGAAAGCTCTCTATATCTTTAATATAAGTTCTATTAAATCCGATTTTATTATATGAAAATGCCTAGCATATTAATAACGAAACTTAAAAATTTGATTCAAAAATTAACCGAGTTGGTGAGCAAAGAAAGCACCTTCTTAACTTCTCGTGTCTTGTAGACAATCGAAAAACGACTCCTTTATCTGTTTAATCTTGTCATTGACTAACTTTAAGGTCTTATTTTGTTCTCATAAATGCCGAATATTTTGCAAAACTAAACGCAATAAAAATTACCGAGTTACGGCTTTGCCAACGCTTTGGCTGAAAATCTTTAGACCAATTGTTTACGCTTGTTCATTATGTTGGTCAATTTGTATGTGAAATGCAATTTGATAAATTAATTAACGGTCAATATAATATGACCGATATTTTGAAAGTTTCCTATATCTTATTAATTATTGGTTCTATTAAATCTGATTTTATTATATCAATGTTTAGTATATTATTGTGAATGAAATGAAACTTTATTTTTAAAATTTTGATTCAAAATTAACCGAGTTAGTGACAGAAAGTTAATGTTTAACTTCAAAAAATCTTAGACTAATCGAAAACGACTATATCTTGGTTGTCTAGGTTGATTTCTCAACTATGGGGTGTTGATTTGTTCATTATAAAAGAACAATTTGGTATATGAAATGCAATTTGACAACCAAATAATTAACGAGAAATGACTGATTATGACGATGACCGATTCTTGATGAAAGCTCTCTATATCTCATTAATATAAGTTCTATTAGATTCGACATAAAGCATATTGTGAATGAATGTAACTTTATCTTTAAATTTGATTCGTTCAATGTGTTATGAGCAGAAAAGCAATAAAGCTAACTTCAAATAGTCTTTGTAGATCAATCGAAAAACGACTTTATCTTGGTTGTTCGTGTTGATTTCAACTATAATTGTTCCATTATAAAATGCTGAACAATTTTGTATAGAAATGTAATTTGATAAATTAAATAATTAACGAGAAATGACTGATTTAATGACATATCGATATTTTGAAAAAAAGTTTATATCTTATTAATTATTGTTCTATTAAATCCGATTTTATTATATCAAATGTTTAGTATATTATTGTATCGAATGAAACTTCATTTTTAAAATTTGACTGTAGTTCAACAGTTATAGAGTAATAAGACCAAATACCTTAGATCAAAACGACTTTATCTGTTGTCTAGTGGTTGGATTAACTATATGCGTTATCTTGTCTAAAATGCTGAAATTGGTCTTTTCATGAAATGCACCTTGACAAATTTAAATAACGAGAAATGACTGATCGAATAAATCTATTGTCGATATCTTGTGTTTCATAGTCTTATTAATTATTGGTTCTATTAAATTCGATTTTATTATATCACTGTGAATGAAATGAAACTTTTTATTTTAAAATTTGATTCGTGGCTCAATCGAGTAGAGCAGAGTATCGCTAACTGCCTAGATCAATCGAAAAACTACTTTGTTGGTTGTCTAGTGGTTGATCTTCAATTATACGACCATTATAAAATGTTGAACAATCATAATGAAATGCAATTTGATAAATTAAATAATTAACGAGAAAACGACTGATTGGCGAATGACATGATCGATGTTTGACGAAGCTCTTCATATCTTTATTAATATTGGTTCTATTAAATCTGATTTTATTATATCAAATGTTTCAGTATATTATTGTGAATGAAATGCAAACTTTATTTTTAAAATTTTGATTCAAAAATTCACCGAGTTGTATAGTAGTCGTTTAACTTCAAAAATCTTTAATCGAAACGATTTTTATCTTTGTTTGCCTTAGCTTTGATTTTCAACTTTGGCAACTTTATTTTGTTCTTTATAAAACGCCGAATAGTTTTGAATCGTAATTTGTTAAGAGGCAGAAAGCAATAGCTTACTAAAAATCTTGTAGATCAGAAAAACGATTATATCTTGGTTGTCTAGTGGTTGACTACATAAGGTGTTATCTTTGTTCATTATAAAATGCCGAACAATTTTGTATGTGAAATGGAATTTGATAAATTAAATAATTAACTATATCGATTGGCGACA
Source organism: Forficula auricularia (assembly GCA_024734495.1). Lineage (NCBI taxonomy): Eukaryota > Metazoa > Arthropoda > Insecta > Dermaptera > Forficulidae > Forficula > Forficula auricularia. The sequence continues at coordinate 318,231 of JALMQS010000854.1, read as the reverse complement.
TATCGATTTGATTTGTTTCCCTATAACTTATTAATTATAAGTTCTATTAAATTGATTTTATTATATGAAATGCCTAGAATATTACTGTGAATGAAATGAAACTTTATTTTTAAAATTTGATTCAAAATTAACCGGGTAGAAAGGCGTTAACTCGCACCTGTAGATCAACTAGTCCGACTATATCTTGTTGTTCGTGGTTGATTTTCAATATTTTTTTTTAAGGTGTCAATTGTTCATAAAATGCTGAACAATTTTATGCCTGATAAATTCAACAATCTATAAATGATCGATTATGAATGATTACGACCGATATTTGACGAAAGCTCTATATCCCATTAATTATAGTTCTATTAAATCTGATTTTATTATATGAAATGTTTCAATATTATTGTGAATGAAATTAAACTTCTATTTTTGTGCTCTGATTCGCTCAATCGAGTACGTTTAACTTCAAAATCTTGTAGACCAATCGAAAAACGACCATAACTTGGAACAACTAGTGGTTAACTATAAGGTTCAATATGTCGCCGAACAATTTTGAAGGTGAAATGCACTCTGATTGCACCAATTATAGTGATTGATTATGAATGATTACATCGATACTTGATACGAAAGCTCTCTATACTTATTAATTATTGGTTCTATTAATCTGATTTTATTATATCAAATAAATAGTATATTATTAGAATGAAATGAAACTTTATTTTTAAATTTGGATTCAAAATTAACTGAGTTATGAGCAGAAAGCATTGCTTTCTGCTCATAACTCGGTAAATTTTGAATCAAATTTTAAAAATAAAGTTTCATTTCATTCAAGTAATAATATACTAAACATTTTGATATAATAAAATCAGATTTAATAGAACCAATAATTAATAAGATATAGAGAGCTTTGTCAAAATATCGGTCATGTGTCATTCGCTAATCAGTCATTTCTCGTTAATTATTTAATTTATCAAAATCACTATATACAAATTAACAACATTTTATAAATGAACAAAATAACACCTTATAGTTGAAAATCAACCACTAGACAACCAAGATATAGTCGTTTTTCGATTGGTCTACAAGATTTTTGAAGTTAAGCATTGCTTTCTGCTCATAACTCGGTTAATTTTGAATCAAATTTTAAAAATAAAGTTTAATTTCATTCACAATAATATAGTAAACATTTCATATAATAAAATCAGATTTAATAGAACCTATAATTAATAAGCGCATTATAGAGAGCTTTCGTCAAAATATTGGTCATGTCATTCGCCAATCAGTCATTTCTCGTTAATTATTTAATTTATCAATTGCATTTCATATACAAAATTGTTCAGCATTTTATAATGAACAAATCAACACCTTATAGTTGAAAAATCAACCACTAGACAAAAGATATAGTTGTTTTTGGATTGGTCTACAAGATTTTTGAAGTTAAGCATTGCTTTCGCTCATAACTCGGTTAATTTGAATCAAATTTTTTTAAAAATAAAGTTTCATTTCATTCACAATAATATTCTAAACATTTCATATAATAAAATCAGATTTAATAGAACCTATAATTAATAAGATATAGAGAGCTTTCGTCAAAATATCGGTCATGTCATTCGCCAATCAGTCATTTCTCGTTAATTATTTAATTTATCAAATTGCATTTCACATACAAAATTGTTCTTTTGTACATTTTATAATGAACAAAATAACACCTTATAGCTGAAAATCAACCACTAGACAACCAAGATATAATCGTTTTTTCGATTGGTCTGCCAAGATTTTGAAGTTACATATACTGCTTTCTGCTCATAACTCGGTTAATTTTCTTAACAAATTGCATTTAATTTGCAAAATATTCAGCATTTTATAAAGAACAAAAATAAGACCTTTAAAGTTGAAAATCAAAAACAAGACAAACAAGATAAAGTCGTTTTTCGATTGGTCTACAAGATTTTTGAAGTTAAGCATTGCTTTCTGGCTCATAACTCGGTTAATTTTGAATCAAATTTGTACAAGTTTCATTTCATTCACAATAATATACTAAACATTTGATATAATAAAATCAGATTTAATAGAATCCAATAATTAATAAGATATAGAGAGCTTTCGTCAAAATATCGGTCAAAGTCATTCGCCAATCAGTCATTTCTCGTTAATTATTTAATTTATCAAATTGCATTTATATAAAAAATTGTTCAGCATTTTATAATGAACAAAATAACACCTTATAGTTGAAAATCAACCACTAGACAACCAAGATAAAGTCGTTTTTCGATTGGTCTACAAGATTTTTGAAGTTAAGCATTGCTTTCTGCTCATAACTCGGTTAATTTTAACCAAATTTTAAAAATAAAGTTTCATTTCATTCACAATAATATACTAAACATTTGATATAATAAAATCAGATTTAATAGAACCAATAATTAATAAGATATGTGAGAGCTTTCGTCAAAATATCGGTCATGTCATTCGCCAATCAGTCATTTCTCGTTAATTATTTAATTTATCAAATTGCATTTCATATAAAAAATTGTTCAGCATTTTATAATGAACAAAATAACACCTTATAGTTGAAAATCAACCACTAGACAACCAAGATAAAGTCGTTTTTCGATTGGTCTACAAGATATTTGAAGTTAAGCATTGCTTTCTGTACTATAACTTAAGCTAATTTTTTGAATCAAATTTTTAAAAATAAAAGTTTCATTTCATTCACAATAATATACTAAACATTTGATATAATAAAATCAGATTTAATAGAACCAATAATTAATAAGATATAGAGAGCTTTCGTCAAAATATCGGTCATGTCATTCGCCAATCAGTCATTTCTCGTTAATTATTTAATTTATCAAATCACTTCATATACAAAATTGTTCAGCATTTTATAATAACAAATAACACCTATAGTTGAAAATCAACCACTAGACAACAAGATAAAGTCGTTTTTCGATTGGTCTACAAGATATTTGAAGTTAAGCATTGCTTTCTGCTCATAACACGATTAATTTTGAATCAAATTTTAAAAATAAAGTTGCATTTCATTCACAATAATATGCTAAACATTTCATATAATAAAATCAGATCTAATAGAAACTCTATAATTAATAAGATATAGAGAGCTTTCGTCAAAATATCGGTCATGTCATTCGCCAATCAGTCATTTCTCGTTAATTATTTAATTTATCAAATTGCATTTCATATACAAAATTGTTCAGCATTTTATAATGAACAAATTAACACCTTATAGTTGAAAATCAACCACTAGACAACCAAGATATAGTCGTTTTTCGATTGGTCTACAAGATTTTTGAAGTTAAGCATTGCTTTCTGCTCATAACTCGGTTAATTTTGAATCAAATTTTAAAAATAAAGTTTCATTTCATTCACAATAATATACTAAACATTTGATATAATAAAATCAGATTTAATAGAACCAATAATTAATAAGATATAGAGAGCTTTCGTCAAAATATCGGTCATGTCATTCGCCAATCAGTCATTTCTCGTTAATTATTTAATTTATCAAATTGCATTTCACATACAAAATTGTTCAGCATTTTAGAGTAATGAACAAAAGAACACCTTATAGCTGAAAATCAACCCATTAGACAACCAAGATATAGTCGTTTTTCGATTGGTCTAAAAGATTTTCGAAGTTAAGCATTGCTTGCTCATAACTGGTTAATTTTCTTAACAAATAGCATTTAATTTTGCAAAATATTCAGCATTTTATAAAGAACAAATAAGACCTTTAAAGTTGAAAATCAACAACAAGACAAACAAGATAAAGTCGTTTTTCGATTGGTCTACAAGATTTTTGAAGTTAAGCATTGCTTGCTCATAACTCGGTTAATTTTGAATCAAATGAAAATAAAGTTTCGTTTCATTCACAATAATATGCTAAACATTTCATATAATAAAATCAGATTTTATTGTGAACCTATAATTAATAAGATATAGAGAGTTGTCAAAATATCGGTCATGTCATTCGCCAATCTTAGTCAGTTTCTCGTTAATTATTTAATTTATCAAATTGCATTTCATATACAAAATTGTTCAGCATTTTATAATGAACAAAATAACACCTTATAGCTGAAAATCAACCACTAGACAACCAAGATATAGTCGTTTTTCGATTGGTCTACAAGATTTTTGAAGTTAAGCATTGCTTTCTGCTCATAACTCGGTTAATTTTGAATCAAATTTAAAAATAAAGTTTCATTTCATTCACAATAATATACTAAACATTTCATATAATAAAATCAGATTTAATAGAACAGATAATTAATAAGATATAGAGAGCTTTCGTCAAAATATCAGTCATGTCATTCGCCAATCAGTCATTTCTCACACTATTTAATTTATCAAATTGCATTTCACATACAAAATTGTTCAGCATTTTATAATGAACAAAATAACACCTTATAGTTGAAAATCAACCTCTAGACAACCAAGATATAGTCGTTTTTCGATTGGTCTACAAGATTTTCGAAGTTAAGCATTGCTTTCTGCTCATAACTCGGTTAATTTTCTTAACAAATTGCATTTAATTTTGCAAAATATTCAGCATTTTATAAAGAACAAAATAAGACCTTAAAGTCGAAAATCAACAACAAGACAAACAAGATAAAGTCGTTTTTCGATTGGTCTACAAGATTTTTTGGAAGCTGGGCATTGCTTTCTGCTCATAACTCGGTTAATTTTGAATCAAATTTGAAAAATAAAGTTTCATTTCATTCACAATAATATACTAAACATTTGATATAATAAAATCAGATTTAATAGAACCAATAATTAATAAGATATAGAGAGCTTTCGTCAAAATATCCGTCATGTCATTCGCCAATCAGTCATTTCTCGTTAATTATTTAATTTATCAAATTGCATTTCATATACAAAATTGTTCAGCATTTTATAATGAACAAAATAAGACCTTAAAGTTGAAAATCAACAACAAGACAAACAAGATAAAGTCGTTTTTCGATTGGTCTACAAGATTTTTGAAGTTAAGCATTGCTTTCTGCTCATAACACGATAAATTTTGAATCAAATTTTAAAAATAAAGTTTCATTTCATTCACAATAATATGCTAAACATTTCATATAATAAAATCAGATTTAATAGAACCTATAATTAATAAGATATAGAGAGCTTTCGTCAAAATATCGGTCATGTCATTCGCCAATCAGTCATTTCTCGTTAATTATTTAATTTATCAAATTGCATTTCACATACAAAATTGTTCAGCATTTTATAATGAACAAAATAACACCTTATAGTTGAAAATCAACCACTAGACAACCAAGATATAGTCGTTTTTCGATTGGTCTACAAGATTTTGAAGTTAAGCATTGCTTTCTGCTCATAACTCGGCGAATTTTCTTAACAATTGCATTTAATTTTGTAAAATATTCAGCATTTTATAAAGAACAAAATAAGACCTTAAAGTTGAAAATCAACAACAAGACAAACAAGATAAAGTCGTTTTTCGATTGGTCTACAAGATTTTTGAAGTTAAGCATTGCTTTCTGCTCATAACTCGGTTAATTTTGAATCAAATTTTAAAAATAAAGTTTCATTTCATTCACAATAATATACTAAACATTTGATATAATAAATCAGATTTAATAGAACCAATAATTAATAAGATATAGAGAGCTTTCGTCAAAATATCGGTCATGTCATTCGCCAATCAGTCATTTCTCGTTAATTATTTAATTGACAAATTGCATTTCACATACAAAATTGTTCAGCATTTTATAATGAACAAAATAACACCTTATAGCTGAAAATCAACCACTAGACAACCAAGATATAATCGTTTTTCGATTGGTCTACAAGATTTTTGAAGTTAAGCATTGCTTTCTGCTCATAACTCGGTTAATTTTGAATCAAATTTTAAAAATAAAGTTTCATTTCATTCACAATAATATACTAAACATTTCATATAATAAAATCAGATTTAATAGAACCAATAATTAATAAGATATAGATGAGAGCTGTCAAAATATCGGTCATGTCATTCGCCAATCAGTCATTTCTCGTTAATTATTTAATTTATCAAATTGCATTTCATATACAAAATTGTTCAGCATTTAATAATGAACAAAATAACACCTTATAGCTGAAAATCAACCACTAGACAACCAAGATATAATCGTTTTTCGATTGGTCTACAAGATTTTTGAAGTTAAGCATTGCTTTCTGCTCATAAACCGGTTAATTTTTGAATCAAATTTTAAAAATAAAGTTTCATTTCATTCACAATATACCAAACATTTCATATAATAAAATCAGATTTAATAGAACCAATAATTAATAAGATATAGAGAGCTTTCGTCAAAATATCGGTCATGTCATTCGCCAATCAGTCATTTCTCGTTAATTATTTAATTTATCAAATTGCATTTCACATACAAAATTGTTCAGCATTTAATAATGAACAAAATAACACCTTATAGCTGAAAATCAACAACTAGACAACCAAGATATAGTCGTTTTTCGATTGGTCTACAAGATTTTTGAAGTTACATTGCTTTCGCTCATAACTCGGTTAATTTTGAATCACCTCTAAAATAAAGTTTCATTTCATTCACAATAATATACTAAACATTTCATATAATAAAATCAGATTTAATAGAACCAATAATTAATAAGTATATAGAGAGCTTTCGTCAAAATATCGGTCATGTCATTCGCCAATCAGTCATTTCTCGTTAATTATTTAATTTATCAAATTGCATTTCACATACAAAATTGTTCAGCATTTAATAATGAACAAAATAACACCTTATAGCTGAAAATCAACCACTAGACAACCAAGATATAATCGTTTTTCGATTGGTCTACAAGATTTTTGAAGCGTTACTGCTTTCTGCTCATAACTCGGTTAATTTTGAATCAAATTTTAAAAATAAAGTTTCATTTCATTCACAATAATATGCTAAACATTTCATATAATAAAATCAGATTTAATAGAACCAATAATTAATAAGATATAGAGAGCTTTCGTCAAAATATCGGTCATGTCATTCGCCAATCAGTCATTTCTCGTTAATTATTTAATTTATCAAATTGCATTTCATATACAAAATTGTTCAGCATTTTATAATGAACAAAATAACACCTTATAGTTGAAAATCAACCACTAGACAACCAAGATATAGTCGTTTTTCGATTGGTCTACAAGATTTTTGAAGTTGCTACTGCTTTCACCATAACTCGGTTAATTTTGAATCAAATTTTAAAATAAAGTTTCATTTCATTCACAATAATATACTAAACATTTCATATAATAAAATCAGATTTAATAGAACCAATAATTAATAAGATATAGAGAGCTTTCGTCAAAATATCGGTCATGTCATTCGCCAATCAGTCATTTCTCGTTAATTATTTAATTTATCAAATTGCATTTCACATACAAAATTGTTCAGCATTTTATAATGAACAAAATAACACCTTATAGTTGAAAATCAACCACTAGACAACCAAGATATAGTCGTTTTTCGATTGGTCTACAAGATTTTTGAAGTTAAGCATTGCTTTCTGCTCATAACTCGGTTAATTTTCTTAACAAATTGCATTTAATTTTGCAAAATATTCAGCATTTTATAAAGAACAAAATAAGACCTTAAAGTTGAAATCAACAACAAGACAAACAAGATAAAGTCGTTTTTCGATTGGTCTACAAGATTTTTGAAGTTACATTGCTTTCGTCATAACTCGGTTAATTTTTTGAATCAAATTTTAAAAATAAAGTTTCATTTCATTCACAATAATATACTAAACATTTGATATAATAAAATCAGATTTAATAGAACCAATAATTAATAAGATATAGAGAGCTGAAGCCAAATATCGGTCATGTCATTCGCCAATCAGTCATTTCTCGTTACTAATTATTTAATTTATCAAATTGTATTTCATATACAAAATTGTTCAGCATTTTATAATGAACAAAATAACACCTTATAGTTGAAAATCAACCACTAGACAACCAAGATAAAGTCGTTTTTCGATTGGTCTACAAGATATTTGAAGTTAAGCATTGCTTTCTGCTCATAACCGGTTAATTTTGAATCAAATTTTAAAATAAAGTTTCATTTCATTCACACAATATACTAAACATTTGATATAATAAAATCAGATTTAATAGAACCAATAATTAATAAGATATAGAGAGCTTTCGTCAAAATATCGGTCATGTCATTCGCCAATCAGTCATTTCTCGTTAATTATTTAATTTATCAAATTGCATTTCATATACAAAATTGTTCGGGGCATTTTTATAATGAACAAAATAACACCTTAAAGTTGAAAAATCAACCACTAGACAACAAGATAAAGTCGTTTTTCGATTGGTCTACAAGATATTTGAAGTTAAGCATTGCTTTCTGCTCATAACACGATTAATTTTGAATCAAATTTTAAAAATAAAGTTGCATTTCATTCACAATAATATGCTAAACATGTCATATAATAAAATCAGATTTAATAGAACCTATAATTAATAAGATATAGAGAGCTTTCGTCAAAATATCGGTCATGTCATTCGCCAATCAGTCATTTCTCGTTAATTATTTAATTTATCAAATTGCATTTCATATACAAAATTGTTCAGCATTTTATAATGAACAAATCAACACCTTATAGTTGAAAATCAACCACTAGACAACCAAGATATAGTCGTTTTTCGATTGGTCTACAAGATTTTTGAAGTTAAGCATTGCTTTCTGCTCATAACTCGGTTAATTTTGAATCAAATTTTAAAAATAAAGTTTCATTTCATTCACAATAATATTCTAAACATTTCATAATAAAATCAGATTTAATAGAACCTATAATTAATAAGATATAGAGAGCTTTCGTCAAAATATCGGTCATGTCATTCGCCAATCAGTCATTTCTCGTTAATTATTTAATTTATCAAATTGCATTTCACATACAAAATTGTTCACATTTTATAATGAACAAAATAACACCTATAGCTGAAAACTCAACCACTAGACAACCAAGATATAATCGTTTCGATTGGTCTACAAGATTTTTTGAAGTTAAGCATTGCTTTCTGCTCATAACTCGGTTAATTTTCTTAACAAATTGCATTTAATTTTGCAAAATATTCAGCATTTTATAAAGAACAAATAAGACCTTAAAGTTGAAAATCAACAACAAGACAAACAAGATAAAGTCGTTTTTCGATTGGTCTACAAGATTTTTGAAGTTAAGCATTGCTTTCTGCCCAACTCGGTTAATTTTGAATCAAATTTTAAAATAAAGTTTCATTTCATTCAATAATATACTAAACATTTGATATAATAAAATCAGATTTAATAGAACCATTAATTAATAAGATATAGAGAGCTTTCGTCAAAATATCGGTCATGTCATTCGCCAATCTAGTCATTTCTCGTTAATTATTTAATTTATCAAATTGCATTTCATATAAAAAATTGTTCAGCATTTTATAATGAACAAAATAACACCTTATAGTTGAAAATCAACCACTAGACAACCAAGATAAAGTCGTTTTTCGATTGGTCTACAAGATATTTGAAGTTAAGCATTGCTTTCTGCTCATAACTCGGTTAATTTTGAATCAAATTTTAAAAATAAAGTTTCATTTCATTCACAATAATATACTAAACATTTGATATAATAAAATCAGATTTAATAGAACCAATAATTAATAAGATATAGAGAGCTTTCGTCAAAATATCGGTCATGTCATTCGCCAATCAGTCATTTCTCGTTAATTATTTAATTTATCAAATTGCATTTCATATAAAAAATTGTTCAGCATTTTATAATGAACAAAATAACACCTTATAAAGAAAATCAACCACTAGACAACCAAGATAAAGTCGTTTTTCGATTGGTCTACAAGATATTTGAAGTTAAGCATTGCTTTCTGCTCATAACTCGGTTAATTTTGAATCAAATTTTAAAAATAAAGTTTCATTTCATTCACAATAATATACTAAACATTTCATATAATAAAATCAGATTTAATAGAACCAATAATTAATAAGATATAGAGAGCTTTCGTCAAAATATCGGTCATGTCATTCGCCAATCAGTCATTTCTCGTTAATTATTTAATTTATCAAATTGCATTTCATATACAAAATTGTTCAGCATTTTATAATGAACAAAATAACACCTTATAGTTGAAAATCAACCACTAGACAACCAAGATATAGTCGTTTTTCGATTGGTCTACAAGATTTTCGAAGTTAAGCATTGCTTTCTGCTCATAACTCGGTTAATTTTCTTAACAAATTGCATTTAATTTTGCAAAATATTCAGCATTTTATAATGAACAAAATAAGACCTTAAAGTTGAAAATCAACAACAAGACAAACAAGATAAAGTCGTTTTTCGATTGGTCTACAAGATTTTTGAAGTTAAGCATTGCTTTCTGCTCATAACTCGGTTAATTTTGAATCAAATTTTAAAAATAAAGTTTCATTTCATTCACAATAATATACTAAACATTTCATATAATAAAATCAGATTTAATAGAACCTATAATTAATAAGATATAGAGAGCTTTCGTCAAAATATCGGTCATGTCATTCGCCAATCAGTCATTTCTCGTTAATTATTTAATTTATCAAATTGCATTTCATATACAAAATTGTTCAGCATTTTATAATGAACAAAATAACACCTTATAGTTGAAAATCAACCACTAGACAACCAAGATATAGTCGTTTTTCGATTGGTCTACAAGATTTTTGAAGTTAAGCATTGCTTTCTGCTCATAACTCGGTTAATTTTGAATCAAATTTTAAAAATAAAGTTTCATTTCATTCACAATAATATACTAAACATTTCATATAATAAAATCAGATTTAATAGAACCTATAATTAATAAGATATAGAGAGCTTTCGTCAAAATATCGGTCATGTCATTCGCCAATCAGTCATTTCTCGTTAATTATTTAATTTATCAAATTGCATTTCATATACAAAATTGTTCAGCATTTTATAATGAACAAAATAACACCTTATAGTTGAAAATCAACCACTAGACAACCAAGATATAGTCGTTTTTCGATTGGTCTACAAGATTTTCGAAGTTAAGCATTGCTTTCTGCTCATAACTCGGTTAATTTTCTTAACAAATTGCATTTAATTTTGCAAAATATTCAGCATTTTATAATGAACAAAATAAGACCTTAAAGTTGATAATTAACAACAAGACAAACAAGATAAAGTCGTTTTTCGATTGGTCCACAAGATTTTTGAAGTTAAGCATTGCTTTCTGCTCATAACACGATTTATTTTGAATCAAATTTTAAAAATAAAGTTTCATTTTATTCACAATAATATGCTAAACATTTCATACAATAAAATCAGATTTAATAGAACCTATAATTAATAAGATATAGAGAGCTTTCGTCAAAATATCGGTCATGTCATTCGCCAATCAGTCATTTCTCGTTAATTATTTAATTTATCAAATTGCATTTCATATACAAAATTGTTCAGCATTTTATAATGAACAAAATAACACCTTATAGTTGAAAATCAACCACTAGACAACCAAGATATAGTCGTTTTTCGATTGGTCTACAAGATTTTTGAAGTTAAGCATTGCTTTCTGCTCATAACTCGGTTAATTTTGAATCAAATTTTAAAAATAAAGTTTCATTTCATTCACAATAATATGCTAAACATTTCATATAATAAAATCAGATTTAATAGAACCTATAATTAATAAGATATAGAGAGCTTTCGTCAAAATATCGGTCATGTCATTCGCCAATCAGTCATTTCTCGTTAATTATTTAATTTATCAAATTGCATTTCATATACAAAATTGTTCAGCATTTTATAATGAACAAAATAACACCTTATAGTTGAAAATCAACCACTAGACAACCAAGATATAGTCGTTTTTCGATTGGTCTACAAGATTTTCGAAGTTAAGCATTGCTTTCTGCTCATAACTCGGTTAATTTTCTTAACAAATTGCATTTAATTTTGCAAAATATTCAGCATTTTATAAAGAACAAAATAAGACCTTAAAGTTGAAAATCAACAACAAGACAAACAAGATAAAGTCGTTTTTCGATTGGTCTACAAGATTTTTGAAGTTAAGCATTGCTTTCTGCTCATAACTCGGTTAATTTTGAATCAAATTTTAAAAATAAAGTTTCATTTCATTCACAATAATATACTAAACATTTCATATAATAAAATCAGATTTAATAGAACCAATAATTAATAAGATATAGAGAGCTTTCGTCAAAATATCGGTCATGTCATTCGCCAATCAGTCATTTCTCGTTAATTATTTAATTTATCAAATTGCATTTCATATACAAAATTGTTCAGCATTTTATAATGAACAAAATAACACCTTATAGTTGAAAATCAACCACTAGACAACCAAGATATAGTCGTTTTTCGATTGGTCTACAAGATTTTCGAAGTTAAGCATTGCTTTCTGCTCATAACTCGGTTAATTTTCTTAACAAATTGCATTTAATTTTGCAAAATATTCAGCATTTTATAATGAACAAAATAAGACCTTAAAGTTGAAAATCAACAACAAGACAAACAAGATAAAGTCGTTTTTCGATTGGTCTACAAGATTTTTGAAGTTAAGCATTGCTTTCTGCTCATAACACGATTAATTTTGAATCAAATTTTAAAAATAAAGTTTCATTTCATTCACAATAATATGCTAAACATTTCATATAATAAAATCAGATTTAATAGAACCTATAATTAATAAGATATAGAGAGCTTTCGTCAAAATATCGGTCATGTCATTCGCCAATCAGTCATTTCTCGTTAATTATTTAATTTATCAAATTGCATTTCATATACAAAATTGTTCAGCATTTTATAATGAACAAAATAACACCTTATAGTTGAAAATCAACCACTAGACAACCAAGATATAGTCGTTTTTCGATTGGTCTACAAGATTTTTTAATAAAGTTTAGGGAAAGCGGTGTTGGTTTATAGTGAAACATATTAAACAAAGGAATTATTATTTAACGGGTTATAGTGGTGTTTCACAAAGAGGAAATAAAATTAAAAAAATTAAAAAATCTTTTAAATTATTTTGAGATTTTTTATTTATCTCTATACATATTTCGGGCTATGAACCCTTCATCAGGAGGTTAAACAGAACACATTCTTCGATGTTTTTTTCTGAAACAAAAATAAAACAATAGGTTATCTACAATTTAATCAATAAAAACCGCCAAACCGAACTATGTAATATTTATAATTATCAGACTAACCGTAGAGAGGACCGCTAAGTTCTTTTCTCGATGGAATGTAGCGTTTATTGTGGACTAATGAATTTTCTTTGGCCAAATTAGCAACCATTTTGACTTTACTTTCTTGGTTAACATCATCATCAAATAGAGACAAGACAGACACTTCCTCTGTCAAATACCACAAATGCTGGTGAAACTTCTGTATAGCCGCTTTTGATATAGTTTCGTCGACCGTTTCGTATGCTTTCATAGCCTTCAAAAAGCACAAGTCCTGGTAGGGCGCTTTTACCGCTAAAGTGCATTGCAGCCAAGGCTTGACATAGGATGTCGCGATAAACAAACAGACGTCTAATAGAGCTGTTTTATCCTTATTTGACATTCTGAATTGGGAGCTAAATAACGATATTTTAAATGAATAAATAGCTCTCGCCATCCATCTAGCATGGTGCATGGCGCCTGGAGGCCGAACTTTAAGTTTATTATCTGTATCTCCGCCAAGAAATATTATGGACAGCTCTATTAACTCTCGATAGTCATCTCTAATGATTTCTTTAGTCAATTCAGTTCTGTAATACTCTAAAAGTTCATCAATTTCAGAAACGTTCAGGCGTGAGAGCGTTTCTTTGTAGCTTTGTATCTTCTCTAAATTGATATTTTTCCAGTTTGCTCGGAAATTTTTGAATAATGGGATATCAGGGCATGTAGTGATATTGCTAATTTTGGACTCGAACACAGCTTTTAGTACCAATTCGTAGATGTGATGGCGGCAAGCGAAAATCAACATTTCTCTATTCAATTTCTGTTCGAGAAGCACACATGCACCATTAAATCGGCCTGTGTTTGAAGCAGTAGTATCACAACAAAGTATCTGTACTTTATCTTCAAGATTCCAGTCAACAATAGCATTCCAAACTGCCTGTGCCTGCTCGCTTCCCGTTGAGCTGTCTAATTTTGGCACAGCAATAAGTTGTTCTTTATTATCGTATGTAATAAGTATTGGTAGACGTTCCTCTTTACATTTGCGTACATCTAAAGCCGGCAACAGTTTTCCATCCCAGTGAACAATTACAGTATCTGGTACATCGTTTTGAAAATTAAGTTTTATAGCTTCCGCGCGCTGTTTTCGCTTTTCTGTACGAATCCTTTGGATGGACGACTTGCTTATAGGAAATTCGTCAGTGTTATGGCCAAGTGCCTCAATAGTTGCTTCAATAATAAAGACAGAATCTCTCATACTTAACTGACATCTGTCTAATGCTGCCACCAGTTTCGGAGTAATGAAATTTTTGTTCACAGAAGTTTTAATAGTATCAAGTTGTTTGTTCTCAACTGGAATGGGCAAATGTTCTTGTAACTCTGTTATTTCAGAATTAGAAGATGAATTTTCTGGTAATGGTTCATGAGAAGACGTGGGGGGTGTTATGGATGCCAAATATGTAGCTCGTCGCTTTTGCTCCTGAATATTTCTAAGACTTACCCTTTCCTCCATTTCTGTCAATTTTTTGTCCACTCCAGCTAAGTGACCGGGTCGACCTGGTTCTCTCTGACTTTGTAAGAAGACCCTATCTTCATTTATCTTTATTAAATGAAGCGCATTGGCATGTGCAATATCAAACAAATTATTGATATTTGTAACAAACTCTTGCCGACGCTGCTCAAACACCTCTTGTGTTTTATTTGCATTTTTTTGTAAATTTCTCCAAACTTGGTATAAGGCTACTAATTTCTTAACACAGTTAGGTAAAGATTTGGTCGGTATACGTGCCTTTTCCCAATAAATAATGCACTCACGAATAGTAAGATTTGCACTTGCATTGACACTCAAGTTCACTTTGCGAATATTATAAAATAATACAGCCAGCACTTGTCCATTAGAGGGAAGTTTTGAACCTGTAATTTGATGTCTTACGTGCCCGACCAAATATATTTCCTTTTTAGAACTGCGTAACTCCACCGACATGTTGACACAACGAAAACAATGCGTTCACTAACAAAAACAAACACGATATAACAAGCACGTTAATACTTAGTCTGAGCGCGCCGTGCTGCGCAAGCGCTGACAACTTTCGATGCAAGTCGGCACGGGTTGCCGTGATTCAATTTACATGAAATTTTATTTACAAGTGTTTTAACATCATTGTAACAAAATAAGAGGGTATGCGTCGAAAAAAAAAACTTTAATTTTTTTGGGACACCCTAATATATATGTATATTTTTTGTAATATTTTTTATTTTTGAATTGAGTATCAAATAAAGAAAATTTGCAGTCTACTTATGACATCTTAAAAATATAATTTACGATGTGTACCTATTGTATACTAGTATATAAAACAAAGTCTTAGAAAAAACAGTATAATTAATATATTTTTTTTTTTTTGTTATTTTTTCCAATTTAGGAAACTTTTAAACGTCGTGGCGATGAAAAATAAATTATGTAGACCACATATATCTGGTAATTATCATTATATATTTTATAATAATTTATTATTTTAGTTTTTAACTAACTAATTTTAATGGAATATTCCTTTTTTTTTTGTTTTAGAATTTGTACAAAAACGTGTAAATTATTTACTGGTCAAAGATAAATATGATATATTCGAGATGCTTGGTATGTATTTTAAGTATTTAAAAATAATTAAAGTATTAATTAAGGGTGTGTAGTGGGGGTTATATTGAATTTGTTATGGATAGACAAGCTACTATTTTTGAAGTGTTGAGATACAAAATACCAATATATATCAAAAATCATTAATCAGCTATACGTGATACGAATTTCAGTGAGAATTCAAAATATCAATTACATTTGTGATAAACCAATTACTTAACTAGGCCTGGCGTTACTAGGGAGGCTTTTTCTACCGCCTAGAATCTGAATTGGCCGAAAAGCTAGCTTAATAAATTTCGACCCTTCACAAAATAAAAACGTTCGATTAAAATTTTAATATAATTTTTGATTTCGGGGAAAATAAATGTTTATTTTACCATACAGGGTATGGTCAAGTATTGTATTACTGCTTAATTAAGTGTTTTTTCCTGCTTTGTTCTGCTATTTTGCTGAAAAAAATTATAATTAGTAGAGATTGTGGTGTTGGTGCAAGGTGAAACATTTTTAATAAATAATTTGAAAGTTTATATTGGGAAAATAAGGACAAGTTTTTTATGTGTGACTTTTTTATTTATCCACCAACGTTTCGTCGACTTTGCCGGCAAAGTCGACGAAACGTTGGTGGATAAATAAAAAAGTCACACATAAAAAACTTGTCCTTATTTTCCCAATATAAACTTTCAAATTATAAATTAAATTATGGACGGAAATGATAATTTTTAATAAAGATAAAAGTAAATAAATATGATATGCAATATTCATTTACTATGAGTTAAGGATTCTAGGTCACTTGTTTCACATTAAAATAAACAAAATAAAAGATGTAAATTTTTTCAATATACCGGGTGAGTTTTTTATCTTGAGACAGTCTTATAACTCAAAAACAGTGCATTATATGAAAAAAACTTTCAAATAAAAGTTTATTTATCTCGAGGGAAAACTAAACTACGCTATTGTTTGTCGAACTAGAACAAGCTTTCAAGGGTATTTCAAGGTCAATTTCTGTTTTTTAAATGGAAACCTATATATTTCTTTACGGATCCTTAATCGTCAAAAAAAACTGAACAACTTTCATAAGAACTATTTTTTTATCCATCAAATAAACAAAATATTAAATCAATTAGATCTCAAAAAATAATCCTAATAATTATTTTTAACAATTATTTAACTTAATTATCAAATAATAATGCTTAAATAATTAATTATTAAATCGAAAAGTCGCAACAAAGAAAATAAGCGTTTATAATTATATTAAAACTTCGTTATACTCAGATTTAAGAGATTATTTTCTACTTAATAGATCTTTTTAAAATTCTTGTCCTTAAAAAAGTTTATTTCTCGTGTCAATCCAGTAGATAGTAATATTGTATTACCATAATAAAAATGGAACATTTTTTGTTGAAGACAGAATTAAAATGGTCTTAATTTACGGGGAATGTGGAAGAATTGTTATGGGGCTGCCATTGAAATGACGAATGGATGCCGAGCATTTTTCTGACAGGGATATACCCGCAAGAGCTTCATTTTATTGTTTTGTAACAGGAAATGTAAAGCCTACGAAGAAACTGGAACAGGCCAAAATAAGGAATTTGGAACTGGAATACTTGGGATACACTGGAATATCACAGTCGAAAAATTATTAAAATATTAATTATTATTAAATTATTTATGTAATAATTAAATAATTGATCATTATTTTTTGATAATTAAGTTGAATAATTGTTAAAAATAATTATTAGAAATTTTTTTTGAGATCCAATTGATTTAATCATTTGTTTATTTGATGTTGAATAAAAAAATAGTTCTTATGAAAGTTGTTCAGTTTTTTTTTGAAGATTAAGGATCCGTAAAGAAACATATGGGTTTCCATTTAAAAAACAGAAATTGACCTTGAAATACCCTTGAAAGCTTGTTCTAGTTCGACAAACAATAGCGTGGTTTGGTTTTCCCTCGAGATAAATAAACTTTTATTTGAAAAATTTTTTCATATAATGCACTGTTTTTGAGTTATAAGACTGTC
Organism: Forficula auricularia; assembly: GCA_024734495.1. Classification (NCBI taxonomy): domain Eukaryota; kingdom Metazoa; phylum Arthropoda; class Insecta; order Dermaptera; family Forficulidae; genus Forficula; species Forficula auricularia. The sequence continues at coordinate 300,374 of JALMQS010000854.1, read as the reverse complement.
TCAAGATAAAAAAACTCACCCGGTATATATTTCGAGCTGTAAGCTCATCTTCCGGAAAGTACAGAATTATAACTGTTATAATTCTGTACTTTCCGGAAGATGAGCTTACAGCTCGAAATACATATATTGAAAAAATTTACATATATTAATTATTTTGTCAAAATGTTAGTATCTTACCAAATTTTGTATATGCTCTAGCTCAAAAACTAGTGTGAATACAAAGACGAAATTTCACATGTAGTTTTTGGAATTAAGATTTAGAGCAGGCTGACCTGAGCGTGTGGGGGGGGTCATTAGATGTGCCAGAGGGGGGTTCTGGGCCCCTTTTTTGACCTTCCTTGGCAAAGGGGCCGATGCAAAATAATTAGATTTTGGATTGAATATCAAGAGATGCATTTTAAACATTTGAAAATTTTCCCCACCATGTGTTTCCCCTCTCGAGCTTTGATATAAGGAGGGGGAACGTACGTTTTGAATCAAATTAAATAACTTTTTCATTAAACATTCTTAATGACATTTTAATAAATTTTAACCTCTCTTCAGACTCTCTTATAAAATTAAATTATAAAAATTTTAAATATTAAATATAAGAGGTGTCTGGTATGTTGATGGCCATACAGTTTATTTTTTAATGGAAATAACAACAATTTAATTGTTTTCAAAAAATAATATATTAACTTTTTATCTTTTTTAAATTTAATTATTATTTTTAACTTAATATACAATTGTAATTGGCATCTTTTATTTCACTTATTCGTAACTGATTAATTATTACCATCCCTGGGTAGAGATAATATTAGGGAGCCTTTCCATTTCCCATATAGCTATGACAAATATCTTGCCATCCACCTTTATTCTTAAATAACTGCAATCTGAATCTATTTTTGGTGTTGTCACTAATTATTATATCTGTTATTTAATTTATTTTTTCTTTAGAACCTTGCCAAGTGGATCATGTGATTAATTTTGGTTACCCATATTCGTTTGAGGTCTATATAAAACGTATAGAATGTGCAGCTCGCATTTGCCCCGATGCTCCTATCTTCACTATATTTGAAAAGCTGGAAAAAGCAGATGATCTTATACATTATCTGCATGAAACGGATCAGGAAATTCCACCCCCGCTAAGGGCTCTTTACAACGGAGGTATATTCACATTTATTTTTTCATTTACAGCATAAATACAAAAATGCACCTAGCGGACACAAAATTTGTCAGCCTTTGTGTTCATACAAATAAGAGTTTTTATGAATTTCGATCGTTTTTTTTTTTTTTTTTATTTGATTTCATACACACAAAAAGTATACGTGATGCACGTAATAAAAAACACGAAAATATGTGGTCGCTACTGGATTTAATGGGCTTTAATAAAGAAAAGGAAGTCGACAAGCAATCTTTTGAAAGTTGTCTATCATCTTGGCAACGCTGCCGATAAGTTGCGTGGGAGCTTTTGCCCTTGGAGGGCCGTATTTCTCACCAGATGGCTCAGATATTCCATTTGTCTCTATCTGATGGAATAATAATTCCCATTACTTGCCTGTTCTTTGGAGCACTTGTTCAATGAATACCTAGCTGGTCTGAGAGATAAACCTCGCATCTCAAAAGCCTCCAGCCCCTTTTCAGGGTTCATGTTTCGATTCTACTAGATTTGAATATCGAAAAATATCAACAATTTTTTACTAATATTTTTAGTAAATTGATTATAACTGGAAAACTATTCGATATTTTGTGTGGATGAAAATTGAATTAGTAAAAAAAAATATGTATATATCGATATTCCGTATTATGCAAGAAAATTAAAAAAAAATATTTCAAAAACTGAATTTTGCTAGTGGAATATTAAATTAGAATAAAAAGTCGAAGAACAAATATCGATATATTTCTTTAAAGGAAAAGAATAAAATATGCAAGATAAAAAAAAATTGCTTAATGAATCAACATATTGATGTTTTTTGTACATTTCTAAAAGCGGGAATTAGGCAAGCTACTTGCCTGGAGCAAATGGAACAGAACTTTGGAGAGCCTGTGAGACTGCACACAAACGCTCCTTCATCAGCTTGATGGCCTGTCTCCTTTTTTCTAGTCTTTGACTGATGCCGAGCCGACAATATACGAGTCTAGTCAAATGGCATGAAGCTTTTTTCTGTTGATAGTTCCGTTTCAAGCTGGAGGAAGCTCAAGCTCCCATGAGAAATACGCTCTTTAGCTTGGGTGACTTGAATCGGTAAGACTCCTACAGAAAATGTTTAATTGACCCGGCTTTGAACAACTCAACTGGCTTTGAGTCTAGAAGATAAATTTAAATGACTTTTTGGAAGATAGTACTCCGGCAGATGAAAATGCGCATGTTAAATGCCAAATCCGCTAAGTGTGGCAGCCAATAAGAATTTCCTTGGTCTCATTGAACGTGTTGCTCGCGCTCTTGTTAGTTGACACCGCAGCAAGAGGGGCTAAATTTCTGTCCGTTGGGTGTATTACCCACCTACATATCGCTATAATATCTTTCCAATTTTAAGAATAATATTTTTTTCTCCAATTTGCATAGTGATATTTCAGGGGTTCCCAACTTTTTGAAGTGATACTAATTTACTATTATCTATTCACTAATGAAATGTATATATCTAAGTGTTATTCACTCATACGAAAGGTTCACTTCTACTGTGTGTTCTGTGTCCTGGACCACATCATATTTTTTCTTATCGACCCATACAAGAAAGAAAAATTCCACCGACACCTTAATTGTTACTATAAAATTATTTTACTATTTTTATTATTTCAATCGCCAACTAGACCTCAAAACAATTCTAAATGGATCAAGAGAAATATATAAAAATAATAGTAAAATATATAGATCTTACTTAATCGATTCCCAGTCAACCATTAATCTTCTTCAAGGACCTCTGAAAATTCACCGAAAACCAACCAACCCCTACAGGTTTATATAGCTCGTTGGGAATTCCTGATATATATAGTATTTTTGACCAATAATTGTGTGAAAATCATAAGAAAAATTGATTTTGCGCATTGGGTAAGTTAAAGTCGTGTGTTATACGCACCATAATAGTGAGAAATTTATTTTATTAAGATAAATGTTAAATATTTTAAATATTGGGCGCGCTTAGCGAAGGCAATATTTGAATTACTGCATGTTCACTTATCAATTAATTTAATACTAACCTGTGAAATTCACGCTGCCTCTACTCAACAGTGCAACTCTTTTTCACTTTTTTTCATAGAATATTTAATACACTAATTAATAACTGACCAGTACCAGTAGTACTACGTCCAACAACTATCGCTGTTTTTTGTATTGGCTCTTGTTAAACGTGCCCATTGTTTCTCGCTATTTATTGAAAAATATCATACGACTGGTTTAACTAGCTCTTGGAATAGATTTCAATTGATTCCGGATAAATATAGATTTAATTAATGTTCACTTAATTAATAGGTGTCTTTCAGAAGAAATTAAAATTTCAAAATCTCAATCTAACAATGGAAAATTTTCTGAATTTTTATTCAAAAAGTTTTGGGTGGGGGAGGAGGATGGAAGGTTTTCTAAAATTATACAATAAGTAAAATCATGAGTGTCGTGACGCGCGATGGGAAACTGTAGCTTCTTATGCAATTCTTACTCATTTCTGACTAAAAATATTAAATTAAAATGTTGAACTCAGTGTCAAACAAGAATAAAAAGTAATCAAAAAGCTATTATAGTCATTAATTTTTAATTTAATAAAAACATTGCTATGTTCATGTTTATCAATACATAACAATAAATTGAAAAAATGTGTATTTTGATTACGGATTGATTAAATAGTAATAATGAATCCATTTAATCAATTAAAGAAAATGATAAATAGTGAAAAATTAAAATATTGAAATCGATGAGTTCTTAAGTCTATCAAAATTTCGAATATTATTTTATCAGAGACTATAATTTGTTATTATTTCCTAAAACTTTGTTTTCAGTTATACCGGGTGAGTTTTTTATCTTGAGACAGTCTTATAACTCAAAAACAGTGCATTATATGGAAAAAAGTTTCAAATAAAAGTTTGTTTATATCGAGGGGAAACTAAACTACGCTATTGTTTGTCGACCTAGAACAAGCTTTCAAGGGTATTTCAATGTCAAGTTCTGTTTTTTAAATGGAACCCTATATTTTTCTATACGTCTGCTTAATCTATAAAAAAACTGAACATCTTTTATTAGAACTATTTTTTATACGACATCAAATAAACAAAATACATGAATCAATTAGATCTCAAAAAAATAATTATTTTTAACAATTATTGAACTTAATTATCAAATAATAATGAATAAATAATTAATTATTAAATAAATAATTGAATAATAATTAATAATTTTGCGACACTGTTCTGTGACATTCCAGAGTGTATCATAAAAGTCTTCTGGATGAATTCCAGTTCCAATTTCGTTATTTTGGACTTTTTCAGTTTCTTCGTAGCCTTTACATTTCCTGTTTTTTTTTAAACAGATTTTACAAGACAATAAAATGAAGCTGTGAGGGTGTATTCCTATCAGGAAAACGCTCGGCATTCATTTCAATGGCATCCCCTAACATTTCTTCCACATTCACTGCATAAACTAAGACCATTTTAATTCTGTCTTGGACAAAAAAAATGCCCCATTTTTATTATGGTAATACAATATCACTATCTATTGGATTGACACGAGAAATAAACTTTTTTTAAAGTCAGGAATTTTAAATAGTTCTATTAAGTAGAAAATAATCACAAAGTGAAACACCACTATAATCCGTTAAAAAATTCCTGTGAAAGTTGTTCGGTTTGTTTTGTAGATTAAGTAGACACATAGAAAAATATAGGGTTCCATTTAAAAGACAGAACTTGACCTTGAAATACCCTTGATAGCTTGTTCTATCTAGATCGACAAACAATAGCTTAGTTTGGTTTCCCCCTCGATATAAATAGACTTTTATTTGAAAATTTTTCCATATAATGCACTGTTTTTGAGTTGTAGGACTTTCTCAAGATAAAAAACTCACCCGGTATATAATATGTTTGTAGACACACACACTTCCAGGAAAAAATCAATCGACAGACACAGGACCGGTCCGAGAAAAATCGGATCCCGGTGCTGAGGTGTCATGCGAAGCCTTTTAAAGAAAATTTAAGCAAGATTTAGCATAAGTTAATGAGTTAAATTAGTGTTCATAATAGCTATTTGGCTTTAAGAATTTATAAATTGTTTGATTAATTAAATAAACTGCAACGGATCGTTGCTAAACTTTATCCAAATTCATTTGAAATATTAATATGTTTGTTCCTTTATTATTAATCAGATATCACTTGCAATTTGTAGTTCATATTGAGTTGTTTACCAAAAAAGAATTTAGTCTTTTTGATTTTAAGTCGATTCTTCCACGTTTTCAATAGAGGTTGCCATTAATGGTCAAAACATCAAAAATGGAATGCAATAAGGTTATTCCTCTAGTATTAGATAAAAATCGATCGTTATTTTTGATTTTATGTCGATTCCTCCATGTCTTCAGCAATGGTTACCAATAATAATCGAAACGTCAAAAGCCTAATGTAGAATTGTTATTCCTCAAGTATTAGATGAGAATCGATGTCTATTTTTTATTTTAAGTCGATTCCTCCATGTCTTCAGCAATGGTTACCAATAAAAACCGAAATGTCAAAAATCCAATATAGAATGGTTATTCCTCAAGTATTAGATGAGAATCAATCGTTATTTTTGGTTTAAAGTCGATTTCTCTATGTCTTCAGCAATAGTTTCCAATAAAAACCGAAACGCCAAAAATCCAATATAGAATGGTTATTCCTCAAGTATTAGATGAGAATCGATGGCTATTTTTGATTTTAAGTCGATTCCTCCATGTCTTCAGCAATGGTTTCCAATAAAACCGAAATGTCAAAAATCCAATATAGAATGATTATTCCTCAAGTACTAGATGAGAATCAATCGCTATTTTTGATTTTAAGTCGATTCCTCTATGTCTTCAGCAATGGTTACCAATAAAAACCGAAACGTCAAAAATCCAATATAGAATGATTATTCCTCAAGTACTAGATGAGAATCAATCGCTATTTTTGGTTTAAAGTCGATTTCTCTATGTCTTCAGCAATGGTTACTAATAAAAACCGAAACGTCAAAAATCCAATATAGAATGGATATTTCTCAAGTATTAGATGAGAATCAATCGCTATTTTTGATTTTAAGTCGATTCCTCCATGTCTTCAGCAATGGTTACTAATAAAAACCGAAACGTCAAAAATCCAATATAGAATGATTATTCCTCAAGTACTAGATGAGAATCAATCGCTATTTTTGGTTTAAAATCGATTTCTCTATGTCTTCAGCAATGGTTACTAATAAAAACCGAAACGTCAAAAATCCAATATAGAATGATTATTCCTCAAGTACTAGATGAGAATCAATCGCTATTTTTGGTTTAAAATCGATTTCTCTGTCTTCAGCAAAGGTAACGGATAAGAAAACAACGCAGTTGCTATGGTTACTCATAAAAATTCCTCCCAAATTTTTAGCATTTCACAGAAGAAGCCTATCCATTCTTACTTAAGCAAGGCTAAATGAGCTATATTAAAACTTTCAAATGAATAAATTTTAAAGAATTTAAAAAATTAAAAAAGTACCATCTAACTCTAGAGTAAAGTACTTTAAAATATAATTTTACTAAAAACTTTATTTAACCTTTTTTGTGGTCCCCAAGGTACTTAATTAGGATATTAAATTTCATCAAAATTGGTTAAGTCATTTTCAAGATATTTAGAAAAAACTAAAAAAGTACTGAAATAAAGTACTAATGTTTGTGGGCCGATATGTACCAAAAACTAATCAGCGCTTCATTTTGTTAAACTAATGGTAGGTTTTCAATTTCATTTCAATCAGCGCAAAGGTGTGGAAAAAATCGTGGGCCAAAAAAGCGATAACATACATCCATCCATACATACATACATACATCCGCACGCACTAAATGAAAAAATCGCACTTTTTGGCCTCTCGACGAGACCCCATGTAATTTTTGGCAAAACCGTCACGTGCTAAAATTCAACCTAATTGAATACTACAATTTGTGACTTTATTTGAGTCCATGGGTTCCGTAGTCTTTACCTGAGGACCCTTTGAAGCCACGCTTGCCCCGAGAGCGATTGCAATACTTTACCCATGCTTTGCATTGGATAAAGTAAAAAGATGAAATGAGACATATCTTCGTTTACATTGTAATTCGAAAATATTTCACGGCCATTTTCAATTCAATATTTAACAATTGTCCGCCCCAAATTGCTTAAAAAGTTACACTTCAATAATACTAATTTCATAAAATATTGATGGAATTGAAATATGTATATTTTATACAACATAATTGGCTATCTTAAATATTTTTTTTTCTATATAATCATGATTATATTACTTTACATTGTATTTTTTAGTCTATTTGAAATTTTACTTTATTTTTATTCAAAGTTCTTTCTCGGGGGTGTGAGTGAGGGTATTTCAAAATGGTAACCTATCCTAATGATTTTAATTTATGTTTTAAGTTTTCATTCAATTTTCCGTAAAAATTATCTTATTAATTTTCGTTTCATTTATGGAAATTGATTAGATTTTGGATAGACTCAATTTTTGTCTATCTATTTATTATACTGGCGAGGTCTATAAGAAAGATTATTCATTTATTAACTTGGTTTTGTTTTGTTTTTTAATAACTGATCGCTTTATTGACCGGAATCGATTGTATTTTCTAAAATGGGGTAACGGGAAAGATGTCGTCACCGTTTTGTATTTATTAACTTGTTCGATCTCCTTAGAAATTTCTTTGGACATTAAACAAGATAATAATTCTACAATGACGATATGTATAAATCTTTGATTTCTTCCTTTATTAAATTGATAACATTTTTCACTGTTATATTAGGTAAAGCAAGTAAACCCGGCGGCCGTAATGTGGTTTTATCGAGGAATAAGACGCCATCTATCTCCATCTCGAATTTACCTTCAGACATCAACGAAGATTTCAAAAAAGAGGAATACATTCCCTTTGAAGAGAATCCCTCGAGAATGGCTGCTCGCCCCAAGCCCCTCCTTGAACTACGAGGTATGAGGAAACGTTCACACTCGCCCGCAGACAAGTACAAGAAGAAAATGCGAATGGAGGATGCCAAGAGGGCGAGCCGTCCTCAAGAAAATCGCAATCGTCATCCGAGGAGCGAAGAGAGATACAGTCCGACAGAGGCCTTCTATGAACAAGAGTATCTTGACCACCAATCGCCGCCGCGGCGGCCCGGCATTTTCGAGAACGAGCAGTTTAGTTATAATAACGAGAGGAGAGAGCCGGGTCCTTCCAGGCAGCAACCGACCAGCTATGACGACTCTAGACAACAGTTCAATACAGGACGATTCGAAGCCCCGGAAGATGTAGCGTTCTCGCTTCGACCGCAGATTAGCGCGCCGACCATGGTCGATCAAATGGATCAGACTTACAACTCACATCGGGAATATATTCCTCACGAAGGAGGGAGCACGAATCTGGAAGCGAGCAGGCAAGAGAGATTCTCTAATCGAAGCCCCATCTTCGAGAACAATTATCAGAGAAATCAAGGAGGCGGCGTTTCCCCGCCGCCAATGGGCAGAAGCCTATTCGATGAAAGGCGATCGAGGTTCCCGTTTGATAACGAGGAGACTCCGCAAAGAACTATTAGAGGGGAATTTGAAATGAGTCAAAATGAAAGAGAGAGGCCGTCGTCGTTCCAATCTGCCGACGGAGGCCGGCCAAATGAATTTGAAATGCTTCGAGGGGGGTTTCCGAACGAAAGAGAGAGGCAACCCCAACAACCATCAATTGGGGGTTGGCAAAATGAATCTGAAATATTTCAACCAACATTTGGAGGTCGACAAGATGATTTTGAAATGCACCGAGGAGGGTTTCCAAACGAAAGAGAGAGGCCACCCCAACAACCAATAATTGGGGGCCGGCAAAATGAATTTGGGAGGTTTCCAGACGAAAGAGAGAGGTCTTCTCAAATACTTACATTCGGAGACCGTCAAAATGAACGTGAAATTCTTCGAGACGAAAGAGAAAGGCCACCCCAACGACCGGAATTCGGAGGCCATCAAGATGAATTTGAAATGCCCCGTGGGAGGTTTCCAAGCGAAAGAGAGATGCCCACCACTCATTTAGCGCCATTCGGAGCCAGGCAAAATGAATTTGAAATGCTCCGAGATGAAAGAGAAAGGCCACCCCAACGACCAATAATTGGGGGCCGTCAAGATGAAATCGAATTGTTTGGACGAAGGGAGCGTTCAAGTGAACGAGGTGGGCCATTCCATCCAACAATCGGAGGCCGACAAAACGAATTTGAAATGCTTAGAGGGGGCTTTCCGGGCGAAAGAGACATGCCCCCTCAACTACAATCAATCGGGGGCATGCACAATGAGATGGGATTTCGACAGGGTGCAAGAGAAGAGCCGCTGCCGTTTTCACCAGCCGACGGAGGCTGGCAAAATCGAAGAAGAGAGAGGCGGGATAGCCGAGAGAGACTCGAACGAGACCGTCCTCCACTTGGTGGTGGGGGGAGTTATTTCCCACCACAACAAGAGACACCTCCACCTGCAACGCGAATTATGCCAGAGTCATCGCCATTATTCATGGTTGACCGCGTTGGGAACGTCGATCGACCTCCGTTCAATGAAATGGATTATCCTCGTCGAAGACGGGAGGCCACTCCGGACAGACGATATTTCGATAGAGAGGAAGATTACCGTTCAAGGGAAGGCAATCCGGATTATAATGATAGACGAAGAGAAGTAGATCGATCAGAACGACCTGGCAATTCTTACGAAGGGTTCAGGGGATCCAAGGAGCGAGGACAACGGGGCAGCCGACCGGAACAGAGGAGAGAGGCTCAAAACAATCGAAGAGATTTCGATGAAGAGAGGAGGAAAAGATTTCCAAGCCCAGAGTCTAGGCGGGGGAGGACGGCCGGCCGAAGAAGACGCTGAGCCCCGCTTGCTTTTACATCTTTTGATTCATTTTAAAAGATGATTCCAATAAAAAAAAAAATGGATTTTAATTTTAAATAATTATTAAATTAATTATTAAAAAAGAAATGGAAGGCTTGTGTTCATTCAAATTAAAATGAGCCTGCCTTGAGTAGCGTGAAATTACGCTCTCCTTATCTTACACGACTTAGCATTTGTCTGAATTATCATTCTCTAACAATGGCTGCAAATACAAGTCTAAATTTCATTTGGAAAATTCATTTATTTATCTTCCTCAGTGTGGCTAAAGTGTTTTTTACTAAAAAATTATAATATATGTAAATTAATTATAGAAATTGAAAATGTGGAAATTATAAAGTGCGCCTATAGTACTCAGTATATCTTTATCCCAAATAAATTTTAATATTTATTGTACAATAATGAGTTGGTTCATTTAGGCCACCCGAGAGCAAGTTTAGCTCACGAACTGAGATTTCATAGAGGCTTTTCTGAATTCCCATCCACAGAGCGTTAAGCGTCGCTTTGCTGGAGAAAAACAATTCTCATGGAGGCGTGCGTCATTTAACGTATCGTCAATTCATTCAAGTCAATCATGATTAAAAATCTATTATTATTAAGTGTCTCGAAACGCATGTGTGTACTGTTCTATTTAGTCCTAAGTTCTGACTAAATGCAAGGGCTTTAGCGTCAACGCGACCTTGGACAAAAAACCTTTTCTTGTATCCATTTTTCTATGCGACGCAAAAAGCTGTTTGCACCGAGCCAGCCTAACCAACTCCCACTTAACTCTTTCTTTACCTTTAAAACTTCAAATTGGTATTAATCAATTTTCATGTGAGATTGATAATTTTCAAAATGGAATTAATTTTGAAATTCATTAATTCCAAACAGAAGTTGACAATGTATAGATAGATAGATCTAAAGTGATTTCCATTTCTAAAGGCAGGTTTTTCGATAAATCTAAAATAAAAAAACAAAATATAAAAAACCCTAAGTGTTATATATGGTTTAGGTTTAGGTAACCCTTCTATAACATGGTAGATAGGCTCCTAGAAAATGCCCTGTTATAATCGACCCAGAGCCAGTACAAAAACAAGGGGGTTTAGGTTCCAAAAACTTATTAAAAACAAATATATTTTTTTAAGTCATTTCAAGCAACTTCACTTTTATTGAAAATTTAACACAATATGTAACATTGTGTCAAACAATATAAAATTTGTTAATGGAGAATGGTGTAAGTTCTAGGTGAAACATAATTAAATGTAAAAAAGAAAATTTAATTATAAATACTGCTTGATAAAAATATAATGTGGGTTTCACTGAATAAAAAATTCATTATTTTTTCAATTTATTAACCCTTAACTTTCTTCCTCATCAATGCTCGATACAATTAATCATAAACATTTTTTGGTTGAATGATAAATATCTTCACTCTCAGAATCATTTGCGTCTTCTGACCTCTTTAAAACTCACTAATTTTGGCTTGTTTGCTATTTCTAAAAACCTCGTTGTGGAACTCCTGGTATGGAGGCAAGCAATTTCGCAGCTCCCCTTTGAATATTCGGCTTCTTTCAGCGGATGGCTCCACATTCAAGAACAACGATTCTAGATTTTTTTTGCAAAACAGGCTTGCCTGTAATTTCTTTAAAGTTCATTTATTAATTTCACAATCTTCATCACTGTTTCTATCCTTGAAATCAATTTACAAATTCTCAAGCCATTTTCAGAAAATCGCTTTGTGTACGAGTTTCCGCAAATTTCTGATCGTGTTAGAGCGAAACCATGTTGTTGTTGGATACCGTGTTATAGGAGGGTTATCATTATATATATTGTAGTATAATATTATTCCAGTTAAAGAACTAAAAGAAAGTAGCTTTTCCATTTTTAGAGGTAGAACAAATAAAAAAAATATCATAGAAAATGGACAGTTTCAGCTCGGCTTCTGTTCTAGGTGCCCTTACACCTGTTAGACTCGATGTACATATATGCATGGAATACTAAATTTTATCCAACACCTTTTTAAAACGTATTTTATTATTATTATTATTATTATTAGACTAGTCATTTAATGTGCGAGGGATTGACTGGGTGGTTTATTTATTAAATTCCCGGCTCCAAAATTATAGGCTGTTTGCAAAGAATATTCACATTCACAAGAAAAAATTCTATGAAAAGGGATAATTTTGAATCATAGAAAAATACTATTTTTAAAACATATTTTTTAAACATTGATTATATTCAAGTTTTCTCAATAATGAAATTTGACTCAAACGATGTTATTTAGGAACTCGGATCAAAGCAAGCCAAATTTTCGCCCACTCGAACCAACTCAAAAGAGTTATTTGCCAGTTCAATCTACCCTTTCCATTCGGCTACTGATATCAAAATTAAATATGTAACTCCTTAGCAAAAAAATATGAAAAGAACATAAAACCAAAAGCCATTGAACTTCTAAATAAACTAAAAGGGTCCAAAATTTCTCCTAAATAAAAGTTTCTTTTGAAGAGAATAACAGAAATAAGCCAGCAAAGTCAAATTGGATACTTGTATATATTCTTTGCATCCCTTGTCTGTATGTCTGTGACTTTGTATAACTTTTGAAATGAGTCTGATTTTTTTTTTTTTTTTTGATTCATTGATTAAAAAATGTTTTCCCCTCCCCCTGCCAGGTGCTCATGTTCATTTTTTTCCTTTTTCAAAAATAACTAAATAATTTCTAGATTTGTAGAATTAACAGTCAGAATGATTAAATAAAGTTATTTTACTTCTGCAGTTTATTTACAAAAAATTGAGAAAAAAACTTTTAAAATAGTAGATCCCCCCCCCACCCACCACTCATTGTAAATTCCTCCTCTCTATATCTCTCTAGTAAATTTCATATAATGCTTCTTTAATCGATTTTTTTTATTTTTTATTTAGCCTTATTACTTAGAGCGACTCAAAATAAATGCACATTAATTTAAATCAAAATAAAAGTGTTCAATAAATGAATAAATGGTTTATTATGTTATTTATTTATTAACTCCTTTCCTATATCCCAATGAATTAAATATGGATTAAAGACTTGAGATATTTATATTTTTACAGAATTATCACTTAAAGAGAACTTTAATTGTTTTAGAAACAATCTTAAAAGGTTAATTTAAGATCCAAAGGATTCGGGAGAATTTCTCTGTTTTTTAATGGAATTTTAGAAATTTTAAAAAATGGTTGCTTTAAAAATATATTTTGACTTTTCTAATCTCAATTAATCTAGATTCAGAGCGAATTAAGAAAAAATATTAATTTTAGAGATGATCGAAATTTTAAACAACAAAAATTTATTTGAAATTGAGTCAAATATATGAATTCAGTTTTTTTTTTTTAATATTTATCACAGATTCATTCTCTTTTGGAAAATGTATTCATTTCGGCACTAGACCCAATTTTTTACTTGAAATAGTGAAGTTAATTTTCTCATTAATATATGAAAGAATAATTAACACATTAACTAGAATTGTTTTGATCGCGCTTTTAAACAAGATATATATCGCGAGACTACTGCTGGTTGAAGCTATTGGAATCTGCTGAGTCTTAAGTCTGGACCAAGAGAGAATGAAAAAGATATGATCCATTTAGCTATAATCTAGCATCATTTCGCGTTTAGCCCGCATGACACTTGGATGGATCAATAAATGAATTTGAAATCTGAGATGTTATATATTCAATCTCCCAGTCCAGAGCGCCCGATCTGTTAACACGTATGTTAGGTGCTTGCCATTAATTAATGCTGGATTATAGCTAAATGAATCATATCTTTTTCATTCTCTCTTGGTCCAGACTTATGACTCAGCAGACTCCAATAGCATCATCCGCAGTAGTCTCGCGATATATATCTTGTTTAAAAAGCGCGATCAAAAACAATTCTCGTTAATGTGTTAATTATTTTTGGATATATTAATGAGAAAATTAACTTCACTATTTCAAGTTAGAAATATATAAGTTCAGAAATTATTTTCACTTAATATTTGACAAAAATCATCTGCATTCGATTCGCGATTGAATCAAATACAGGAAACTTATGACCAATTTTTTACAATTTACCTTTCTTGAAATATCATATTTAAAAAATTCAGACAAAAAAAATCATCCATCAAGCAGAGGACAACCTCAAAACCTCGTTGATTTCTCTTTATGAAAAAAAGCATGCCTGAAAATTATTTTTCATTACATTTACCTGCCAACAAGGACAAGAAAAGAAATAATTTCAAGTCATTTGCAGCAATATTAATATTATTCGTGAATTTACTTTCAAAACAAATTATATTTATTGATTTATATAGAAATATTAGAACGATTTCTAAAAATCCATTACTATTTATTTTAATTTTTACTTTATTTTATACTTTATCCAATGCGAAGCATGGCTAAAGTATTGTAATCGGTCTCGCTGCAAGCGCTCATTCAAACGGTCCTGAAGTAAAGACTACGGAACCCATGGTCTCAATTAAAGTCACAAATTGTAGGTATTCAATTAGGTTGAATTTTAGCACGTGACGGTTTTGCCAAAAATTACATGGGGTCTCATCGAGAGGCCAAAAAGTGCGATTTTTTCATTGTGTGCGTGCGGATGGATGGATGGATGTATGTTATCGTTTTTTACGTACACGATTTTTTCCACACTGTTCAAACAATTGAAATTAAATTGAAAACCTACCATTATTTTAAAAAAAATGAAGCGCTGATTAGTTTTTGGTACATATCGATCCCCAAAAGTTTGAGTTGTTTACCATAAAAGAATTTAGTATTTTTGATTTTCAGTCGATTCTTCCGAGGTTACCATTAATACAGTGGCGTACCTAGAACTTTTGCCGCCCGGTGCGGTCCCAATTTGCCGTCCTTTCTAAGTTTATCAAATGGTGGTTTTTATAAATTAATAAACATAAATAAATAATTGTAATTGAGACAAACTATAGGTATACCATTGGATGTCATTTAAATTAGGCAGTAATAAAGGAGGCCTCATAAGTTAATAGTATATTTGGCCAAGTCCAAATCATAAAAAATAACGATCAATTCTTATCTAATACTAGAGGAATAACCTTATTGCATTCCATTTTTGATGTTTTGACTATTAATGGCAACCTATACTGAAAACGTGGAAGAATCGACTTAAAATCAAAAAAGACTAAATTCTTTTTTGGTAAACAACTCAAGCTTGAGGTTTCCATTAATAGTCAAAACATCAAAAATGGAATGCAATAAGGTTATTCCTCTAGTATTAGATAAGAATTGATCGCTATTTTTGATTTTAAGTCGATTTCACCATGTCTTCAGCAATGGTTAACAATAAAAACCGAAACGTCAAAAATCCAATATAGAATCCTCAAGTATTAGATGAGAATCGTTCACTATTTTTGAATTAAAGTCATCATGAGCTGCAAATTGCAAGTGATGTCTGATTAATAAAAAAAGAATAATCATATTAATATTCCAAATGAATTTTATAAAGTTTCTCAACGATCCGTTGAAAGTTTATTTTTGTTACGTTTGTTCCGGCCTAACTACTTCTTTGTTTATCAACCGATCTCGATGATTCTTTTTTTATTGGAAAGGGCATATCTTAGGGATGGTGTCATATTAATTTGGCCAAGTTCCAATGATAGGATCACTATTAATAACATCACTAAAAAGAGAAAAAATAATTTTTAAGAAAAAAATAAAACCGACTTCAAAAATATTAAATGCAACAAATAAAATACACTAAAAGGTATAAAATAATTATTATCTTATTTAGTTACAACGAAACGACGAAATATTAACATGAAATTACTTTTTGAAGTCGGTGCCAAACAAACTATAAATATAAGCGTGCGTACCCACAAAACGTGTACTAAGTAAGATCCGTCATAAAAGGTATAGTTTGTTTGGTACCGACTTCAAAAAGTAATTTCATGTTAATATTTCATCGTTTAGTTATAACTAAATAAGATAATAATTATTTTATACCTTTTAGTGCATTTTATTTTTTGCATTAAAATTTTTTAAGGAATTTGGTGTTGGAACTAATTTTGAACTAATTTTTTTCTTTTTAAATTATTGGATAAAAAATACTTGGTAGGATTCACATAAATTTATTTATCTGATCCCTAACTACTTTTATATTTTAAATTTTAAAAATTTTCTTTACTTTGTTTTTTTAACAAATACAAAGTCATATATCTACCAAATTTAAGCTCATTAATTGAGAATTTTTACACTTTTTCATGATTTTACACCCTGATTAGTTTTGATTGACACTATTTCTATAATCCAGTAAGTTTTTTTTATATTAAATTTTATCAGAATTTCGATTAGTAGTGTAAGTAGCGAAAGTATATTAAAATCTATTTCTTTTTCAATAAATAAATAAATTGAAGAATAATAAATAATTTGTATTTTTTGATTTCAAAAAGGACATTCTTCTATATGTTTCAGATCACATAATGCCCCTTAAACAAAATAAATTGACTGATGAGGACCTGGATAAGATGTTCCAAGTTCTTCTGGAGGGACTGGAAGAAAACGCTGGATTGGATGTGAAGAAGAAAATTGTAAATTGTATCCTCCCTGTGCATAAATACAAAGTGCTGCATAGGTTCCTCTCGCGAGAAGAAGGGCTTAGCCAAAAAACCCGATTGAATTGTCTGCCTATTTTCCTTGACGAGAATACAAAATATTTCAACTTTGAACAATGTATAATAAATCAAACAACTATCAAGAATATTTTGGAAATAATTCCGAAATACTGTCCGAATATCGAAACAATCGATTTTCGAGGTTTACGGATCCTAAGCGAAAACAAAGAGAACTTTAAAACCTTTCTGAAACAAACCACAAGCTTGAAATATCTCCGGGTACATTGTCTTGAAATTGACAATGTAACAAATCAACTTTTACTCAAAGAGGATTTTGACTCGCATGATAAGGATGTTCAAAATGGACTCTTGAAAATCGATTATATAGACGGAATCGGATTGTCTGTATCAGAGTGTGCCAAACTTTTAAATCTTCTACCCAATTTGAAAAGTTTAGGCCCATGGCAACCATTAGGACTCCTGTTATCCAGGATTAGTGATGATCATGAACTTGTCAAAAAATTATTTAAATTAAAGGAATTTGGTGATTCCCGAACAAGCTTAAGTACTTTAGAACGATTAATTAAATTTTGCCCAAAGGCGAACAAGATATGTCTATGGCATCCACAACAAAATGTGATCGAAAATCTACAAAAATTTCCATTACTCACGGAAATAGAAATACTTTCTGTAGATCCCGATACTTTTGGTGAAATAATTAATTTACTAACAGAAATCGGAAAACAAATCCAAATTTTGGATTTAACTATACCTGTCCAGGGGGAACTTGATAGAAATATTTTCCATGAGTTATGCCCCGAATTAATTAAATTACGAATTATTCCTCCTAGAAATCAGTGATATATTAAAATTAATCAAATTATGTTCAACTATTAATAAGACTTCAAAATCCCTCCTATCGAAAAAATTTTCTTATTAGGATTGGAGTGGAGTGGGGGTTTAATTTAATAAATAATTTATTTTTGTTATTCTTAACATTAATTCCACTTTAACTCATTCATTTGTAATCAATTTGTGATCAATAAAATAATTTTATTTCATATATTTTTCTGTTCCATTTTATTTTAGTATTTCAATTATTTCTTCTTTGAATATACTTGTAGTATTTCTTTTCAATAATTACTAGCTGGAGCCACCGAGCGATGCACGGTAACACCTGACCCCCTCTCCCCCTACCCCCGAAACCAGACACCTCGTCCCCACCACTCCCACCCCCACGCGGCAAGCGCCAGATTCAACATTGATATTTTATTAGGAAAATAAGGACAAGTCTTTATGTGTGACATTTTTATTTATCCCCCAACGTTTCGTCGACTTCTTCAGGACTTTTACAATTATAAGAACAATATTAATATCAAGTTACAAAAATACAATTACAATTCCAGAACAAACATGTATTAATATTTTACACACCAAATAGTCATGCCACACACGTTCGTCTAAATTTTCTTTTTATCTTCGTACTATCGAGGGGTGAACCGTGATTGGAATTAGGTGTACACCTTCTTTGGAATTATATGAAATTATTTTTGATTTCATTAGATAATGCCCATTCATCTATTGTCTTCTCTTTAGAAATGTAAGTAGGTGTACACGATTTTAGGTCGCGGTTCACCCCTCGGTTACCATTGAAGACTACCATCAGGACACAAATTTCAAAACATATTTGGAACATTCACAAAAACAATTTTTCTTTCTTTTTTTTATATAGGCAAAGTCGACGAAACGTTGGCTGAGAAATAAAAACATCACACAGAAAAACTTGTCCTTATTTTCCTATTATAAACTTTCAAAATATTTTTTCTATTCACAAAGAGAAACAAAGAGGTTGTCCTCTGCTTGATACAAATAAACATACACACATATATATATCGAGATGATATATCTGTATATATATATTATTTATTTGTTTGAGTTCATATGGATATTGACTCCATGAAAAACATTTATAATTTAAGAAAGACTGATGATGAAGACCAAGTCTTCGAAACTATAGTCTCAAACAAATAAATAATATATATACAGATATATCATCTCGATATATATATGTGTGTATGTTTATTTGCATCAAGCAGAGGACAACCTCTTTGTTTCTCTTTGTGAATCAACAACTCTGCTACTCTCGGCAAAACAAAAACTTTTCAATTAAATTTTTTCTATTTATTAAAAAAAATAGGGATTTATAGTAAATTTAACTTATATTATTTTTTTGTTTGAAAAACTTATAATAACAATTTTTAAACAATTTTGAGTCCGATTTCAACCGAAATCTAATCAGCTTTTTAATCTCAATGCACCAAAACTACGTGTGAAATTTCGTTTTCATATTCACACTAGTTTTTGAGCTAGAGTGCGTCCATAAAAAAATTTGGTAATGAGCTAGCAGACATTTTGACAAAACAATTATTATCTCGAAAAATATAATTTTTTCCATGTTCACTTATCAGGGCTTTTTTGTAGACCGAAATGCCATGGTTTGGATTAATTTTTTTAATAAAAATAGTTTGAGTCGTTTTTGAGATATTTTGAAAAAACCAAGCAAAAAAAAACTCTTTTTCCATTCAGGATTACTAAATTGAAAGTTTTTGCCGAGAGTAGCAGAATTTTTATATATTGAAGGAGACATGAAATTGTGGACCACATGAAAGATGTTAACCTTTCATTCATAAATTAATTCCTGTGAATACATTGTAATGAGACTGATGAAGAGGGCAAAGCCCTCGAAACTATAGTCTCGTTATAAATAAATAAAATTTATAATTCCAGCAGAAGACACACTCTTTTATTGTCTCCTTCAATTCAGGATTACAATACTTGACCCTACCCTGTATAAATTTTGTTGAATCACAACCCATTTGTTTGAACATAGAGTGGATTCAAATTAGACTTCAAATAGAAGGCCGGTCAGAGTTTTTGGTAACATTAATCTATGTGGTTTCCAATTATAAATTTGGCGCTTATTCAAGGCGATAGTAAATAATAATTAAAGAAAATTGAATATTAAATGCCCAATAGATATAATTAATAAATAAATATTTATTTTCTAATTTCTATTCAATTTGGAATTAAAAGAGCGTTTTTAATTTATTTTTTAATTTTTTTGTTTCAAAATATTTTTGATCTCTTTTAGTAATGAGTACTTAAATTCATAAAGGAATGCACCCTCTCAGGAGAACAATGGTGCCCTATTAGGGAGTGGGGGGATGTAGGTCAGATTAGGCCAATTTTGGATTACCTGGCTCATTTTCCACTGAACTCTGAATCTGACAACACACGTGCTCAAAAACTAGTACACTTCGAGAATCCAATCGTAAGTACCATGCTCTCTACTTTTATATATTAACGTACAAATATAAAATTATTAATTCGACGTTAATCTCAAAATTATTTTCAATAGATTCGTTTTTATATTCTTTTCTTTTTTAAATCTATTTTTTGATTTTTTGTTTCAAAATCTACACTGCAATGCAAAAATATAGACCCACCAATAGAAACTTTATTAAATAGGAAATCATTTTTAATTTCCTACAAGTAACGATACATTATTGAAATTATTGCTTATTTAAAGTATACTTGCCACTTGTTGTTGACTTAGCCTTTGATTAATTAATTAATTATGTACACACAATTTGAACTGATGCTTGAACTTGAGAAATATCCATTTTGTATATTTTGAACTTTCTATCAATAATTCAAAAATTATTCATTTTATTGATATTTCAAATGGAATTTAATCTTTTATTAAAATTTTATTTAAATGTAAATATGATATTGAGAAAGTAGGATAATTTGTAATTGTATCTTTTAATTTAATTTTACTTTTTTTTATAAAATTCAAAAATTATCAACAATATTTATTGAATATGTTAGTTTAAGCGTTAATAGAACAAATTATATGGTTATTTTTAAAAAATTTTAAAAATAATTTGCAATTTAATAAAGTTTTTATTGGTGGGTCGATTTTTTTGCAGCGTAGTGTATTTAAGATAAAGTGAAATTTTTTCAAATTAATAGTCCAAGAGCTGGTGACACATTTTTGAGTACGGATTTGACCCAACTAGAAATAATGCGTAATAGTACCGTCTATGATAGTTGTACAAGGAATGGCCAGTCTGGCTGGTCTGAGCAGGTGGACCAGGTACTGCCCATGGTGTGAGTGCGGTAAAAAATACATATGTGTTAAAAAATATTTTTGACCCACAATGAAATTATAAAAATTATAATTTATAGTCAATTATAAACATAATATATTCACCCCAGACCATTTGAGTGGTGGGACGTGGAACCAGACCACCCTAAGTGTATTCTTTACAACATGCAAAAAAATAGCCTGATGGTATTTAAATTTTCCGATATCCCGTATAGTGCAATGCTAAAGAGCCCGAAAACTCGATTTTTGAAATTAAATATCTCCGGAACTGTATTGTTCATCAATTTCGTTTTGCCACCAATCGATGCACAAGTATTTAAATAATAATCTGTTTAAATTTTAGAAAAATCCTAATAAAACGCATTTGGCGGAACAACTAACTTAAAACTATTTTTTTATACGACATAAAATAAAAAAAAAAATAAAAATATTTAGATCTCAAAAAAATTCTAATAATTAATTTTTACAATCATTATTAAATATTTACATTATTAAATAAATAATTTAATAATAATTAATAATTTTTTCGACACTGTTCTGAGACATTCCAGAGTGTATCGTGCAAGTCTTCTTGATAAAATCCAGTTCTAATTTCCTTATTTTGGCCTGTTTTAGTTTCTTTGTAGCAATTATATTTCCAGTTTTTTTTAAATTGATTTAGAACACGATACAATGAAGCTCTTGAGGGTGTATTCACATCAGGTAAACCCTCATCATACATTTCAATGCCAGCCCCATAACACTTTTTCCATATTCACCCCATAAATTAAGACCATTTTAATTCTGTTGTTGTTGTATTCTGTGTATGGTAATACAATATTACTGTCTACTGGATTTACACGAGAAATAAACTTTTTTAAACTCAAGAATTTAAAAAAATCTATTAAGTAGAAAATAATCTCTTAAATCTGACTATAACGAAGTTTTAATATCATCATAAACACTTAATTTCATTAATTTTTAACCGACTTCAAAAAAAGGAGGAGGTTCTCGATTCGACTGAACTTTTTTTTTTGTGCCTATCTTACCTGATATCTCCGCCACTTGTGAACCAATTTTGAAAAAAAAATTCCATTGGGTTCAGTCTAGCTTCCGATTGGTCCAGTTTTTTTCATTGGTATTAGACCTTTTTTGTTACGTTTGTTCCGGCCTAACATCTTTGTTTATCAACCGATCTCGATGATTCTTTTTTTATCCGAAAGGGGGTGTCTTAGGGATGGTGTCATATTAATTTGGTCAAGATCTGATGATAGGATCACTATTAATAACATCACTAAAAAGAGAAAAATAAAAATAATTTTTAAGAAAAAAATAAAACCGACTTCAAAAATATTAAATGCAAAAAATAAAATGCACTAAAAGGTATAAAATAATTATTATCTTATTTAGTTACAACTAAACGACGAAATATTAACATGAAATTACTTTTTGAAGTCGGTGCCAAACAAACTATACCTATAAGCGAGCGTACCCTCCAAACGTGTACTAAGTAAGATCCGTCGAGTGCGATTCATAAAAGGTATAGTTTGTTTGGCACCGACTTCAAAAAGTAATTTCATGTTAATATTTCGTCGTTTAGTTGTAACTAAATAAGATAATAATTATTTTATACCTTTTAGTGCATTTTATTTGTTGCATTTAAATTTTTTAAGGAATTTGGTGTTGGTACATGGAGAAACATTTTTTTTTAATTATTGCATAAAAAATACTTGGTAGGATTCACATAAATTTATTTATCTGAACCCTACCAGCTTTTATATTTTAAAAATTAATTCCTGTGAATCCATTGTAATAGACTTATGAAGAGGGCAAAGCCCTCGAAACTTTAGTCTCGTTATAAATAAATAAAATTTATAATTCCAGCAGAAGACACACTCTTTTTATTGTCTCCTTCAATATATAAAAATTCTGCTACTCTCGGCAAAAAAACTTTCAATTTAAATACCAAATCATATATCTACCAAATTTAAGCTCATTATTTGAGAATTTTTACACTTTTTCTTGATTTTACACCCTGATTAGTTTTGATTGACACTATTTCTTTAATCCAGTAAGTTTGTTTTTATATTAAATTTTATCAGAATTTCGATTAGTAGTGTAAGTAGCGAAAGTATATTAAAATCTATTTCTTTTTCAATAAATAAATAAATTGAAGAATAATAAATAATTTGTATTTTTTGATTTCAAAAAGGATATTCTTCTATATGTTTCAGATCACATAATGCCCCTTAAACAAAATAAATTGACTGATGAGGACCTGGATAGGATGTTCCAAGTTCTTCTGGATGGACTGGAAGTAAACGCTGGATTGGATGTGAAGAAGAAAATTGTAAATTCTATCCCTCCTGTGCATAAATACAAAGTGCTGTATAGGTTCCTCTCGCGAGAAGAAGGGCTTAGCGAAAAAACCCGATTGAATTGTCTGCCTATTTTCCTTGACGAGAATACAAAATATTTCAACTTTGAACAAAGTTTATTTAATCAAATAACTATCAAGAATATTTTGGAAATAATTCCGAGATACTGTCCGAATATCGAAACAGTCGATTTTAGAGGTTTACGGATCCTACCGAATAACAAAGAGAACTTTACAACCTTTCTGAAACAAACCACAAACTTGAAATATCTCCGGGTACATTGTCTTGAAATTGACAATGTAACACGTCAACTTTTACTTGAAGAGGATTTTGACTTGCATGATAAGGATGTTCAAATTGGACTCTTGAAAATCGATTATATAGACGGATTCCGATTGTCTGTATCAGAGTGTGCCAAACTTTTAAATCTTCTACCCAATTTGAAAAGTTTAGGCCCATGGCAACCATTAGGACTCCTGTTATCCAGGATTAGTGATGATGATGAACTTGTCAAAAAATTATTTAAATTAAAGGAATTTGGTGATTCCCGAACAAGCTTAAGTACTTTAGAACGATTAATTAAATTTTGCCCAAAGGCGAACAAGATATGTCTATGGCATCCACAACAAAATGTGATCGGAAATCTACAAAAATTTCCATTACTCACGGAAATAGAAATACTTTCTGTAGATCCCGATACTTTTGGTGAAATAATTAATTTACTAACAGAAATTGGAAAACAAATTCAGAATTTTGACTTTATCTATACCTGTCCAGATGGAACTTGGTAGAAATATTTTCCATGAGTTATGCCCCGAATTAATTAAATTACGAATTATTCCTCCTAGAATTCAGTGATATATTAAAATTAATCAAATTATGTTCAACTATTAAGATGAGTTCAAAATCCCTCCTATCGAAAAATGTATTTTCATATAAGGATTGAAGTGGAGTGGGGGTTTAATTTACTAAATAATTTATTTTTGTTATTCTTAACATTAATTCCACTTTAACTCATTCATTTGTAATCAATTTGTGATCAATAAAATAATTTTATTTCATATATTTTTCTGTTCCATTTTATTTTAGTATTTCAATTATTTCTTCTTTGGATATACTTGTAGTATTTCTTTTCAATAATTAGTACCTGGAGCCACCGAGCGATGCACGGTAACCGCTGGCCCCGGCCCCACCCCTCCCGGTTGTACTGTAAAATTTTTGCTCATAATAAGATTGTCCTATTTGTTCTATTTTAAATTTAAATTTATAAAAACGTTTATGGCTATCACTAGTTGGAGAATCAGTTTAAACACATTATTACATATTCAGTTTAAAAATCCACCGGAATACAATAATATTTGGAAACTCAAAAGATTTTATTAGATATTATTATTATTATTATGTATTTTTTTTTGAAAAAATTTCATCTAGGTATTTTTCAAAAAATAAAACCCAAATTTGTGTATTAAATACAAAATATTATTTATATATTTATTTATATACCGGGTGAGTTTTTTTATCTTGAGACAGTATTATAACTCAAAAACAATGCATTATATGAAAGAAAGTTTCAAATAAAAGTTTATTTATATCAAGGGGGAAACTAAACTACGCTCTTGTTTGTCGACCTTGAACAAGCTTCCATGGGTATTTCAAGGTCAAGTTCTGTTTTTTAAATGAAAACCTATATATATCTTTAAAGATCCTTAATTTTCCAAAAAACTGAACAACTTTCACGAGAACTATTTTTTTATCCGACATCAAATAAACAAAATATTAAATCATTTAGATCTCATAAAATTTTTTTAAATAATTATTTTTAACAATTATTCAACTTAATTAAATAGTTTCAAACGTAAAAGCAAATTTGTGGGTCCCAGGGCCAATTTCGTTGTCAAAAGGGTTCCCCCACTCTACCACCTCGTCATCCCCAATTTTAGTTATTTAAGCGCTCCTAGGGCGCAG
Source organism: Forficula auricularia (assembly GCA_024734495.1). Classification (NCBI taxonomy): domain Eukaryota; kingdom Metazoa; phylum Arthropoda; class Insecta; order Dermaptera; family Forficulidae; genus Forficula; species Forficula auricularia. Next base: position 275,258 of record JALMQS010000854.1, on the reverse strand, counting down.
CACTCAACGAATATTGACCCGGGGATTTTAAAATATATTTTGATTCCGTCTAATCGGTTTTTAATTAAAAGTGCAAAAGATCAATATCAATATAATTATTAATATTATAATAATATAATAAATATTATTAATATTATTTGTTGCGTTTGGACCCTTGGGATCACGCAAAGCTTGATGTTTCTTTCTGGTTGGAACGTCCACGCCTCTATCTTTTTCCAGAACGGTTATCGAGTTCCATGGTCAGGTTATGTAATTTTTCCTGGCCGGATGAGTGTGTTGATGTTAAAGGTGCTTAGGTATGTATGGATTTTTGTCGTTATTCTTCCATTGTTTCTTCCTTGACTTCGTGATGGTCCGGGTACCTCAGAATCTGAATGCCCGGTTGCCACTCGAGGGTGGGTGGATTGGTTACCACCTGGGGTAATCTTGTTTTTGCCGCTCACGATTCATGGTCGCTTGTATCGAAATTTTGTCCTGCGCATGCACTAAGTTTTGTAGAACCAGAGATTGTCAACTTCTGGAGCCAGGGGCCAGTTTTTTTATTATTTTCAAATAAATTCACTTTTTTCTTGCAGGTATCGACTTGATGAAGTCTAAGTTGATGTTCTCCTAATATTGTTGCTAAATTATGTATAAACACTAGGTGGGAGCATGCATGAAAAAATCACAAGGCACCATCCAATCAGAACAAGTGGGCGTGCCACCCCAATTAAGCCGCCAATTTCAAAACAATTGCTTAATCGAAAGAAACAACTATTTTTTAAATATTAACCTCTAATCTAGTATATATTTCTCGTCCAAATTTAAAAAATAAATGTGCTAAATATTTTTTTATTTTTCCTTCCAATGTTTTTATTATTTAACAAAAAAATAGTTTCAAACGTAAAAGCAAATTTGTGGGTCCCAGGGCCAATTACGTTGTCAAAAGGGTTCCCCCACTCTGCTCACCTTTTCATCCTCAATTTTAGTTATTTAAGCGCTCCTAGGGCGCAGCACTCAACGAATATTGACCCGGGGATTTTAAAATATATTTTGATTCAGTCTAATCGGTTTTTAATTAAAAGTGCAAAAGATCAATATCAATATAATTATTAATATTATAATAATATAATAAATATTCATTAATATAATTTACAATATTCTTATTAAATCATACCACGTTATAGAAGCAAATATGTGAAAATCGACTCCGGTTCTGTTGGTATATATTCAGTTCGGCTCGGTTGGGTTCGTATAGCTCCTTTTCGGGCTGGTTTTAGACGGTTCGGTTGCCGTCCTCCGAATAGATTATGTATAATGGGTCTTTTTAATTGATTGATAATTGACTACGCAATGAGATAATTAGGGAAAAAAATAAAATTGGAAATAACATTTAATGTAATCGTCAGTTCAAAATAGATTCTGGTTCAGTGATGAATGTTTTTATAAATGGTTGCTATATATATATATATATGTGTGTGTGTGTGATTGTAATGAATTGTGTGATGTATCTGTATTGAAGATTTGGGAATGAATGTTTCATGTGGAATGACAAATTCCGGTTCTTGAACGAGATGTATGTATGATTTCAAACTATTGTATATTTTATTGTGTTATATAATTCTCTATAAAAAAATAAAAACCGACTTCAAAAAATTAAATGCAACAAATAAAATACACTAAAAGGTAAAAATAATTATTATCTTATTTAGTTACAATTAAAAGACGAAATATTAACGTGAAATTACTTTTGAAGTCGGTACCAAACAAACTATACCTATAAGCGAGCGTACCCGCCAAACGTACTAAGTAAGATCCGTCGAAGGCGATTCATAAAAGGTATATGTTTGGCACCGACTTCAAAAAGTAATTTCATGTTAATATTTCGTCGTTTAGTTGTAACTAAATAAGATAATAATTATTTTATACCTTTTAGTGTATTTTATTTGTTGCATTTAATTTTTTTGTGTTTTGTTTTTTATTTTTTTTTTTTGTAAAGTATTTTATATTTTCTCTTTTTTAGTGATGTTATTAATAGTGATCATATCATTAGAACTTGACCAAATTGAATATGACGCTATCCTTAAGACACCCCCTTTCGTGATAAAAAAACCTCATCGCAAATCGGTCTATAAACAAAGAGGTTAGGTCTAAGCAAACCGTCATAAAAAAGGTCTCATCATCTATGAAAAAAAAACTTAAAAAATGTTGGACCAATCGGAAGCTGAGACTGGACCCAATGCAAAATTTTTCAAATCGAGTTGACAATTGGCTGGAATATGAGGTAACATAGGCAAAAAAAAATCAGTCGAATAAGAACCTCTCTTTTTAGAAGTCGGTTAAAATGAAAAAAATTTAAATAAAATGTTTCATTTCAATTTTAGAACTACTGAGGATGGTCCAGACAATTGGTGACCGAAACTGTATAGTTTATTAATTAAATAAACCATAGTTATTGAAATTATTGATTTATTATATTTGTGACAAAAGCAACACTTGAATTCAATAAGTAAACAGATTTACTATTTAATTAATTTCATTTATTTATTGATTATATTAATATTCCAGGTTTAACATTCAATTCAAAAATCTTTTTATTAAAATAGCCGGAAAAGAGAAGGTGTAGGTTTTAGGTGAAACATGATATTAATTAATAATATAAAGAGGTGTGTAGTTTCACAGTGAATGAAATAAAACTCAAAGAGGTTTATACAAACTCAATATATTTCGGATTATTAGTCCATCAACAGGAGTTTACAGGTTAAAACTATTGATATTTGAACATAAGATCACAATTTTTAACATCCAAATCATGCGTGCAATATAACAAAATATAACATTCAAATCATTCTAAGTCCATATGGATATTAGAAATTCAACAATAATAGATCTCATGCGCGGATCCAGGGGGGGATGGGGGCGACCCCCTCTCCCAAAGCATTGGAGATGAACATTTTTTATATGTTTATTTAAAACTTTTGACCTAGTTATTTGGAGCGGGAGAAGCTGGCAACTGAAATAAAAAAAATCTAATGAAATAAAAAAATTAAGTTTTTAGAGTAGTAATTTCTTCAATTACATTAATTTAAACATATTATTTGTTCGTCATTCTCCTTTCACAGTGAAAAGGAAATTCGAATTTAAAAATATAATGTTCTTTTTATTTAGTTTGAGATAGGATCCATTAAACCAATTATCTAGGGACTTTAGCTTTGTAAGTTGTTGACATGTTTTTGTCTTCATATAATTTTAATATTTATAAACTATAATAAAAAGATAGCCTCTTTTTTAAAAGACTCTTCATATTTCGTGGCTGTTCTTCCCGCTAACGATTGTTCCCAACCCTGAGAAGGTTAAAAACCTGGATTCGATCTCGTAAGAGAGAAGAACGTCTAACATGTTTAGCTTTAATAATAAATTGAGTATATTAGCAGGTATTTGGACAGGAAAGTAGAAAATCAAACAATTTTCATTGATTTGCGCATCATCATCATTGAGTATACAGTCCTAAGACTGGTTTGATGCAACAATCCGTCTCCACTCGACTCTGTCCCCCGCCAGCTGTTTAACCTCTCTAAATGTCTGGCATCCCATATCCCCAATTATTTGGTTGAAATATTCTAATCTGGGTCTTCCCCTTCCCCTTTTCTTTCCCACCTCCCCTCCAAGATATCCCTAAGCAGTCCCCCATGTCTCAGTGTGTGCCCCATCATCTGACCTCTTCTCTTCTTCAGACTCTTCCACAAGGTTCTTCTTTCTCCGATTCTTCCAAGAACTTCTTCATTTGTAATTTTATCCATCCATTTGATATTCATCATTCTTCTGTAGCACCACATTTCGAAAGCCTCCAATCTCTTTCTCTCCGCTTTTCCAATTGTCCAGGTTTCACACCCGTACATGGCTATGCTCCATACATATGTCTTCAATAGCAACTTCCTGTTTGCTAAGCTGATTGAGGAGGAGCATAGTAGTTTTTGTTTTGAATTAAACCCCATTTTTGCTTGGGCAATTCTTGATTTAATTTCGTTTTTGCTCCTCCCATCCCATGTTATTTTACTTCCTAGGTAGCGGAATTCCTTAACTCCTTCTAGGTTTTCTTGGTTAATTTTGATGCATTCCTGTCTCGTTTGTTCTTTTTGTACATACTAGGACCTTGGTTTTATTCTTGTTTATTTTCATTTTGATTTCTTCTATTAGGATTTGGTTAATTCCATTCAAGGCGTCCTCTAATTCTTTTTTATTGCTTCCTAGAAGGGCAATGTCATCGGCAAATCTTAACATAGCGATCTTTTGACCTTGGATTTCTATACCTGTATCAATTTTGTCTTTGAATTCTTTAATCGCTTCTTCTATGTATAAGTTGAAAATCATGGGTGACAGCACACATCCTTGTCTTACACCTTTTTTTATTTTGGCTTCTCTTTGTTCATCACCAATATTTATAATTGCCGTCTGGTTTTGATATAGATTGTAGATTAGTCTTCTCTCTGAATTTTATTCCCGCCTGTTTTAATATTTTAAACATAATTTCCCAATTGACGTTATCGAATGCTTTTTCTAGGTCTATGAATCCGATGTAGACAGATTCTTCCCTGATAAAAGCCCTTTCTATTATTAGTCTAAGAGAGAGAATTGCTTCTCGGGTGCCTCTGTTTCTTCTAAAGCCGAACTGGTCTTCCCCCAGATTTTCTTCAACTCTTTGTTCTATTCTTCTTTGGATTATTTTGGTTAGGATTTTGGAGGCATGTGAGGTTAGGCTAATGGTCCTGAAATTTTCACATTTATCCGCGCCTGTCTTTTGGGAAGTGTGACTATTTTGTTTTTTTCGAAATCTTTTGGGATGATTCCCAATTTATAGATTTTGCTAATTAGTTCAAAAAGTTTGTCACGTGCCTTTTCTCCAGAGTTCTTTAGGATTTCAGCTTGTATATTGTCTATTCCGGGTGCTCTATTATTTTTTAGTTCCTTCAAAGCTGTCTCGAATTCTGACCTGAGTATGGGGTCTCCTAATTCGTTTTCGTCCACAGATTCTTCTTCTTCTATTGGGTTCATTGTTTTTTCTTCTCCATAGAGTTCTTCTAGGTGTTCCTTCCATCTATTTGCCTGTTCGTTTTCGTTTAGAATAATGTGGCCTCCTTTATCTCTTATGTTCTTGCTTTTTGGCTTGTCTTCTTGAAAATTTCTTTTTATTGCCCTATAGGCTACATCAACTTTTCCCAATACTAGATTTTCGTTGACTTCTTTACATTTTTCTTGAATCATTTTTTCTTTTGCTTTTCTACATTCTCTTATAACTTTCCATCTTAATTTTTTATATGTTTCTTTCCCTTCTTCGTCTTTTCTGTTCTTAAATTTTCTTCGTTCGTCAATCAGTTGCAGTATTTCGTCTGTTACCCATGGCTTTTTAATTTCGTTTTTCTTTGATTGAAGGACTTCGTTGGCTGTTTCGGTCAGGCTTGATTTCATGTCATTCCATTCTTGTTCGATTTCATCTTCTTTATTATTTGTGGGTGTTTTTTCTTCCAGTTTCTTATTCATTACGTTTTCGAAGAGTTTTTGGGTTTCCTTATTTTTTAATTTAGATATATCCCAGTTTTTTCGCGACCGCCCCTTTTTTATTAGTTTTTTAAATTTTAGTTGGCATTTCATCGCAATTAGATTGTGATCACTAGATATATCAGCCCCAGGATAACTTTTGCAGTCCTTTAATTGATTTCTGAATCTTTGTCTGACTAATATGTAATCTATTTGAAATCTCCCCTTGTCTAACGGCATTTTCCACGTGTAGATCCTTCTTGGATGGTGTTGGAAGAGTGTGTTTGCTACTACTAGACTGTGCTTACTGCAAAATTCAATTAATCTTTCGCCCCTTTCATTCCTATTTCCTAGACCGTGTTCGCCCACCACTTTTCCTTCTTTGCCTTTTCCTACTCTTGCATTCCAATCCCCCATAATTATTAAATTTTCATCCCCTTTAACGCGCTTCATCAGGTTTTCAATTTGTTCGTACATTTCTTCTATATCTTGGTCCTCATATGATGTAGTAGGCATGTATACCTGGATTATCACAGTATCTTTCGGTTTCGAATCCACTGTAATCATAACAATCCTTTCGCTTACCTGTAGATAATTCTTTACCCTTTGCCCTATTTTTTTATTCATAATAATGCCCACTCCTGCCCTCCCATTCTGCCCCCGTGTGAATGATTCTATGGCTGTTTTCGAACCAAAAATCTCCCTCTTCTGGATATCTCATTTCACTAATCCCAATAATGTCCAATTTGTGTCTATCCATTTCCCACTTTAAATTCACTAGTTTATCGTCTCCCCTTAGCGTCTTAACATTCCACGCAACGTTTCGTTTTTATTTCGGCTTCATCAGGCGTCTCAATGATTATAATTTAATGCTAAGTTATATTTAAATTTTAAATAATAATACAGTCATATAAAAATATACTATATGAATCTCTTTCTTTGTGTCCTTGTGTTATTATTTTCTTATAATTCTTTATAAAAAGCAATCTTTGTCTTTAAATTTATTATTGGAGTTATTATTATTTATTATTATTATTTATTTATTTTTTTATTTTTTTCCAATGTTTCGTCAACTTTGTTGTTCAAATAAATTAACTTGCTTGCATATTTGTCATTTTATCAACCGTCCCATCTCAATTGGCAAAATTGCTCAAATATCTTTCTTATTGTAGTTATATTTAGTAACTAGAGGCACCGAGCGATGCTCGGTAACTTCTTCTTTCAGTTAAAAGTTTTATTTTAATATTTAATTTAAAATTCCGATAAAAAGGTAGATTTTTATTTGAGAGGCGTTTTCAAATTAAAAAAAATACAAATATATATAATATTCACCCACTGTACCCCCCTCCCCCACCTCCACCCCGGTCGCCCTCCCCCCGAAAACTGGCCCTACCCCCGGGTCCCCCACCACTGCACCCCACCTCCTGCACCTGTTTTGATTCAACCATATGATTCATTTTTATTCATCCAATTGTCAATAAATAAAACCCATCAAAATGTGTTGTTTTTTCAGAAAATTGAGTTCTGCTTATGCGAAATATATTTTTAAATAAATTCTTGATTATTTTTTAATCTATTAAATAAATAAGGTTATTTATAAAAACAATTTTAAAACGCTTATTAATAATTCTAACGTTTAGGTAGAACAAAATATTTAAAAATCCACAATCACAATACTTCTTCAAGGCCTTTGTGAACAATGGATTAACCCGACCCCATTGTCTGTCTGGGTACAAAAGTAAACAAAAGAGAAACCTTTTTTAAACTCCAAGATTTGGATCTGTCTACCCGCGAATAATTAATTTGATTACGAAAAAACCCATCAAAAACAATTGTGTCGAAGATGCGACCGTGACAGATCGAATTGTCATCCCAAAAACCCTCCTAATCCGTGAATTTCATCAAAATCGGTAGAGCCGTTTTCAAAATAGAACTAAGATACAAACAAATATATATATTTATATATAAAACAATTTTTGCTCGTTTAATAAGAGTAGATAGATTAGATTTTGGTTGAAATTGAACGCAAAATTAAAGTGGGGGGGGGGTTTAAAAATTAAAAGAGGCCCTTTGAGCAAACTCAATCAAATTTTGTATATAGAAGTCTAAAAATGCATAAAACTAACCATCCAAAATGGAGGGTTGATCCCCCTAAATCATTATTAATATTTTTTTTTTTAATATTTAATTTAAGAGAGGGTCAGGGTGTATGGTAAAGTCATGTGGAAGGCCACATCTGTTTATTTACTTGCTCGAATTCCATTTAGTAGGAAACAAGGGCGAATCGGGGAGGATAGATTATCCTTTTTTCTTTTCTCTTACATAAATTGTAACATAATAATAAATACAGTAAACTCTCGAGTAATTCGAATTTATAGGGACCAAATAAAAAATTCGAATTATAGAGTTTTTCGAAATAGTGAGAGTTCGAATTAAAGAGGGGCTGAAAGTAAAAATTCGAATTGAAGAAAGTTACATTTTATTAAAGAAATCCGTGTACATATATGTCATTGTATAAGATTGTGAATGCTGGTAGAAACAAAAATAAATACATGTGGGTCAATTTATTTATTATAAAAAAAGTTATATCATTTCTTCATAAAAAAATCGGTTGTTTTCGTTTGGGTCGCTTGGTTGGCTGCAATCTGGTCCACAGCATTTTCCAAAGTGCTCACTGCTTTGAACACACAACCCAACCCTCTTAAAAAAAGGTTGCTTCCTTAGAAGACACCATCGGAACATCGTTGTCTTCATCTTCACTGTCTGAAATCTGTTGATTGACCACAATTGACTGTTTCATAATGTCTTCATCAAATAATGTACCCGCTGTGGCAACATTATTGTCAATATTAACATAATCGTTGAAAGTTATGGGAACCTCTGGAAGTCTGTTCCAAGCACTCAAAAGAGGTCCCTCATCTTGCAGATCTTGTTGAACCATATCATTTCCGTCCTTGCATTCCTGATCCTTGATGAATCCGCAGGCTTTAAAACAATTTGCGATTGTCTGTGAGCTAACCCTTCCCATGCTTTGTGAGCCATTTCCATTGCAGTAAGCACTGAAATGCTGCACAGGTTATTTCCATTTTCCATAGTGTCTATTACAGTTCTAACCACTTATTTTCGATACAAGGTTTTAAATTTTTTAACGATTCCTTGATCTAGGGGTTGAAGAATTGAAGTTGTGTTAGGGGGTAAATATTTCAGCTCTATATTTTCAAGTGAAGGGACATCTTTATGGGCTGTGCACTTATCGATAAACATCAAAATTCTTCGTTTTTCTCTTCTCATTTCAGCATCAATGCTCATTAACCATTCAGAAAACAATACTGCTGTCATCCACGCCTTCTTATTTGATCTGTAGATTAGCGGAAGAGATTTCATATTTTAAGGCTGAAACTACACTAAAGCATTTCAGGGGTGGTGTAGCATGAATCATAGACATTGGAGGGAGGTAAGTTCTTGGAAAAATTGTGGAGTGGGCCGGTCTAGCTTCACTTCGATTTATAGAGGGGACCAAAATACATTGATTTTCTTCGAGTTATAGAGGTTCTCTCGGGGGACCGAGGGTTTTCTTCGAATTATAGAGGTTTTCGAATTACCGAGGTTCGATTTATCGAGAGCCTACTGTAATAGTAATTAGGTTCTCTTCTGTTTATGTTTCAGATCTCATAATGGCTTATCGAGCACCAAGACTGAACGCAATGGAAATGGATGAGCTGTTTGAAACTGTCCTGTTTGGGCTGGAACAGAATGCTGGATTGGATGAGAAGAAGAAACGTGTTAATTCTATCCTCTTTTACTTATGGAAAGTGGTGTAGGTTTTAGCTGAAACATGATGTTAATTAATAGAGTAAAGGGTGTGTAGTTTCACAGTGAATGAAATAAAACTCAAAGAGGTTTATACAAACTCAATATATTTCGGATTATTAGTCCATCATCAGGAGTATAAACCTCTTTGAGTTTTATTTCATTCACTGTGAAACTACACACCCTTTACTCAATTAATTAATTCTATCCTCCCTGTGGATAAACACACATTGCTGAAGAGGTTTCTCTCGGCAGAAGAAAATCTTCTTGTCTTCCAATTTTCCCTGACGAGAGGACAAAATTTTTCTCCTTTGGATCACATCTTACAACTTATCAGACAACTATCCAATCTATTTTGGAAATAATACCCAAATATTGTCCGAATATCGAAACAGTTGATTTGAGAAATTTATGGATAGAACCTGAGAATAAAGAAAACTTCAAATTGTTTCTTAAACAAACCAAACAGTTGAAATCACTACGAGTGGGATTAGAAAACGAGAATTGTGCATTGTATGAGCTTATGATCGAGGAAGATTTTGACCTGCATGATCCTGAGGTACAAATGGGACTATTAAAAATCGAATGTGTCGATGAACTCGATTTAAATGGATCAGAGTGTATAAAACTTTTAAAAGTTCTACCCAATTTGAAAAGAGCTTGGGGTATAAACATGGGCTAGGCCACGTGGTCACCTCTAATATTAAGGATGATCATGAACGTATCAATAAATTATTGAAAATAACCAATTTTCATCACGAAGGACCCTGGAACATTTAGCAAGATTTTGCCCAAAAGCTTGTGATATTTATATATCTTACCCAGATAATCACGTGATTGAAAACCTTTAAAATTTCCTCAACTCAGGATATTAGAATTAGATTGTGTAGATTTCGATCAATTGAGAGAACTTATTGAACTATTAAAAATCATTGGAAATCAAATTAAATTTTTGGATGTCGTAGTTAGGGCCGAGAATAATCCTCCTTTTGATCCACGAACTATTCTTAAGTTATGCCAGGAATTAGTTCATTTCGCATTTAATGAAGAAACCGTTATTATCGATTAAACTGGATGATGTATTAATTGATCAATTTATTTTTCACTATTAGGGGGACTTCAACCCCCCCCTCCCCCTATTCAAAGGATTATATTTTATCCATACACTGAAAAAACAATTTCTTTATAATAAATATATTGATAAAGTTGAGCATTTTTATTGAGCTCTTATTTATTCCAAAGATATTTTATTAATAGTCAAGATATATCGAAATCATTCCAAATATGACCAAATTTTTAAATATTTAATCCAAATAGGTATATTGTAATATACTTGAGTGATCTATTTTATTCTATTAAATATCTCTTAATATCTAATGAATGTCTTCTTTACTTCAATTAAAACCTCTTATTATATCTAAACGAATGTTTTTTTTAATTATAAAACGACTTAGATTTTCTTTAAATAGTAATATATTAATAATTAAGATATTAAAAAAATAAAAAAATTTTGTTTACATTATTAATTGTTTTTTTTTTTTTTATTTTAAAACCCACTAAGATAAAATTATAAGAAATATTAATATAGCGGGTGAGTTTTTTATCTTGAGACAGTCTTATAACTCAAAAACAGTGCATTATATGAAAAAGGGTTTCAAATAAAAGTTTATTTATATGGAGGGGGAAACTAAACTACACTATTGTTTGTTTACCTACACCAATCAAAAAGCTTTCAAGGGTATTTCAAGATCAAGTTCTGTTTTTTAAATAGAAAAGGATATATTTGTTTACATATTCTGAATTTACAAAAAAAACTGAACAACTTTCATAAGAACTATTTTTTTATTCTACATCAAATAAAAAAAATATTAAATCAATTAGATCTCATAAAAAACACTAATAATTATTTGTAACAATTATTCAACTTAATTATCATATAATAATGATCAAATATTTAATTATTAAATAAATAATTTAATAATAATTAATAATCTAATAAATTTTCCACACTGTTCTGTGATATTCCAGAGTGTTATCGCAAGTTTTCTGGATGAATTCCAGTTCCAATTTCTTTATTTTGGCATGTTTCAGTTTCTTTACGTTTCCTGATGTTTTTTTAACAGATTTACAACAGGATAAAATGAAGCTCGTGAGGGTGTATCCCTGTCAGGAAATGCTCGGCATCCATTTCAATGGCAGCCCCATAACATTTCTTACATATTAACCATAAATTATGACCATTTTAATTCTGTCTTCAATTAGAAAGGATCCATTTTTATTATCGTAATACAATATAACTAATCTACTGGATTGACACGAGAAATAAACTTTTTTAAACTCAAGAATTTTAAGTTAAGTAGAAAATAATCTCTTAAATCTGTGTATAATGAAATTTTAAGATCATTATAAACACTTATTTTCATTGTTGTGACTTTTCGATTTAATAATTATTTATTTAATAATTATTTATTTAATAATTAATTATTTAATCATTATTATTTGATAATTAAGTTGAATAATTGTTTTTTTCTGAGATCTAATTGATTTAATATTTTGTTTATTTGATGTCGAATAAAAAATAGTTCTAATGAAAGTTGTTCAGTTTTTTTTGTAGATTCAGAATATGTAAACAAATATATAGGTTTCTATTTAAAAAACAGAACTTGACCTTGAAATATCCTTGAAAGCTTGTTGTAGGTAAACAAAAAATAGCCTAGTTTAGTTTCCCCCTCCATATAAATAAAGTTATAATTAAGTAATGGAGAGGGATTCAGCCAATGGGTAGCCTCTGCTGAATAAAAAACTCCCGATTATAGAAAACGTTTCGGCTTTAATTAAATAATGCCATCATCAGTTCCTAAGAGCTGAAAAAAGCGATAGAGCACACATGTAAAATTACAATAAAAATTTTTTACAAAAAAATCCAAACTTGTTAATTACAAAATTATATCTTACAGTATTAGCGACACAATTAATTTTATAAATAAATTGTCCGCAGGCAGAGTTGTTGTGGATTTTATCATAATATATACAAAATTATATGAATTACAAAATGGTACATAAATCTTGGTGTGCTCTCACTTGATATGGGCAACGTCTCAAGTACAAATATAGCAAATTTCAATTTCATTCAATTAATAATAATAATAATTATGAGGACATTGATCTAATTAGGATCACTGACCCCTCACAAACATCTCTTAATTAAAAGATTTCTCAAAATAATTAACAAACATTAAGAATAACCAAAATTCGAATTCTAAATGACAATATATAAAAATAAAAATAAAAATAAATTTTTTCTTTCTCTACCTTTTTTACAATTCTTTCGCCCCTTTCTCAATGTTTATTATACCTGGGCATCAGTATTTGTCAATATTGACAAGTAAGCATTGCTAAGCCCAATGCAATCAGTTTGAAAATTAAGAGCCCTTTGCCCATATGTCTTAATAAAGCATTTTTCGGCCAGCATACGCTTATAATTGTTCCCCAATCTCATCAAGATGACATCATCATCAAACTCAAATCCATGGGAGGTGTCGATATGGTGTGCACTCAGGGCTCAAGTGAGAGCACACCAAGATTTATGTACCATTTTGTAATTCATATAATTTTGTATATATTATGATAAAATCCACAACAACTCTGCCTGCGGACAATTTATTTATAAAATTAATTGTGTCGCTAATACTGTAAGATATAATTTTGTAATTAACAAGTTTGGATTTTTTTGTAAAAAATTTTTATTGTAATTTTACATGTGCTCTATCGCTTTTTTCAGCTCTTAGGAACTGATGATGGCATTATTTAATTAAAGCCGAAACGTTTTCTATAATCGGGAGTTTTTTATTCAGCAGAGGCTACCCATTGGCTGAATCCCTCTCCATTACTTAATTATATACATATACAGCCATCAAATTGTATCAACTAAATAAAGTTATATTTGAAACTTTTTTTCATATAATGCACTGTTTTTGAGATATAAGACTGTCTCAAGATAAAAAACTCACCCGGTATATTAAAATTAGATTAGGAACCTTATACTTTATAAATATAGAAAATTAAAATTAAATTAATTAAATTAATTTTTTCTTTATTAATTCAACCAAATGAATAATTAAATTAAAGCTTTAATATTTTTTATTTATATATTTTTTTTATTTAAAAAAATATCCAAGTTTATTTCATTTCTTGTCCCAATTACATATTATTTCATTTAAATACTCAACTATTAAATTTAACAATTCCACTATTTTTCTAAAATAACAATATTTTCATAATTTACTTATTGGTGCTTGGTTCAAATAGCGGCATCTTAACTATTAATATATCTAGAGTTTCTACAAAAATATGAGAATACTTAAAATACGTAAATCATTTATTGATATTGAACATAGATTGATTTTGCCATAATTAACTTCACCATCTATTCATATCAAATATAATTTCTTAACTATAAATATATCGTTTTTTCAGTGTAGAAATGGCGGCGGGGGGGGGGGCGGGGGGTGTTACTTTACTAATATTTTATTTGTGTGAATACTTTTAATATATGTAATATGTTCACAAAATCACTGAGATAGGAATATTTTTATTCTTAATTTCTGTACAGACAGCGCATGAACAAAATTCTAGATTTAAATAACTAAATGCGAAGGATACTGTAAATAAATATTTATATTTATAGGACTATTTATGCGTCATAATTAATAACAATTAAATATAACCTAATTTTGTTTATTAATTATATAATCAAATAATTTTTCAATTAAAGTTTTTGTATTATGATTAAAATATGACATATTTTGTCTGAATTATACATGGTAGTGTCTGAAGGTGTGGGGTTACTTTACTAATATTTTATTACCATTTTCTATTATATCAATTATAATTAAATCATTTTTTTGTATTTTATGAAAAATTAAATCTATAATATAAACTAAAACAAATTTATTTTCTCTAGTATTTAGTCCCTTTGTTAATTTAGAGTTGTTATAAGGTTTCTAGGAATGTATCTATATTTTAATAAATGTTTTAGCCTGTGCCCCCATATAGCACATATCAATATAATAGTTTTATTATTTGTTTGTCGTTTGTAGGTACTTTATTTGAACTGAAAATCCTTTTAACCGACTTTAAAAAAAGGAGAAGGTTATCATATACCTATGCTTTTTTCGCTGAAATAAATAAATAAATAAATAAATGCTTCAAATACGGAAATAGTTATTAGTAGAGACCGAATTATCTTAACATTTTTAAAAAATATTTTGAAAGATGTATTCACAAAAATAATTAATCTGGAGCATTCCATCAACGGCTGGATCGCCTAGCTCCTACGCAGCTTTGATTCTTTTGCTCACGTATTGTTGCATAAATACAGGCGCACCAACGTCAAAGTTCAAATTTAGAGGATTTTAATTATTACAATTATTTATTTATATTTTATAATTCAATATTTTTCTTATAGATGGTGTCCCTTATCAGAACGATACACCGTGAACAGGGGATAGGCCAGACCGAGGGGTGAACCGTGATTGGAATTAGGTGTACACCGTCTTTGGAATTCATTAGATAATCTATTGTCTTCTACTTGGAAATGAAAGTGGAAGTAGGTGTACACGATTTTAGGTCACGGTTCACCCGTCGGGCCAGACGGTCCAGAACCTAAAAAATTTTTTAATAAAAATCTCATAATTTTCAAGTTATAGGCATTTTTTTGAAAATCATGACAATCGCCCTAAATAATGAAATGCTCCGGCTAGAAATTTACATATTTTATTATTCTAATATTTGTTACCCAATAATAATAAGTACCTGGTTACACCGAGCGATGATCGGTAACTTTTTCCTTCAGTTAAGAGCTTTATTTTAATATTATTTTTTATTTAATCAAATTCTGATAAAAATGTCGATTTTTATTTGAGAGCCGTTATTTTTTCAGAAAAATGAGATAATTCTAACGTTTATGGAGAACAAAATATGTTAAAAACCACAATCACAATACTTCTTCAAGGTCTTTGAGATAAATGAATCAACGCAACCTATTGTCTGTCTGGGTACAAAAGTAAAAGAGTAGCCTTTTTTAAAACCTTAGGAATGGGATTTATCTACCTGAGAATAATTAATTTGATTACGAAAAAAAACCCATCAAAAACAATTTTTTCGAAGATGAGATCGTGACAGATCGAATTGTAGCCCAAAAAACACCATAACCCGTTAATTTTATCAAAATCGTTAGAGACATTTTCAAAATCGAACTAAGATACAAACAAATAAATATATAAACAAACAATTTTTGCTCGTTTAATAAGAGTAGATAAAATTATGTAAATTTCTAGCCATAGCATTTCATTATTTAGGGCAGAGTAGCGATTGTCACTATTTTCAAAAAAAAAATGCCCATAACTATACCTGTTCACGGCTTATCGTTGTGATACGGGACACCCTGTATTTATCGAAAGAATATTATTGGATTCAATAGTACTATTTTCAAAATATAGAGCTGGGCTCTTTTTTAAAAGGAAAATTCCAGAAGGCTATTGAAATAAAAACTTTAGTATTTGCTAAATATTTTGCAGTTAGCATATTCTAAGAAACCCAAATTTCAAAAGATTATTAACAATAGAGTGGAATTAGCCCTTTCTGATTAGGCCTGGCTAAGGGCAAATAACCCTTCCACCCCCTCCTCCATCCCCTGACCTTCTTAAAATCATAAACTTTAGAAAAATATCAAACAAAAGAGGAATTATACTTTTAGCCTCTCAGGAAAATTTCCAGAAGATGTCAGTATTCAAGAATCGAAGAATAAATGGTTTTAGAGAAAAATATATGTTAAAAGGATTCTATGAAATGGCCCAGTTTTAATTTGAACATTGAGATTAATAATATATTAAATTAAATAAAACTATAAAAAACTACAATCTACCATTCTGTTTAAAACACCAATCAGAAGCGAATGACGTCATTTTTATTGACTCTTCCTCGTCTAGCTTGAATTTTTCGTATGATTACGCCTTTCTGCATCATTTTATTAGTTATTTTATTGTTTATTGTGATAAAAATGAAAAATACAAGAATCATCAACGATAAAATAAGATTATATTAAGGCAAATTGCTTTGATTTGCCCAGAATTGATTTGCTTATGTTGGTTACATCAGTAATGAAAAAAATTATATTTTAGCCAAAATTAATAGAATAGAGTGCTTTATGCTAAAATTAATAAGAAACCACTACTGCCAAGTTGCAAATGTTTTCGAAAACAGTCTAATATTCGGATCACTCTACCCGAACGATCAATATTTTGAAATGACAAAATCGACCGGATTTATCCCACCCGAAGCATTTTTATTTTTGGATAATAAAGGATATATACAAGATAAAAACGGAATCCCCGCCATTTATCATGTGTTTAGGAGAAAAACATATAGGATACGACGCCCACCTAGATGGATTGGCCCCGTATAGAATATATAGATTTAATAGAGCCATCTCTGAAAAAGACAAGAGTGAAAGGAAAAATATAAAAAAATACCGGTGGATTGAAAATTATTAAAAATAATCAATAAAAATTAAATCTTTTTATAACCTTACATTTCTTCTGCTCATACTTGAATAACTTAATAAATTATTCCTCTAGTATTAGATAAGAATCGATCACTATTTTTTATTTTAACTGGATTCCTCCATGTCTTCTGCAATGGTTATCAATAATAACCGAAACGACAAAAATCCAATATAGAATTGTTATTCCGCAAGTATTACATCAGAATCGATCATTATTTTTGACTTAAAGTCAACATGAACTGCAAATTGCGAGTGATATCTGATCTTTAATAATAAAGGAACAAACATATTAATATTTCAAATGAATTTGGATAAAGTTTAGCAACGATCCGTTGCAGTTTATTTATTAGAAATTTGATTTAGAATTTGTTTATTTGTATCTTGCATATTTAATTATATACAGCAAATAATACTCAACGACTCATCTAAGGATCAATTTTTATTTTAGTTGTAATTTTCACAAAGTTTTAAATTCCATCTCATGAATTTTTAGTTCTTATTTTCTCCATGGCCCATAGAGGCGCTACAGACCTTGTATACGCTATCGGAGGCCCGACTAGCAGTCCATATGGATATATAGTCAAAGGTTTCGAATTATAAATTTGCCGCTAATTCAACAGCCCTTATTCAAGGTGATAATAAATAATAATTAAAGAAAATTGAATATTAAATGCCCAATAGATATAATTAATAAATAAATATTTATTTTCTACTTTCTATTCAATTTCGAATTAAAAGAGCGTTTTTAATTTTTTTGTTTCAAAATATTTTTGATCTCTTTTAGTAATGAGTACTTAGGTTCATAAAGGAATGCACCCTCTCAGGAGAACAATGGTGCCCTATTAGGGAGTGGGGGGAATGTGGGTCAGATTAGGCCAATTTTGGATTACCTGGCTCATTTTCCACTGGACTCTGAATCTGACAACACACGTGCTCAAAAACTCGTAAACTTTGAGAATCCAATCGTAAGTACCATGCTCTCTACTTTTATATATTAACGTACAAATATAAAATTATTAATTCGACGTTAATCTCAAAATTATTTTCAATAGATTCGTTATTATATTCTTTTCTTTTTTTTAATCTACTTTTTGATTTTTTGTTTCAAAATCTACACTGCGATGCAAAAATATAGACCCACCAATAGAAACTTTATTAAATAGGAAATCATTTTTAATTTTCTTACAAGTAACCATACATTATTGAAATTATTGCTTATTGCAAGTGTACTAGCCACTTGTTGTTGACTTTGCCCTTGATTAATTAATTAATTAGGTACACACAATTTGAACTGCTTGAACTTGAGAAATATCCATTTTGTATATTTTATTTTTCTATCAATGATGCTTAATTCAAAATTATTCATTTTATTGATATTTCAAATGGAATTTGATCTTTTATTAAAATTTTATTTAAATGTAAATATGATATTGAGAAAGTAGGATAATTTGTAATTGTATCTTTTAATTTAATTTTATTTAATTTTTTTTATAAAATTCAAAAATTATCAACAATATTTATTGAATATGTTAGTTTAAGAGTTAATAGAACAAATTATATGGTTATTTTTAAAAAATTTTTAAAAATAATTTGCTATTTAATAAAGTTTTTATTGGTGGGTCGATTTTTTTGCGGCGTAGTGTATTTAAGATAAAGTCAATTTTTTTTAAATGAAGTATACTTACTGTTTTCTAAGAATTTGGTGGACGCAGGCATCCTGCTGCTTCGCCCTTTATTTTTAACCGACTTCAAAAAAGGAGGAGGTTCTCTATTCGTCTGAATTTTTTTTTATTACAACAGGAAAGGGGCTTCGTCAGCAACTGTAATGGATCAATGAAACAACATTACATTTGACTCAACATAAACACAAAAATACAACACAATATTAAACAGAATAGAAAAACAAAAAAATTTTTATCATGCAATATAGGTATACAGAGTGTCCCAAAAGTCAAGGATCAAACGTGAACACGAGATAGGTGAGTTCAGGATTGTCCAAAATAAAAAATAAAAATTTAATAAAACTCTCTTAGTTTTTGAGTTATGGGCATTTTTTTGAAAACCGTGAAAATCGCTACCCTGCTCTAAATAGTTGAATGCTGTGGCTACGAATTTTCATATTTTATAATTGTAATTTTTGTTACGGAATCCGGAATAATACTGCTATCGATCACAAAACAGAAAATAACTAAGAGTATTATACTTTTAGAGAAAAAAATATTTTTGTCAGATTCATGTGTCAAAAAATTTTAATCAGCTAACTTTGACTCTTGATATCTTAAAAAAAACTGTATCAAACAATTATGGCAAATTATCTAAAAAATTGACGCATTTAATCAAGATTTCAAAATGGTATAAAACATTCCACTTTTTTAAAAAACAAAAACTAATATTTGCATTTTTATGCGAAAGGAACTAATTTCAAAACACAATTCGTAATTGGCTAAAGGGTAGAATTTAACATGAAAACAGATATCAAATAAGCTGACGTGTTCTGATGTGGCCATCCACTTGACTTTACCATACAACCTGGCCCCTTACTTATATTTAATATTTAATAAAATTATTTATAATCATGTAGGGGGAGTGTTAGTTTTTGCATGTTTAGACTCCTGGGACCCACTGATTATGTATACAAAATTTGGTTTAGTTTGGTAAATGGCCAAGATTTTCATTTTTTGACCCTCCGCCTCCCCCCCCCCCCCATTTTGGGCGGTTAGTTTTATTCATTTTTAGACTCCTGGGGACCCACTGATTATGTATACAAAATTTCGTTGAGTTTGGTAAATGGCCAAGATTTTCATTTTTTGACCCTCCGCCCCCCCCCCCCATTTTGGGCGGTTAGATTTTGCATTTTTAGACTTCTGGGGGTCCACTGATTATGTATACAAAATTTGGTTGAGTTTGCTCAAACGACTTAGATTTTTAATTTTTAACCCCCCCCCACCCCCCCTTAATTTTTGATCAATATGCACCAAAATCTAATCAGCTCTTAATCTCAATGGACCAAAACTACGTGTGAAATTTGGTTTCGATATTCACACTAGTTTTTGAGCTAGCTCGTACACAAATTTGGTAACGCACAGACTAACTAACAGACATTTTGACACAACAATTATTATCTCGAAAAATATAATTTTTTCGATGTTCACTTATTAGAGCTTTTTTGTAGACCTAAATTCCATCGTTTCGCTCAATTTTTTTAATCGAAATAGTTTCAGCCGTTTTTTTTTTAAACAAAATAGTCACACTTCCCAAAAAGACAGGCGCGGATAAATGTGAAAATTTCAGGACCATTAGCCTAACCTCACATGCCTCCAAAATCCTAACCAAAATAATCCAAAGAAGAAGAAAATCTGGGGGAAGACCAGTTCGACTTTAGAAGAAACAGAGGCACCCGAGAAGCAATTCTCTCTCTTAGACTAATAATAGAAAGGGCTTTTATCAGGGAAGAATCTGTCTACATCGGATTCATAGACCTAGAAAAAGCATTCGATAACGTCAATTGGGAAATTATGTTTAAAATATTAAAACAGGCGGGAATAAAATTCAGAGAGAGAAGACTAATCTACAATCTATATCAAAACCAGACGGCAATTATAAATATTGGTGATGAACACAGAGAAGCCAAAATAAAAAAGGTGTAAGACAAGGATGTGTGCTGTCACCAATGATTTTCAACTTATACATAGATGAAGCGATTAAAGAATTCAAAGACAAAATTGATACAGGTATAGAAATCCAAGGTCAAAAGATCGCTATGTTAAGATTTGCCGATGACATTGCCCTTCTAGGAAGCAATAAAAAAGAATTAGAGGACGCCTTGAATGGAATTAACCAAATCCTAATAGAAGAAATCAAAATGAAAATAAACAAGAATAAAACCAAGGTCCTAGTATGTACAAAAAAAGAACAAACGAGACAGGAATGCATCAAAATTAACCAAGAAAACCTAGAAGGAGTTAAGGAATTCCGCTACCTAGGAAGTAAAATAACATGGGATGGGAGGAGCAAAAACGAAATTAAATCAAGAATTGCCCAAGCAAAAATGGGGTTTAATTCAAAACAAAAACTACTATGCTCCTCCTCAATCAGCTTAGCAAACAGGAAGTTGCTATTGAAGACATATGTATGGAGCATAGCCATGTACGGGTGTGAAACCTGGACAATTGGAAAAGCGGAGAGAAAGAGATTGGAGGCTTTCGAAATGTGGTGCTACAGAAGAATGATGAATATCAAATGAATGGATAAAATTACTAATGAAGAAGTTCTTGGAAGCATCGGAGAAAGAAGAACCTTGTGGAAGAGTCTGAAGAAGAGAAGGGGTCAGATGATGGGGCACACACTAAAACATGGGGGATTACTTAGGGATATCTTGGAGGGGGAGGTGGGAAAGAAAAGGGGAAGGGGAAGACCCAGATTAGAATATTTCAACCAAATAATTGGGGATATGGGATGCCAGACATTTAGAGAGGTTAAACAGCTGGCGGGGGACAGAGTCGAGTGGAGACGGATTGTTGCATCAAACCAGTCTTAGGACTGTATACTCAATGATGATGAATTAATTATTTGATAATTAAGTTGAATAGAAGTTAAAAATAATTATTAATATTTTTTTTTTTTTGAGATCTAATTGATTTAATATTTATTGTTTATTTGATGTCTTACAAAAAATAGTTCTTATTAAAGTTGTACAATTTTTTTTGTAGATTCAGAATATATATAGAAACATATAGGTTTCTCTTTAAAAAACAGAACTTTACCTCGAAATACCCTTGAAAGCTTGTTCTAGCTCGACAAACAATAGCAAAGTTTAGTTTCCCCGTCGATATAATTAAAATTATATTTGAAACTTTTTTTTATATAATGCACTGTTTTTGAGTTATAAGACTGTCTCAAGATAAATAAACTGCAACGGATCGTTGCTAAACTTTATCCAAATTCATTTGAAATATTAATATGTTTGTTCCTTTATTATTAATCAGATATCACTTGCAATGTGTAATTCATATTGACATTAATTCAAAAATAATTCTCATTTAATAGTCGAGGAATAACTATTCTACATTGGATTTTTGACATTTCGGTTATTATTGTAACCATTCGTGAAGACATGGAGGAATCGACTTAAAATCAAAAATAGCCATCGATTCTCATCTAATACTTGAGGAATAACAATTCTACATTACGTTTTTGACGTTTCGATTATTATTGGTAACCATTGCTGAAGACATGGAGGAATCGACTTAAAATCAAAAATAACGATCGATTCTCATCTAATACTAGAGGAATAACCTTATTCCATTCCATTTTTGATGTTTTGACTATTAATGGCAACCTCTACTGAAAACGTGGAAGAATCAACTTAAAATCAAAAAGACTAAATTCTTTTATGGCAAACAACTCAAGTTTGAGTTAAGTCGATTCCTCCATGTCTTCAGCAATGGTTACCAATAAAAACCGAAATGTCAAAAATCCAATATAGAATGGTTATTCCTCAAGTATTAGATGAGATTCAATCGCTATTTTTAGTTTAAAGTCGATTTCTCTGTGTCTTCAGCAATGGTTACCAATAAAAACCGAAACGTCAAAAATCCAATATAGAATGGTTATTCCTCGAGTATTAGATGAGATTCAATCGCTATTTTTGGTTTAAAGTCGATTTCTCTATGTCTTCAGCAATGGTTACCAATAAAGTTCTTTTTAGTTTATATAAATGACCTTCCATATGTTATTGGTAAATGGGAGGAGATAGTACTGTTTGCGGATGATACATCAATAATTTTTAAAGTTGACAGAAATCAAAATAGCTTTGACGAAGTGAACACTACTCTCTCGTTGATTATGGATTGGTTCACGGTTAACAATTTGCTCCTTAACACAGGAAAGACCAAATGCATTAGATTCTCATTGTCGAACGCAGGACGTGTCGATGCTGATCTGACTTTGGGTGGGGAATCGCTTGATTATGTGGATTATACGGAGTTTTTGGGCATCACGTTGGACTCCAGGTTACAACGGGGTCCTCATATTGGGGATCTGGCAGGTAAGCTTGCTTCTGCGGCTTATGCTGTCAAAAAAATTAGGCAACTGACGAATATCGATACGGCTCGCTCAGTATACCATAGCTACTTCCACAGTGTGATGTCTTATGGTATTTTAATTTCGGGACAGGCAACTGATATCGACACGATATTTATTATTCAAAAGAGAGCCATTAGAGCTATATATAATTCGGGTCCACAAATGTCCCTTAGGGAAAAATTTAGGGAGATAAATATTCTAACGGTGGCATCCCAATACATTTACGAATGGTTAGTATATGTGCAGAAGAATATTACTTAGTTCCGAAAGAATAGTGACATGCATGAATTCAATACTAGATTTACGAATAAACTCGCCATCCCGAAGTTTCGTTTACAAAAGGTAAACGCTTCATTCATGGGTCAAGGTGTGCACTTTTACACCAAAATTCCGGAGGAAATTGCTAGTTTAGCTCTAAATAAATTTAAATCCTCCAATAAGGGCACACTACTAAAAAAGGAATACTATCGGATTGGAGAGTTTTTAGAAGACGTTCATGTCTGGTCTTGATTTCTGACATATACTCGGCAGGATTAATTTGTATATTTGTTTTATTTATTTGTTTGTTTTGTTTATTTTATTCTGTTTATTTGTTTATTTATTGTTTTATTTTTTTAACTCATGACTTTCATTAAGCGCTCCTCGTGGGGCCTATGATGAAAAAACCACTAACACTAACACTAAGCAGGGAAAGTATATTAAAATCTATTTCTTTCTCATTACATAAATAAATTGAAGAATAATAAATAATTTGTATTTTTTGACTTCAAAGTGGACATTCTTCTATTTGTTTCAGATCAAATAATGCCCCTTAAACAAAATAAATTGACTGATCGGGACCTGGATAAGATGTTCCAAGTTCTTCTGGAGGGACTGGAAGAAAACGCTGGATTGGATGTGAAGAAGAAAATTGTAAATTCTATCCTCCCTGTGCATAAATACAAAGTGCTGCATAGGTTCCTCTCGTATGAAGAATTACTTAGCGAAGAAATCAGATTGAATTGCTTGTCTATTTTCCTTGACGAGAATACAAAATATTTCAGCTTTGAACAATGTACATCTAATCAAACAACTATCAAGAATATTTTGGAAATAATTCCGAAATACTGTCCGAATATCGAAACAATCGATTTTCGAGGGTTATGGATCGGAGATGAAAGCAAAGAGAACTTTAAAACCTTTCTTAAACAAACCACAAGCTTGAAATATCTCCGGGTAAATGGTTTTGATATTTACTTTGCAACAAGTCAACTTTTACTCAAAGAGGATTTTGACTCGCATGATAAGGATGTTCAAATTGGACTCTTGAAAATCGATTATATAGATGCAATGGGATTGACTGTATCAGACTGTGCCAAACTTTTCAACCTTCTACCCAATTTGAAAAGTTTAGGCTTTTATCAACCATTAGGACCACTGGTATCCAGTATTAGTGATGATGATGATCTTGTCAAAAAATTATTTAAATTAACGGAATTTTATGATAGACGAACAAGCTTAAGTACTTTAGAACGAATAATTAAATTTTGCCCAAAGGCGAACAAGATAAGTCTATGGCAACCAGACAAAAATCTGATCGACAATCTACGAAAATTTCAATTACTCACAGAAATAGAAATAATTTCTAGAGATCCCGATGCTTTTGGTGAAATAATTAATTTACTAACAGAAATTGGAAAACAAATTAGAATTTTGACTTTATCTATACCTGTCCAGATGGAACTTGGTAGAAATATTATCAATGAGTTATGCCCCGAATTAATTAGATTAGATTTTTTTCCTATAATTTAGTGATATATTAAAATTAATCAAATTATGTTCAACTATTAAGAGTACTTAAAAATCCGTCCTATCCAAAAAATTATTTTCTAATTAGGATTGGAGGGGTGGGGGAAGGGGGGTTTACTTTACTGAATAATTTATTTTTGTTATTCTTAATATTAATTCCACTTTAACTCATTCATTTGTAATCAATTTGTGACCAATAAAATAATTTTATTTCATATATTTTTCTGTTCCTTTTTATTTTAGAATTTCAATTATTTCTTCTTTGGATATACTTGTAGTATTTCTTTTCAATAATTAGTACCTGGAGCCACCGAGCGATGCACGGTAACCGCTGACCCCCCCCCCCCCCCCCGGTTGTACTGAAATTTTTTTTGAAGGAGACAATAAAAGAGTGTGTCGTCTGCTGGACTTATAAATTTTATTTATTTATATTTATATGGTTATAAATAAATAAAATTTATAATTCCAGCAGACGACACACTACTCTCGGCAAAAACTTTCAATTTTAATTTCATAATAAGATTATGCTATTTGTCCTTTTTATATTTATAAAAACGTTTCTGGCTATCACTAATTGTAGAATCAGTTTAAATACATTATTACAAATTCAGTTTAAAAATTCACCGGAATACAATAATATTTGGAAAATAAATGATTAACGTCATTCAGAGATTTTATTAGATGTTATTATTATATACATATATATATATATATATATTTTTGAAAAAATTCCATCCAGGTATTTTTCAAAAAATAACACCCAGATTTGTGTATTAAATACAAAATATTATTTAATATAATTATATTATTTATATATTTATTATATACCGGGTGAGTTTTTACTTTATCCAATGCGAAGCATGGGAAAAAGTATTGTAATGGGTCTCGCGGCAAGTGCGACTTCAAAGGGTCCTCAGGTAAAGACTACGGAACCCATGGACTCAATTAAGGTCACAAATTGAAGTATTCAATGAGATTGAATTTTAGCATGTGGCGGTTTTGCCAAAAGTTACCTGGAATCTCGTCGAGAGGCCAAAAAGTGCCATTTTTTTTGGAAGTGCGTGCGGGTGGATGGATGTTATCGTTTTTTTCGTCCACGATTTTTTCCACACCATTGCACCGATTGAAATGAAATTGAAAACCTACCATCATTTTAACAAAATGAAGCGCTGATTAGTTTTTGGTACATATCGGCCCACAAACATTAGTATTATACAACATTATTTATTTCAGTACTTTTTTAGTTTTTTCTAAATATCTTTAAAATGACTTAACCAATTTTGATGAAATTTAATATCCTAATTAAGTACCTCGGGGACGACAAAAAAGGTTAAATAAAGTTTTTAGTGAAATTATATTTTAAAGTACTTTACTCTAAAGTAAGATTTTTGAATTCTTTAAAATTTATTCATTTGATCTGTTTATGGTAATATAGGACTCATTTAACCTAACTAAGTAAGAGTGGGTAGGCTTCTCTCTGTGAAATGCTACAAATTTGGGAGGAAAGTTTATAAGTAACCATAGCAACTGCGTTCTTTACTTATCCGTTACCTTTATTGGTAACCATTGCTGAAGACATGGAGGAATCGAATTAAAACAAAAAATAGCGATTGATTCTCATCTAGTACTTGAGGAATAACCATTCTATATTGGATTTTTGACATTTCGGTTATTATTAGTAACCATTGCTGTAGACATGGAGGAATCGACTTAAAATCAAAAATAACGATCAATTCTTATCTAATACTAGAGGAATAACCTTATTGCATTCCATTTTTGATGTTTTGACTATTAATGGCAACCTCTACTGAAAACGTGGAAGAATCGACTTAAAATCAAAAAGACTAAATTCTTTTTTGGTAAACAACTCAAGTTTGAAATGCAATAAGGTTATTCCTCTAGTATTAGATAAGAATTGATCGTTATTTTTGATTTTAAGCCGTTTCCTCCATGTCTTCAGCAATGGTTACCAATAATAATCGAAGAGTCAAAAATCTAATGTAGAATTGTTATTCCTCGAGTATTAGATGAGAATCGATCACTATTTTTGATTTTAACTGGATTCCTCCATGTCTTCTGCAATGGTTACTAATAATAACCGAAACGTTAAAAATCCAATGTAGAATGGTTATTCCTCGACTATTAAATGAGAATCGATCATTATTTTTGAATTAAAGTCAACATGAACTGCAAATTGCAAGTGATATCTGATTAATAATAAAGGAATAAACATATTATTACTTTATTTTTTTATTGTTAAAGGATAAATAATTAATATATCCAGTACACACCAAGCCAGCAAAACATATTAATATTTCAAATGAATTTGGATAAAGTTTAGCAACGATCCGTTGCAGTTTATTTATCTTGAGACAGTCTTATAACTGCATTATATGAAAAAAGTTTCAAATAAAAGTTTATTTATTTGGAGAGGGAAACTAAACTACGCTCTTGTTTGCTTACCTAGAACAAGCTTTCAAGGGTATTTCAAGGTCATCATCTGTTTTTTAAATAGAAACCTATATATTTGTTTACATATTAGGAATCTACAAAAAAAACTGAACAACTTTCATAAGAACTATTTTTTTATTCGACATCAAATAAATTAAATATTAAATCAATTAGATCTCAGAAAAAACCCTAATTATTATTTTTAACAATTATTCAACTTAATTATCAAATAATAATGATTAAATATTTAATTATTAAATAAATAATTTGATAATAATCAATAATTTAATAATTTTCCGACACTGTTCTGTGATATTCCAGAGTGTATGAGTGTGTCTTCTGGATGAATTCCAGTTTCATATTCGTTATTTTGGCCTTCTTCGTAGCCTTTACATTTCCTGTTTTGTTTTGTTTTTAAACAGATTTTACAACACAATAAAATGAAGCTCTTGAAGGGGTGTCCCTGTCAGGAAAATGCTTGGCATTTCAATGTCAGCCCCATAACACTCTTCCACATTAACCATAAATTAAGACCATTTTAATTCTGTCTTCAATAAAAAAATGATCCATTTTATTATGGTAATTCAATATAACTATCTACTGGATTGACATGAGAAATAAACTTTTTAAACTCAAGATCACTAATTGGTTAAATAAAAATAATTAGGAATTTTTTGTTTGTTTTTAATTAACAGGTGTCTAAATCATAACATTACAGGTGTGTTTACATATAAAGTGGTTCAAGTGGCTTTTTTTTATATAACTTGGAAACAAATCTTATTTAATTTTATGTTTTTATTTCAGATCCAATACGATTATTTTTTTTATTATTATTTTCTTATTTATTTTTTTATAATGTTTATCAATATGAACGAGTGTAGGGAAATAAATTATAATTAAAAAAAAAGCACGCTATTTTCACTATTTTTTTTTTTTTTTATATATATATAATGAGATTGATACAAGAAGAAGTTGCACCAAGAAGGTACAACCTCTGTAGTCCGATTTCAACCGAAATCTAATCAGCTTTTTAATCTCAATGCACCAAAACTACGTGTGAAATTTCGTTTTCATATTCACACTAGTTTTTGAGCTAGAGTGCGTCCATAAAAAAATTTGGTAATGAGCTAACAGACATTTTGACAAAACAATTATTATCTCGAAAAATATAATTTTTTCCATGTTCTCTTATTAGAGCTTTTTTATAGAGCGAAATGCCATGGTTTGGATTAATTTTTTTAATCAAAATAGTTTCAGCCGTTTTTGAGATATTTTGAAAAAACCAAGCAAAAAAAGCTCTTTTTCCATTCAGGATTAGAATATTTATAAACGTTTTTTTGTGCCATAGTTTGATCACCAAAGGCCTTCCGCAACATTTTCAACGTGTCCGCACAAGAATATTCGCTCCGCAAACAAAATTTGATGCAAGTTCTTTGCTCAACAAAATCACCCATTGAAAAAATCGAAAAATTCACTTTTGATTGTTTACAAAAACCCGTGTAACTCGGAGATAATTAAACCTTTTGACAAACAGACGCTTGGCAAATGTTATAGACAGTCCTACCAACCTAGAAAAAAAAATTTACCTGCCTTCCTAATGCACGGGAGTTTTAAATGACAATTTCACCATACTTTTTTTTCACAGTAGTACATCTCATTCTTCATTCCAGGGACGCCAAGATTCAGATCAGCCGCTGAGAAGCTCCACCCATACCCAACCAAAAGTCAAAGCAGATATAATAAATAAATAAAAATAATAATTATAAAAAAAAAAACATTAATTCAACACTTTAATTTCAGATAAGCCCAATTCCTCTTGAACATAAGTTTGATTTACCCCCCCCCCCAACCCCTCGCAACCTTCTCAAATTAATTTCAAAAATTCAACATGTAATCTAGGAATATAATCATATTTAAAATCTCTAAATTTTTTATCATAATAATTTGTGGAAATTTCTATCCCAACAACTATTTAATTTAGAAAAAAATAAGCACTTATTAGCCATTGTATTTATTACTTGTTATACTACCAATTCAATTGACGTCCGAAAATTCCCGTAATATTTTCAGTCGAATATAAATACTTCAAATTTCATATAAAATATATTATTGTTTGCATGAATTTTAGTTATGAAAATTAAACAAGAATTTTGTATTTTATTTTTGTAAAATCAATACAAAAAGTGAAATTATAATTGCAATAGTAGCTAAATGTTATAATACTATATGCGTTTTCGATAATGTGTATTATTATTAATAGGAAAATGTGTATGTAAAATTATGCAAACGAAATTATTATATATGATTATGTCTCGATGTATAATTTATACAGAGACATAGACAGCTGTTTAGCGAGAACAGGGGGCACCACGAGAAGGCAGCTGTCGCCACCCCCCCCCCCCCACATGGATAGATAAATAAATAATAATTAAAAGGAGATCGTTCATATAATTTTGACGACAAATTACAAAATATACTAAAAGAGTGATAATTTTAAATATTTCCTTTATTTACAAATGTATAAATCACATGGAAATACAATTTGAAATTTTAAAGTCGAAAATAATGAAAATTTCAAGGCTAGACGTGTTTTGGAACAAATAGGAGACATTGTATTTGTACCAAAATACGTCTACACTTGAGATAAGTAATTGTTAAAAGACCTTCTCCGAATCAAATACCAGTACAATGTCTCCAATACTGCAATTTGTTTCAAATCAAAGTCTTAAAACATTAGAAATTTTGTATAAAAATTTTGTCAAGTATTTGTATTTAAGACACAAATATACAAAATTTGTAGATCTGAATATGATGAGAGAAAGTTCGTTATTGACTCATGCATTAAATCAGAAACAGAAAAATAATTAGATTGAAGTTTAAAGGCGATTATTTTTAAAAGTGAATTATTTTGAAGGTTATTTTTTTTATCCGAAATTGAAATTATGTTATCTATCCATGTGAAATAATTTTATTAGACTGAAAATATAAAGGCGATATTGTTTCAAACCAATATCTCATATTTAATTTAGAAAAAGTAATAATTTTAATTTTTTTATTTATGTCTACTTAATCATTTAATTTTAATGTTAGTATTAGTAGGACGAGCAGTTACCTGGAAAAAGAAAAAAATTATATTAGAAAAATTATATAGTGAAATTATGAGATTTTTATAGAAATATTCCAATAAAATTATATTTATTTATTTTATTTTATCGTTTTTTTGAAAAATTCGAAAAAAGAATTGAAAAATTTAGAGTATTTCTTAATTATTTAAACATAAGAATAGAGTATTATAAAGATATCTTACCTTTACAGAGAAAGTCTCCTGCTTGGACCTGGAATACTCTGACCCCACAGGAACACTCTTCTTACACTCGCGCACAATTAAAAATATACTAGCGAAACATTTCGATTTCAGAGGAATATGGATTTGTGAAAACAAGGATTGAAGTCGGATAGAATTAGGGAAAGGATATAAGCTCACGTGGGCAGGGACGCCAGCCCCTGAAGTAGGTCTGTACATCTTTATTTTTAAGAATAAAGAAGTACACATCTACCTGTTACCCTAAGATAAAGTATTTGATTTTGCTGAAAATAAGAAAATCAAATATTTACTCTAAATGTTCATATTAGTATGACGAGCACCTACCTGGAAAAAGAAAAAAAATATTATTAGTAAAAAATATAGAGAATATAAAGTATTTTTTATTAAAATATTCTAAAGAAAATTATATTTAACATATTATGTATATAATTTGAAATTTAAAAAAAAAAAAAATCAAAAAAATTACTTGAAATATATTGAGTATTTCTTACTTATATATAAATATAGTATTATAGATATCTTACCTTTGCAGAGAAAGTCTCCTGCTTGGAGCTGGAATACTCTGGCCACAAATGTTAATATTAGTAGAACGAGCACCTACCTGAAAAAAGAAAAAATATTATTAGAAAAAACATATAGTGAAGTGAAAGTATTTTTTTTGAAAAAATATTAGCAATAAAATTATATTTAATATATTATTTAAATAATTTTTTTTTATTTTTTGAAAAATTATAAAAAAAGTACTTGAAAAATTTATAGTAATTTTTACTTATATAATTATAAGAATAGAGTATTATAAAGATATGTTACCTTTACAGCCAATTTCTCGTGTCTGAACCTGTAATACTGTGACCCCACAGGAACGGAACACACTTACGTACACTCCCGCACAAGTAAATATATACTCGCGAAACATTTCGAAGGAATATGGATTTGTGAAAACACGGATAGAAAACTGTTGGTTAGGATTAGGGATAGGACATGATTCTCTTAATATTTGGGCAGGGATGTCAGCCCCTGAAGTGGATCTGTATATTTTTATCTATAAGAACAATAGAAGTACCTACATACCCGTTACCCAGATATTAATATTTTATTCACGTTCGCAAATTTAATAAATAAATGTATATTTAATGGCTTCTTGGATTCTATGCAGTTAATTAATATAAGGGATGAAGAGTTGTTTATTAGTGAGGGTTGGAGTCAGTTGAGAGGGTGGATGAATGTGGAGAGGCTATATTGGAACACTCACAGTCGATGTTTCATTCGTCACTGCCTGACACATATTTACCATCTCCCTATCTTTCTCCCCTTTATATACCCCTCGCCAGGTTCCCATTGTCCCTAAATTCCCCCTCCTTACACTCACAGTCGATGTTTCATTCGTCACTGACTGACACATACTGACCATCTCCCTGTCTCTCTCCCCCTTATATAGCCCTCGCAACGGGGACCCATTGTCCCTATCTCCCCACTTTATCCCTCCCTATCTCCCCCTCCTTTTATACCCCTCACTGTCCCTATCTATCTCACTAGATTTTCACTTACCTCTACCAATTTTTTAGCCGTGTTTAATGAATACCATTCGACTTTCACTCACCTCTAACGATGAACTCAAAGTAAAATTCAAAAATGCTTACCAAGAGTTCTGGCCTCAAAAAATACCAAATAATACCAGTTTTCTACCCCCTCTACTAAAATTTTTAATTGCATTTCATTCGTTTTATATGGCTGATCGTGGACTCAGTGCGTAGATTTATGTTTAACTTATTATTTTTTATTTCTTATAGTGACCATGCGTCACGACTTTAGCGGCAACTAACGACGAAAATGTAATCTTTGGGGGATGATTTATTAAACGTCCAATACAGAGGGACTCGCTGACGCCCCTCTAGGCTCTGTGAACTTGTTTAATTATGATATATACTTTAGTACAATATTTACCCCCAATTCTTTCAAATTATTTGAATAAAAAGCACAAGAGAGCGCTACTTTCGGCAGTAGTGCTGCCTCTATGTTTAACGAATGGTCTCTATACGGGATACTGGAAAGTTTACACATACATATTTAATTATAATTAAGGAAATCTTCTTACCATGGTTAAAAAAAACTAAACCAACATTAAACAATAACTAATACATTTTTTAAGAAAATCTTAATTCATAATTACAACACAGTTTCTGAGATAATAATTAATATATAATGAAAATTTGCACTAAAAACAAGCTGGCAACAACGTATATATTTAACCTAAAAAGTGGGTTACTTTAGTAATTTTTTTGACATTAAAAATTAAAAATCTAGGCCATTTGAGCAAACTCAACCAAATTTTGTATACATAATCAGTGGACCCCGAGAAGTCTAAAATTGTAAAAACTAAATGCCAAAAATGGGAAAGGGGGGGGGGGCAGAGGTCAGAAAATGAAAATCTTGGCCCTTGTTCCCAACTCAATCAAATTTTGTAAAAAAAAAAAATCAAATTTACTAACAGAAATTGGGAAACAAATTAAAATTTTGGATTTAATTATACCTGTCCAGTTGGAACTTGATAGAAATATTTTCCATGAGTTTTGCCCCGAATTAATTAAATTACGAATTATTCCTAGAAATCAGTGATATATTAAAATTAATCAAATTATGTTCAACTATTAAGATGAGTTCAAAATCCCTCCTATCCAAAAATGTATTTTCATATAAGGATTGAAGGGGTGGGGAGGGGTTTACTTTACTGAATAATTTATTTTTGTTATTCATAATATTAATTCCACTTTAACTCATTCATTTGTAATCAATTTGTGATCAATAAAATAATTTTATTTCATATATTTTTCTGTTCCATTTTATTTTAGAATTTCAATTATTTCTTCTTTGGATATACTTGTAGTATTTCTTTTCAATAATTATCAAGATTTTTTTCATTATTATCAGAGATGCACAAGATATCTCATAAAATGTATCTGGAATACAAGTTACAAGATACTTTAGTAAATGATATTTGAAACATTCTTTGGAATGTTTTATATATAAAGGGTAGGGCAGCGGTTTCTATCCTTTATGCTACTAATCCTCCCTGACAATAGGGTGGCAGAAAGGGCAAAATGTCATGGGCCCCTCGGCCAAAGTTCCCTATCGGGGATACTGGATTCAAATTACACTTCAAATTGATAACGGGCCAATCACCGTAGAGTTTTTGGTCACAGGAAAAAACCTGCTTGCTAATTCAACAGCTCTTAATTCAAGGTAAAAAATAAATATTTATTTTCTATTCTATTTTTAATTAAAAGAGCGTTTTTAATCTATTTTTTGATTTTTTTTGTTTCAAAATTTATTTTAAGTCTTTTGGTTAAGGGTGCGTTCATAAAGGAATGCACCCTCTAAGGAGAACAATAGTGTAGTGAGTAGGAGTGGGGGAAACTTGAGTAGTTGAATACAATTCTGGAATTCCAGGCTCATTTTCCAGTGAGCTCTTAATTTGTAAACACGTACTCAAAACTCACAATCTTTGAGAATCCAATCGTAAGTACCATGCTCTCTACTTTTATATATTAACGTAAAAATATAAAACGATTCCTGAGTCCCGACATCGAATATATACCCATAGTTGACCGCTTCAAGTAAAATTATAGAATCGAAAAGAATTTCGTCTATAACATAGTTTACAAGTAACGTTAATCTCAAAATTATTTTCAATAGTTTCGTTGTTATATTCTTTTCTTTTCTTTAATCTACTTTTTGATTTTTTGTTTCAAAATCTACACTGCGATTCCAAAATATAGACCCACCAATAGAAAATTTATTAAATAGGAAATCATTTTTAATTTTTTTACAAGTAACCATACATAATTGAAATTATTGCTTATTGCAAGTGTACTAGCCACTTGTTGATGACTTAGACCTTGATTAATTAATTAATTAGGTACACACAATTTGAACTGCTTGAACTTGAGAAATATCCATTTTGTATATTTTATTTTTCTATCAATGATGCTTAATTCAAAATTATTCATTTTATTGATATTTCAAATGGAATTTGATCTTTTATTAAAATTTTATTTAAATGTAAATATGATATTGAGAAAGTAGGATAATTTGTAATTGTATCTTTTAATTTAATTTTTTTTTTATAAAATTCAAAAATTATCAACGATATTTATTGAATATGTTAGTTTAAGAGTTAATAGAACAAATTATATGGTTATTTTTAAAAAATTTTAAAAATAATTTGTTATTTAGTAAAGTTTTTATTGGTGGGTCGATTTTTTTGCAGCGTAGTGTATTTAAGATAAAGTGAAATTTTTTCAAATTAAGTATACTTACTGTTTTCTAAGAATTTGGTGGACGCAGACATCCTGCTGTTTCGGCCTTTATTTTTATTACAACAGGAAAGGGGCTTCGTCAGCAACTGTAATGGAACAATGAAACAACATTACATTTGACTCAAAATAAAACAACAACACAATATTCAACAGAATACAAAGACAAAATTTTTTTTATCATGCATTATAGGTATATAGAGAGAAACAAAGAGGTTGTCCTCTGCTTGATGCAAATAAACATACACACATATATATGAAATATATATTATTTATTTCTTTGAGACTATAGTTTCGAAGGTTTAGCCTTCATTATCAGTCATTTTTTTTTTAATTATAAATATTATTTTTCATGAGGACATTGGAATGTCTAAGAGCAAAAAAAAATTTAAATATTCTATGAAAAAAAGTATTTATATGTATTTAAAAAAAAGACTGATGATGAAGGCTAAGCTTTTTATACTATAGTCTCAAAAAAATAAATAATAGATATATATATATATTTGATATACCTACCCGGTGAGTTTTTTTATCTTGTGAGTCTTATAACTCAAAAACAGTGCATTATATCAAAATAAGTTTCAAATATAAGTTTATTTATTTCGAGGGGGAAACTAAACTATGCTATTGTTTGTCGAGCTAGAACAAGCTTTCAAGGGTATTTCGAGGTCAAGTTCTGTTTTTTAAATAGAAATCTATATGTTTCTGTATATATTCTGAATCTACAAAAAAATTGAACTTTAAATAAGAACTATTTTTTTATACGACATCAAATAAAAAATATAATAAATCAATTGGATCTCAAAAAAATATTAATAATTATTTTCAACAATCATTCAACTTAATTATCAAATAATAAAGATTAAATAAATAATTATTAAATCGAAAAGTCACAACAATGAAAATAAGGGTTAATAATGATATTAAAACTGCGTTATACTCAGATTTAAGAGATTATTTTTTACTTAATAGAACTATTTAAAATTCTTGAGTTTAAGAAAGTTTATTTCTCGTGTCAATCCAGTAATCAGTTAGTTATATTGTATTACCATTACAATAACTGAGCATTTTTTGTTGAAGACAGAATTGAAATGGTCTTAATTTATGGGGTGAATGTGGAAGAAGTGTTATGGGTATCCATTGAAATGAATGCCGAGCGTTTTCCTGATAGGAATACAACCTCAAGAGCTTCATTTTATTGTGTTGTAAAATCTGTTTAAAAAAAACAGCAAATGTAAAGACTACGAAGAAATTGGAACTGGAATTTATCCAGAAGACTTGCGATACACTCTGGAATGTCTCAGAACAGTGTCGAAAAAAATATTAAATTATTTATTTAATAATTAAATATTTAATAATGATTGTTAAAAATAATTGAAAAGTTTTTGTTTTGCCGAGAGTAGCAGAGTTGGGGATTCACAAAGAGAAACAAAGAGCATCAAGCAGAGGACAACCTCTTTGTTTCTCTTTGTTAAAAATAATTATTAGATTTTTTGAGATCTAATTGATTTAATATTTTTTTTTTTATGTGATGTTTAAAAAATAGTTTTAATGAAAGTTGTTTAGTTTTGTTTGTAGATTACATAGAAAAATATAGAGTTATATTTAAAAAACAGAACTTGACCTCGAAATACCCTTGAAAGCTCGTTCTAGCTCGACAAACAATAGCATAGTTTAGTTTCCCCCTCGATATAAATAAACTTTTAATTGAAACTTTTTTTCCATATAATGCACTGTTTTTGAGTTATAAGACTGTCCCAAGATGAAAAACTCACCCGGTATATATACCATATATACAAGAATTGCTCGTTTAATATAATAAGGGGTATTGGTTATTTTATAATTGATTTGTGTCCTAAATTTTTGACTACACCTCTAATTTGGTCACGTGATATTATATTTTGAGAATTAAACTTATTTATTTTCTTTGAATTTTAATTTAAGATGGTCAAGAAATTTCGACCCTTTGTCAAGAAAGGCTTTTGAAAATTTAAGGTCTTTCTTAGGATGGGTGAATATCCTTTAAGCTCTGGATAATAATTAATAAAGGGTTTTTCGGTTTCTAATCTTTGGAGAAAGGCTTAAATAGTTTTTGGAAATTTTATTGACTTAAAAAGGTCTTTGAATTTGAAAAGGTCTAATTAGTAATGAACGGTGAATATCTTTTTGGGCAGTTTACACAAGAATTTGATCCTTGGAGAAACCCCTATGGGTCAATGGGTCTATGATATTCTACCTTAAATAAGGAAACCATTTATTTCAAAAATATCAAAAACATTATTTGACAAAACGTTGATAAATCTATTCAAGAGTAAAAAAAATCAATAGTATATCCAATACATACCCGGGTGAGTTTTTTACTTTATATGTTGAGACAGTCAGTTGTAACTCAAAAACAGTGCATTATATTTATGAAAATAAGTTTCAATTAAAGGTTTATTAATATCGAGGGGGGAAACTAAACTACGCTCTTGTTTGTCGACCTAAAACAGTATTTCAAGGTCAAGTTCTTTTTTTAAATAGAAAAAACAACTTTCATTAAAACTATTTTTTTATACGACATCAAATATAAAAAAAAATTATAATTATTATTAATTTTAACGATCATTATTAAATAAATAATTTAATAATTTTTTCGACATTCCAGAGTGAATCGTGCAAGTCTTCTGGATAAATTCCAGTTCCAATTTAGTTATTTTGGCCTGTTTGAGTTTCTTCGTAGCCTTTACATTTTCATTTTTTTAAATAGATTTAGAACACGATACAATGAAGCTCTGGAGCAAGGGTCATCAACCCGCGGCCCGCCGATATGTTTTCTGCGGCCCGCCAACAGCACTCTCAATAACGACTACAAATAAACTGCAACGGATCGTTGCTAAACTTTATCCAAATTCATTTCAAATATTAATATGTTTATTCCTTTATTATTAATCAGATATCACTTGCAATTTGCAGTTCATGTTGACTTTAATTCAAAAATAATGATCGATTCTCATTTAATAGTCGAGGAATAACAATTTTACATTGGATGTTTGACATTTCGGTTATTATTAGTAGCCATTGCTGAAGACATGGAGGAATCGACTTAAAATCAAAAATAACGATCGATTCTTATCTAATACTAGAGGAATAACCTTATTGCATTCCATTTTTAATGTTTTGACTATTAATGGCAACCTATACTGATAACGTAGAAGAATCGACTTAAAATCAAAAGACTAAATTCTTTTATGGCAAACAACTCAAGCTTGATTTGTTTACCAAAAAAGAATTTAGTATATTTGATTTTAAGTCGATTCTTCCAGGTTTTCAGTATAGGTTGCCATTAATAGTCAAAACATTAAAAATGGAATGCAATAAGGTTATTCCTCTAGTATTAGACAAGAATCGATCGTTATTTTTGATTTTAAGTCGATTCCTCCATGTCTTCAGCAATGGTTACCAATAATAATCAAAGCGTCAAAAATCTAATGTAAAATTATTATTCCTCAATTAATGGATGAGAATCAATCGCTAGTTTTGATTTTAACTCGATTCCTCTATGTCTTCAGCAATGGTTACCAATAAAAACCGAAATGTCAAAAATCCAATATAGAATGGTTATTCCTCAAGTACTAGATGAGAATCAATCACTATTTTTGATTACATTAAATTTTAAAATTGAAGAAAATAAAGTTCTATTCGGGGGGCTGCCCATTTAAAATTTATTTTTAAATAACAAAAGGGTAAATATTTAAATTTAAGGGAGGGAGAAATGTAGGAAGTCTATTTTGTTTAATTATGAATGGCCTTCTGAGAAATGAGGATCCACAGGGGCAGGGGGGGGGGGGGCGAATAATTAATGAACACAAGAATGCAAATATTTAAAGAATGTAATCAATGATTGTACTTTTCGTAACTTCTAATTGCTTATTTAGTATATATTCGTTTTATTTGAGAGCTAATTTTATTTCAGTTGATTATAAAAAATCTAAACGTAAGCCCTTTCTTTCGAAATGTAAAGGAACGAGGTGGCTAATAGAAGAGGTGTGTCTAAGTATTCAAATGTAGATGATTGGCGAAGGTAGAAGAAGTAGATTCAATATTATCTCAAAGAAATATCTCAAAAACGAATGAGACTATTTTGATTAAAATAATTGAGCGAAAGCATGGCATTTCGGTCTACAAAAAAACTCTAATAAGTGAACATCGAAAAAATTATATTTTTCGAGATAATAATTGTTTTGTCAAAATGTTTGTTAGTTAGTTAGTCTGTGCATTACCAAATTTTTGTGGACGAGCTAGCTCAAAAACTAGTGTTAATATGAAAATCAAATTTCAATCGTAGGTTTGGTCCATTGAGATTAAGAGCTGATTATATTTTGGTGCATATCGACCCAAAATCAACCAAATTTTGTATACAAAATCAGTGGGACCCCAGAAGTATAAAAATGCAAAAACTAACTCACCCTATATGATTATAAATCATTTTAGGGGCCAGGTTTTATGGTAAAGTCAAGTGTATGGCCACATCAGAACACGCCAGCTTATTTTCTATTTATTTGTTGAAATATATTCAAGGAAATACATTTTATTTTCAAATTTGTTATGACTCTCTACTGATTTTAATGATTTTGTAATTTATTTGAAGACAAACGCATTTTGCTATAAAAATTGCATTTAATATAAACGTTTACTTCACATTTTTTGTTAAAGGAGATTGGTGTGGTTGGGTTCTTGGTGAAACATATTAAATAAAGTAAAGAAAATTTTAAATATAAAATACTAGGTAGGTTTCTCATAAATTTATTTACCTGAACCCTACCTACTTTTATATTTTAAATTTTAAAAAGTTTCTTTACTTTGTGTATTTAACAAATACAAAGTCATATATCTACCAAATTTAAGCTCATTAATTTGGAATTTTTACACCTTTTCTTGATTTTACACCCTGATTAGTTTTGATTGACACTATTTCTTTAATCCAGAAGGTTTTTTTTTATATTAAATTTTATCAGAATTTCGAATAGTAGTGTAAGCATCGAAAGTATATTAAAATCTATTTCTTTTTCATTGCATAAATAAATTTAAGAATAATAAATAATTTGTATTTTTGTTTTCAAAAATGACATTCTTCTACCATATATGTTTCAGATCACATAATGCCCCTTAAACAAAATAAATTGACTGATGAGGACCTGGATAGGATGTTCCAAGTTCTTCTGGAGGGACTGGAAGAAAACGCTGGATTGGATGTGAAGAAGAAAATTGTAAATTCTATCCTCCCTGTGCATAAATACAAAGTGCTGTATAGGTTCCTTTCGGAAGAAGGGCTTAGCGAACAAATCCGATTGAATTGCTTATCTATTTTCCTTGACGAAAATACAAAATATTTCAGCTTTGAACAATGTACAAGAAATCAAACAACTATCAAGTATCTTTTGGAAATAATACCGAAATACTGTCCGAATATCGAAACAATCGATTTGCGAGGTTTACGGATCCTATTGAAAAACAAAGAGAACTTTAAAACCTTTCTTAAACAAACCACAAGCTTGAAATATCTCCGGGTGGGATGTAATAGATATCAAAATCGAACAATTCAACTTTTATTCGAAGAGGATTTTGACTCTGCATGATAAGGATGTTCAAATTGGACTCTTGAAAATCGATTATATAGATGCAATGGGATTGACTGTATCAGACTGTGCCAGACTTTTCAACCTTCTACCCAATTTGAAAAGTTTAGGCCCATGGCAACCATTAGGACCACTGGTATCCAGTATTAGTGATGATGATGATCTTGTCAAAAAATTATTTAAATTAACGGAATTATATGATAGACGAACAAGCTTAAGTACTTTAGAACGATTTATTAAATTTTGTCCAAAAGCAGACAAGATATTTCTAAAGAAACCACAACAAAATGTGATCGAAAATCTACAAAAATTTCCATTACTCACGGATATAACAATAATTTCTGTAGATTCCGATGCTTTCGGTGAAATAATTAATTTACTAACAGAAATTGGAAAACAAATTAAAAGTATGGATTTAGCTATACCTGTCCAGTTGGACCTTGATCAAAATATTTTCTATGAGTTATGCCCCGAATTAATTGCATTTGAAATCATTCCTACAAATCAGTGATATATTAAAATTAATCAAATTATGTTCAACTATTAAGAAGACTTCAAAATCCCTCCTATCCAAAAA
The DNA here is from genome assembly GCA_024734495.1 of Forficula auricularia. Taxonomy (NCBI): domain Eukaryota; kingdom Metazoa; phylum Arthropoda; class Insecta; order Dermaptera; family Forficulidae; genus Forficula; species Forficula auricularia. The sequence goes on along the minus strand of JALMQS010000854.1, from coordinate 234,214 downwards.
ATTATTTTCTTATAAGGATTGGAGGGGTGGGGGGAGGTTTACTTTACTGAATAATTTATTTTTGTTATTCTTAATTTTAATTCCACTTTAACTCATTCATTTGTAATCAATTTCTGATCAATAAAATAAGTTTATTTCATGTATTTTTCTGTTCCATTTTATTTTAGTATTTCAATTATTTCTTCTTTGGATATACTTGTAGTATTTCTTTTCAATAATTATCTAGATTTTTTCCATTATTATCAGAGAGGTATAAGATATCTCATAAAAAGTATCTGGAATACAAGTTACAAGATTCTTTTGTAAATGCTATTTGAAATACTACACAGCCGACCAAAATAAAAGTAACATAAATTTTTATAATTAATATAACAAAGAATAATTGCTATATCAATGAGAATTGTTTTTGACAAAGATATTTATCGCGAGACTACTGCGGATGACACTATTGGAGTCTCAAGTCAAAAACAATTCTCATTATTCTTTGTTATATTAATTACAAAAATTTATTTAAGATCATTTATTTCAAGTTAGAAATATACAAGTTCAGATATTATTTTCACTCAATATTTGACAAAAATTCCCTACATTTGATTCGCAATTGAATCAACTAATAAAATGTATTTGCAATTCATTGAAATTGAATAAACTTTTAATATGATATATTTTTAACCTTTTTACTTTACCATACAGGGTATGGTGAAGTATTGTAATCGTGCATAGGTGGCGTTTTTTCGGGTAGTCTGTGTGTGGTTGGGATTTATTTATAAAGGGTTCTAGAATTATCTATTGAGGGGGGCATGAAATTAAGGATATTAAGGAATTTGTAGGTAAATAGACAAAATGGCTGAATGTATAGGCTATAGGGGATTAGTTTTAAAAATAAAAATTTGAATGTCGTTAAATCGCTCACAATGAACACTTTCTAAACAACCAACTAGAGACCGCAACATCAACAATAATTGAATTAATAATAAAATAAATTTAACTAATTGAAATTTTTATTTTTTAAATTTTCGACCAAATTTTTACTTTACCATACAGGGTATGGTCAAGTATTGTTATCGTGTATGAAAAAAGTGGGTTTTTTCCTTCTTTTTTCCGAAATATCTCAAAAACGGCTGAAACTATTTTTATTAAAAAAATTGACCGAAACCATGGAATTTCGGTCTACAAAAAAGCACTAATAAGTGAACACCGAAAAAATCATATTTTTTGAGATAATAATTGTTTATCAAAATGTCTGTTAGTCATCATCATTAAGTATACAGTCCTAAGACTGGTTTGATGCAACAATCCGTCTCCACTCGACTCTGTCCCCCGCCAGCTGTTTAACCTCTCTAAATGTCTGGCATCCCATATCCCCAATTATTTGGTTGAAATATTCTAATCTGGTTCTTCCCCTTCCCCTTTTCTTTCCCACCTCCCCCTCCAAGATATCCCTAAGCAGTCCCCCATGTCTCAGTGTGTGCCCCATCATCTGACCTCTTCTCTTCTTCAGACTCTTCCACAAGGTTCTTCTTTCTCCGATTCTTCCAAGAACTTCTTCATTTGTAATTTTATCCATCCATTTGATATTCATCATTCTTCTGTAGCACCACATTTCGAAAGCCTCTAATCTCTTTCTCTCCGCTTCTTCTAATTGTCCAGGTTTCACACCCGTACATGGCTATGCTCCATACATATGTCTTCAATAGCAACTTCCTGTTTGCTAAGCTGATTGAGGAGGAGCATAGTAGTTTTTGTTTTGAATTAAACCCCATTTTTGCTTGGGCAATTCTTGATTTAATTTCGTTTTTGCTCCTCCCATCCCATGTTATTTTACTTCCTAGGTAGCGGAATTCCTTGTCTGTTAGTACGTTACCAAATTACCAAGTTAGTAGTACCTGGAGCCAGAGAGCGATGGACGAAATTTAAGGTCAAAATTTCAAAGATTTTAGTAGAAATAATTTTATATTGTTTATCAGAGGCGGTTCATCGCACAAAATATGTATACAAAATTTGGTTGAGTTTGGTCCAAGGGTTAGAATTTTCATATTTGACCCCCCCCCCCCCCCATTTTGGATGATTAGTTTTTGCATTTATAGATCTCTAGAAGCCCACAGAATATGTATACAAAATTTGGTTGAGTTTGGTCCAAAGGGATAGAATTTTCATTTTTGACCCTCCCCCCCCCCCCCCCATTCTGGGGAGTTTTGGCGGAATTTCTTTAATAGTCCAGTCAAAATAGACTTTCAACATACCCAAAATTTCCACATAGCTAAAAATTTGCACGGAGCTTTGAATGGTCATTTTAAATGAAATGTGAAAAGTCCCCATCGATCCGACATGTGCTAAAAATTTTATTCAAGGGTCAAATGTCATCAAAATCAATTTTTCGCGAAATCTCTCAAAACGGTTAATTATATTGTAAAAATAGTAATTTTCAAATTTATAGAGTATGCAATTTTCGACAAAAAAGGTCCTTACACTCTTTATGCTACAAATTATCGTTCGCTAGTTATGGCAAATTAGAAAACTGCAAACTGGTTATTCTCACGAATATATGCACTCTTTTCCACACCATCTTGTCGGTAGAGTACTTGGCACATTTTTTTATGTGGAAAACATTTATTCAATTTAACATTTTGAAAGGGGGTAGGGCATGAGAGGTAAGGTTTGGTGGGAGGGGGAGGTCAGTGTTCACAATGTGTTTAAAGTTTTGAAAAAGTGCAATTTTTTCAGAAAATCGTAGTTTTTCCTTCATAAAACAAAAACCACTCATCTTATAAATTTGATTCCTATCTATAATAATAAAACTTGAGTAAGATACAAGGTAGGTTTCACAAAAAAAGAAATAAAACAAAATTGAGTTTTGAATTCGATATATTTCGGGGGTTAGCGTTTTCTTAGACTCCTGATGATGTGCTAACCCCCGAAATATATCGAATTCAAAACTCAATTTTGTTTTATTTCTTTTTTTGTGAAACCTACCTTGTATCTTACTCAAGTTTTATTATTATATTAATATGTTTCACCTAGAACCAACACCGAACTCCTTAAAAGTTATTGATTCCTATCTCATTGTCTAGGAAATTTTGTTGACTTGAACATTTACTTGGACCACTTTTTTGTTAAAACTTTTAGATTTATAGATATTCAGCATTTTTCATGACAGAAAATGATCAATTCTTTCAGAAAATCGTAGTTTTTCCTTCATAAAACAAAAACCACTCATCTTAGAAACTTGATTCCTATCTCATTCTGTAGTAAATTTTATTGACTTGAACGCTTACTTGGACCACTTTTTTGATTAAAATCTTAGATTTATAGATATCTAGCATTTTCCATGACAGGACTTAATCCAAATCTTCAAAAGTGTCATGGAAAAAGCTGGATATATATAAATCTAAGAATTGTAACAAAAAGTAGTACGAGTAAATGTTCAAGTCAACACAATTTCCTAGAGAATGAGATAGGAATCAAGTTTATAGGATGAGTGGTTTTTATTTAATGAAGGAAAAACTGCGATTTTTTGCAAAAAATTGCAAGTTTTCAAAACCTCAACCACATTCAGGCACGGGTTACCATTATTCAATTAAGATGAAAGTTTGAAATTTAAATCATTTTACGAGGAATTTATCTAAAAGATATGTTTTTGATTGGATAAGTCGTTTTAGAGTTATTCAAAAAAACTGAAAAAAAAAACGAATTTTGCTCATTTTGAGGCGCCCACAATTCAGATATGGGTGAAAACTTAGGGTAGGAATATTGGGCCACCAATAAAGGTAAAACCTTTACCGGGAGATAAATCCTGTTAAAATCTTAATTTGGCTGGACTATAAATAAATTTTGTATTTCAATTTTTTTTTTCAGTCGTCTGGTTGTGAACAGTGACCTCCCCAGCCTTCCCCCTCATCCCCCACCCCCTGTCAAAATGTTAAATTGAATAAATGCTTTCCACGTAAAAAAAAAATGTGCCAAGTACTCTACCGCCAAGGTGGTGTGGAAAAGAGTACATTTTAGTGAGAATTCCAAGTTTGCAGTTTTCTAAATTGCCATAACATGCGAACGATAATTTGTAGCAGAAAAAGTGTAAGGACCTTTATTGTCGAAAAGTGGATTCTCTACAAGTTTGATAACAACTATTTTTACAATATAACTAACCGTTTAAGTGATATTCGCGAAAAACTGATTTTCATGACTTTTGACCCTGAATAAAAATTTAAGCACATGTCGGATCGATGGGGACGTTTTATATTTCATTTAAAATGACTATTCAAAGCTCCGTGCAAATTTTTAGCTCTGTGCGAATTTTGGCTATGTTTGGACTTATTTGTGTCTATTTTGACTGGACTATAATCAAAAGTCAGAAATCACATCCTCTACAACGAAGAAGCTAGGTCAAAGCCCGATTTTGGCATTTTGACTTCAGGTTTTTGCCGGCTCCAGGCGTGGTTTTTCTTATGAAAAAACGCCGGCTCCATTTGAAAGTTTCCAGTAAGTTTATGCGGACTGCATAGTGTTAATAAAGAATGAAATCGCAAAATCGAAACATTTCCTTCTTCAGGGCATAAAATGATGTGGGTGAATTTTGATGGATAATTTTTCATTATTTTCAGTATGGTGGTAGTGTTTGGGGAGTTAATAAAGAGTGAAATCAAAAAACAGGAACTTTCCCTTCTTTAGGACATAAAATGAAAGAGAGGGGGGGGGGGGGGGTATTTTTTGTGTGATAAAATTTCATTATTTTTGGGATGGTGGTAGATTTTAGGGCGTTAATAAAAGATGAAATCAATTATTTATTTATCATAAATTGAGTACATAGTTACAAAATAAAAATGAAATAGTTGCACATAAATTGATGAATTTATAATGTATATCAGAATAACAATTTATTAGAAATAATAGAATTTACGATTAATATTTAATACTTTTAATTCGGTGCAGAACTCGAGAAAATTCTTTGGGTCAAACATGTTAGGTAAATATAAACGAAAAATCCTAAGAGGGATTACTAAACTCAAAATTTTTTTTGATTCCCTATTTTTTTAAATGCCCTAATTAGTTCCATACCACAATCAGGATCTTGAGAAGATATTCGTATTTCCGTGAGTAAGCGAAATTTTCTATATATTTTCGATCACATTTTTTTTTTGGTTCCAATAAAAATATCGTTTTTATATTTGGACAATATTTCACAAACCTTTCTATAAATAAGGATCCTTGGCCAACACAAATTTCGGTCAAATTAGATAATTTTTTAGCTATATCATCGTCATCATCAGTAATAGTGGATAACAGTGGACTTATATCTTGAGCAATGCGCCAACTTTTCAAATTGGGTAGTAGATTCAGGAGTTTGGCACACTCTGATGCACTTAATTGACCATATACAGTGATATATTCTATTTTTAGTAGTCCATTTTGAACATCCCGATCATGCAGCTCAAAATTATGTTTTAATCAGCTTATACATTCCACAATAACATGTCCCTCGTAGAGATTTAAAGCTTGTGGTTTGTTTCAGAAACGTTTTGAAATTCTCTTTGTTCCTGATCGATACTTTTCTCAAATCGATAGTTTCGATATTCGGACAGTATTTTGGGATTAGTTCTAAAATGGATTTGATAATTGTTTGATCTGATAAACCTCGTCCAAAGGATAGAAATTTTGTCATCTCATCAAGGAAAATAGGAAAACATCTGAAGATGGTGAATTCGCTAAGATTTTCTTCTTCCGAGAGGAACCTCTTCAGCAATTTGTATTTCTCCATTCACAAGTTTTCTCTTCTCTTCCAAAGGAGCATTTTCGTTCAATCCCTTCAGGAGAGTGTCGAACAGCCTATCAAGGGTATCATCATCTTCCCCTATTGATGTTGGATAAGACATCATGGATCTGAAACATACAAAAAATAAAATATTTATTATATTCGAATTTTCTTGATAAAAATGAAATATCCGTTAAAATATCTTCCTCAAATTGCCCTTATCTATCTACTCTTATTAAACGAGCAAAAATTGTATACATATATTTGTATCTTTGTTCTATTTTGAAAACGGCTCTACAGATTTTGATGAAATTCAGGGGTTAGGTGGTTTTTAGGTTGACAATTCGATCTGCGACGGTCTCATCTTCGGCTAAATTGTTTTTGATGGGTTTTTTCGTAATCAAATTAATTATTCTCAGGTAGGAAAATGGCAATCTTGGGGTTTTAAAAAAAGGTTTCCCTTTTACTTTTGTACCCAGACAGACAATGGGTTGGGTTAATTCATTGTTCTCAAAGGCCTTGAAAAAGTATTGTGATTGTGGTTTTTAACCTATTTTGTTTTACCTAAACGTTAGAATTATTAATAAACATTTTATAGTTGTTTTTATAAAGAACCTTATTTATTTAATAGAATAAAAAATAATCAAAAATTTATTTAAAAATATCTTTTGCATAATCAGGTCTCAATTTTCTGAAAAAATAACACATTTTGATAGGTTTTATTTATTAACAATTGGATGAATAAAAATGAATCATGTGGTTGAATCAAAACAAAATAAATGGCTGTTCAAATAAGCAATAACTAAACCCGAGAGAAGCTCGGTCTTCCAGGTTACTACTCTACTAAACGGTAGTCGAGCCAAAAAATAAATAAAAAAACGTTACTGAATTAACGATTAAGGGGAGCTGTCAGTTTGTAAAGTCTATGTTAAAGTTGACAAAGGGTAAAACCGAGGGGTGAACAGCGACCTTAAATCGTGTACACCTACTTCCACTTCCACTTCCAAGTAGAAGACAATAAATTCTATAATTTTTCTCATTAATATATCAAAGAATAATAGATACGTCAACGAGAATTATTTTGACCGCGCTGATTTGAAAAAGATATTTTTATCTCGCGAGACTACTGCGGATTACGCTATTGGAGTCTGCGGAGTCTTAAGTCTGGACCAAGAGAGAAAAAGATGTGATCCATTTAGAAATGAATTTGAAATCTAAGATGTTATATATTCATGGATTAAATTCGGGTCATTCCATGTCAACTCAACACACCCCTATAGATTTTCTTGAAATTTGGTACACTGATATGCCGTGCTAATATGAATAAAAATACAAAATTTCAAATTTTATCTTGAATAGTTTTTTTTTATACGGCCTTGTAAAGTTTCAAAAAATCGCAAAAAAATCACGAACAATTTTTTTTGAAACTGCTCTAAAAGCTGTCTTAATTGAGTTAGAGAGGTGGGACAGGTGTCATTTTGCAGCTTTTTTAATGCTCTTTTCAAAGACATACAACATGGCATAGGTTGTAATAAATTTTTTTCAAAATGTAAATCAAATTTTTGATTTTGATTTTTGCTAAAAAGTACCACTTTTAAAATTTTCAAAAAAATTCTGTAAATAGATAGTACTTTCATAAACTACTATGCAAAGTATAATGATGGGATGGTAATGGGGTCTATGTTTAAAAAATTATTACTAACTCTTGTTTTTCAAAAATACCCAGTTTTGACCAAACAATAATGATTTTAATGTAGGGAAACGACATTTTATGAAAAATCACTTGTGTATATTAAACTATGGTTATGAAATAAACACTCTGTGCTAAATAAATAACTGTTTAATAGTAGAGATTAATAATAGTCCTATAAATGCTTTCGTGAAAAATATGAATGCATTTTGTACTTTAAATTAGTCTTATAAAAATATTAGTAAAAACTAAGACAAATAAAACACCAACGTTTTAAATAAAATTAAATCAATTTATGGTATGTCATGAAAAGTTAGTTAATTTACAATAAATATAGTTGTAGGCTAAATAGTTTGATAAGCACATGTTATCTGAAATAGAAATTTCCCTTGCATTCACTCTCTGATCCAGTCTCTGCAGGTCTAGCAAGTTGGAACCTGTCTGTGGTTCTGAGCAAGTTAAAACAAATACCAGTCTGCTGTCTCCACAAGCATTCATTCAGTGACTCATTCAGTCCTTGCTGACAAGTACTGTTTTAAATGTTAGTAATGTCTTAAGTTATCAATTCCATAATGTAAAATACCTAGTTGTTATACCTTACATAAAACAATTGATACTTTAAACTTCTGTGTTTTTTTTGTGTGTTTTAATAGCTAATTTAATCTATGATTTAAACTTGTAATTAAAAGGCAAAGTTTAAGACATTTATAGAAAATATGGAAACTAGTGAAAAATGCAGTACTGTGGTAAGAGTTCAGTGTTGTAATCATCCATTGAAGAAAACAAATCATCGTGTTAGAGATAGAAAAAAAACTGAGAAATGTCACAGCTTGGATGACAGGTTCATTTCCACAAATACTTGATAGCTCCGTGATTTGTGATCAGTGTAGAAAAGACCTAACCAAGTTAAAAAATACAGTGCCTATTAGTGATAAAAATCCTGAAAATGAAGATTCTTCCGGGATCGGAGGTGAATGTTCCAGACAAAGATCCAGACTTTGCAACAAGTTCAGTGATTGTTCAGACACTAAATAAATACTTCACTTCAAGAATTAGGTGAATCCCCGATTGATAAGAAGAAAATAGCTTCCAAGCACTATGCTACAACTAAAGGAAACAAAATCTCATCATCTATGAAACGTAAACTTTATGTTGCTGCTGAAAATTCTTCATCAGATAATGATATCGAAATTGACGAATCGGTTCTTCAAAATCTGAAAACCAACTTTTTGAATTGTTCAAATACATCAAAAAAGATTATGATTCTCACATGTGTACCCGAGACATGGAGTGTTAGGAAGATAATGCGTGACTTTAATGCTCCGAAAAATTTTTTGAAAGAAAAAGGATTTATGGAAGATCCGAACCCAAAACCAGGGAAGTGTTTATCAACAGAAACAGTAGAAACTGTGCATTCTTATTAATGAAGTTAAAATAAATCTCACATTTCAATATCACTCATAAATATATAGTTTTGTTATAAAATCTGCTAACTATTGTAAAGCTGACCTAATGAAATAATTATTCATGTATTCACCAAACAACAAAACAATATGTTCAACTTGAATTGTAGATTTTTATAATGTCATTTTGTTATACAGCCCTAGCAATTTTGCCCGAAACCGCCATTTAAATATAGCCTAAGAAATATTATATATGTTTCATGAATTTATTATTAAACAGTTATTTAATTAGCACAGAGTGTTTATTTCATAAACATAGTTTAATATACACAAGTGATTTTTCATAAAATGTCGTTTCACTACATTAAAATCATTATTATGTGGTCAAAACTGGGTATTTATGAAAAACAAGAGACAGTAATAATTTTTTAAACATAGACCCCATTACCATCCCATCATTATACTTTACATAGTAGTTTATGAAAGTACTATCTATTTACAGAATTTTTTTGAAAATTTTAAAAAGTTTTTTTTTTTTTTTTTTATTTTATTATAGGCAATCAGAAATTACATATTTACAGGATTTCTATGAGCCAATTTTCTATGTGAAATATTTACAATAGTTACAAGGTAGTCTCCTATGAGACTAGACAAGATAATGAAAAGAAAAGAAAAAATTATATAAATTTGTTAATATTCAGGATTGTGGAGATCCTGGGGCCATCTTCTTTTCAGACGTCTTCTTCGGGGATCCGGACAAATGAGTGGAGGGTCTGATTAGGTGTGATGCCAATTTTCCAACGTGGATGTTGGCTCTTTTTTCTAACGACTTCTTCCACATAGGGCACTTGGAGATCTTCGTGGATTATCTTATTTGAAATAAACCACTGTGCATCAGTACTTATTCTAAGGAATTTTGACTGGAATTTTTGTATTATATTTATATTGGACTTACATGAGCAGCCCCATAGCTCAATTCCGTATGTCCAAATAGGCTTTATAATCACTTTATAAATTAAAAGTTTATTTTTCAGTGAGGTAGGAGATTTTCTGCCAATGAGCCAGTGCATTTGCCTAACTTTAAGGTCCATTTCTTTTCTTTTTTTTTTTAATGTGTTCCCTCCAAGTGCTTTGAGTCTAGGTGAAGTCCTAGATACTTAATGCAGGAACTTTGAGGAACGGTTTTATTGTTGATCTTGATCGGGGGACTTGTTTTTCTGTTTAATGAGAAGGTTATATGCTGTGATTTACTCTCATTTATCTTCATTCGCCATTTCTCGAACCATATGTTTACTTTATCAAGATGATTTTGTAGAAGATAGCAAGCTTTCATTGGATCTTTGTCCGAGGTTAGTATGGCTGTGTCATCTGCAAAGGTGGCGACATGGCAAAATTTTAAAAGTGGTACTTTTTAGAAAAAATCAAAATCAAAAATTTGATTTACATTTTGAAAAAAAAATTTATTACAACCTATGTCATGTTGTATGTCTCTGAAAAGAGCATTAAAAAAGCTGCAAAATGACACCTGTCCCACCTCTCTAACTCAATTAAGACAGCTTTTAGAGCAGTTTCAAAAAAAATTGTTCGTGGTTTTTTTGCGATTTTTTGAAAATTTCACAAGGCCGTATAAAAAAAACTATTCAAGATAAAAATTTGAAATTTTGTATTTTCATTCATATTAGCACAATATATCAGTGTACTAAATTTCAAGAAAATCTAAAGTGGTGAGGTAAAATGGGTGTGTTGAGTTGACATGGAATGCCCTAAATTTTCTTAGGATTTTGACAGGCTGTCCTGTATTGATATATACAGTATTTAGTATATATATATGGTACTATTTTCTCAATTTAATTATTCTTGGGGAATTTATGGTAACTTGGCTACACACTAGATTTCACTAATTTTTCGAACTTGGCCTATTTTTTCACAGAATGTTTTAGTTGAAATTATAATTTAGTTTAAATATTTTCCTAATCCAACACTGCATATTATAATAATTTAAATAAAAGTAGACAATGAGTGTTTCGAATTTTGAATTTCTTCAAGAATGACGTTTCCCAAATCGAATATAAAACACTGAAATCTACTTACTTGTATCGGCAAATATGAACACTCTTATATTAAATTGTATGTTTTAATTTGAGATTGTTAATCATTGAAAAACTCAATATAATGATTAAAATTTGAATAAAGCTAAAAAAATAATAAATAATGGTATAATCTTAATATATTGCAAAGAAATATTCAAGATAAATGAATGAATAAAGAGGGAAAAAAAATTGAAATTATAAAAATTATTTTGAAAAATATATAGAATTAATACCGATATCAAGATTAATTAGAAAAGAAAAGGCTGTTTATATTTACGTGGGGAGAAAAAAAAACTAATCAACAAAACAATACAACAATACATAAACATTCATAAGATCAAAGAGTAAATAAAAACAACAAAGCACCCTCTTGCTATAAATTAATCAAATAGCTTAACAAGAATATCAAAACTTAACCATTTATAATAAGTTCAATTAATTTAATTTAAAGTTGATTTCTAATTAATCAAATGTCAAATAGTTGGGAGTTGAAGCGGCCATCTTAAACAATTGCCAACCTAAAACAAAACAGAATAAATATAATAATTAAAATAAAAGTAAATTTAAAATTAAATATATATATTTATAGTTAAAAATTAAGCAAATAATTAGGATATATGTCTTTTTTATTCTACAAGAAAAATACAGACAATTATTTTAGGGATTTATGTACTACAGTCACCTTGGTAACCAGAGGCAAATTTAAATTTAATCACTCAAAATTGGAGAAAGCAACGGGCGCGCACTAGTAATAAATAAGTACCTGGAGCCACCGAGCGATGCTCGCCAACTTTTTGCTTTCGTTAAAAGTTATATATTAATATTATTTTTAATTTAAAATTCTGATAAAAAAACACCCCGTCACTGCACACCACCCCGGCACCCCACCCCCTGGACCCCACCCCATACCAGCCCCGCTACGCCCCTGGACCCCCGCCCCATACCGCACCCGCACGCCACGCCCCCTGGACAACCACCCCCGACATCAAATAAACAAAATATTAAATCAATTATATCTTAGAAAAAAATATATTATAATTATTTTTAACAATTATTTAACTTAATTATTAAATAATAATGAAGAAATAATTAATTATTAAATAAATAATTTAATAATTTTTCGACACTGTTCTGTGACATTCCAGAGTGTTATCGCAAGTCTTCTGGATGAATTCCAGTTCCAATTTCTTTAATTTAACGTTTCAATTACTTAGTAGCCTTTACATTTCCTGTTTTTTACAACACGACAAAATGAATCTCCCGAGAGTGTATCCCTGTCAGGAAAACGCTCGCCATCTATCAATGACAGCCTCATAACAATTCTTCCACATTCACTGCATAGATTAAGACCATTTTAATTCTGTCTTCAACAAAAAATGCTCCATTTTTATTATGGTAATACAATATTATAACTATATACTGGATTGACACGAGAAATAAACTTTTTTAAACTCAAGACTTTTAAGTAGTTCTATTAAGTAGAAAATAATCTCTTAAATCTGAGTATAAAGAAGTTTTAATATTATAAACACTTATTTTCATTGTTGTGACATTTCAATTTAATAATTATTTATTTAATCTTTATTAATTGATAATTAAGTTGAATGATTGTTAAAAATAATTATTAAGATTTTATTCGAGTTCAAATTGATTCATGTTTTTTGTTTATTTGATGTCGTATAAAAAATTAGTTCTTATGAAAGTTGTTCAGTTTTTTTTTTTTTTTTTGTAGATTAAGGAGACGTAAAGAAAAATATAGGGTTCCATTTAAAAAACAGAACTTGACATTGAAATACTCTCGAAAGCATGTTCTAGGTCGACAAATAATAGCGAAGTTTAGTTTTCCCCTCGATATAAACAAACTTTTATTTGAAACTTTTTTCATATAATGGCCTGTTTTTGAGTTATAAGACTGTCTCAAGATAAAAAAAACTCACCCGGTATAATAATATATAAAAAAAAAAACAATTTACATAAAAGGTAATCAATTTTGGACAGCTAATACTTCAATCCCGAGACGCCGCCCGTCAGGGCACCACGCCCGGAGGGCCTAGCTGGGACAGGGGCACGCCGGGTACAGCTAGTTATATATATTATTTGTTGTGTAATAAAATTACAATTATATAAATATAATTATGATAGAGGTCAGAGGGAGTTGACAAAGTCACGTGGTGTTTGGTGGGTGGGTGCCCAAGTCACGCAACGTTTTTTTTTCTTCCCATTCATATAAATATAGAAAAAAAAAATGGAACGCAAAAGCCACATGGTGGGGGAATTTTTTAAGATTTTTCCCTATGAAAAAAATTATGAAGAGTTTTTTAATTAGGGCACTCACTGTGTATAATGTACTAAATACCTAATTATGGACTTGAGAACGGAAGGAGAGAGAGGATTCACGTGAAGCTTATATATTATACTGTATTTCTCATACTTACACAGTAATGTGCAATTAAAGTTGTTAATTTTATCTACATTTGCTTGGTTTTATCCTTAATGGTTTAAAAAATTAACAAATAACACAAGTATAGATGTCAGTTTTTGATTTTAATTCGACCCAAAAGGTACTTAAAAAGCCATTTTAAGTCAAAATCTACTCTTATTAAACTATCAAAAATTGTATATATATATATTTATTTGTTTGTTTGTATATATATGGTATATATTTGTATTTAGTTCTATTTTGAAAACGGCTCTACCGATTTTGATGAAACCAACTCTATTAAAAAGTTTTGAGGATGAGAAAACGATCTGGCTAGGTCTGGACCTCGACTTAATTGATCTTTTCTTAATTAAAGTAATTATTTATAGATAAAAATCACAATAAAAAAGTTTTTTTTTACATTTTTTTTCAATTATCTTTCATTTATTAATTGGTTTTTTAATTTTAAAACCCACTAATAGGTTATAGCAAATATTAATATATTATAATAAAATTAGAAATTTGTTGTTTGGGGGAGAGAGGAGGAGAGAGGAGGGAAGGATACCAATCGATTTGATTGGGGAATAATGGAATTTAAATAATTATCGGAAAAGAGGTTTTTTTATCTAATTAGATTTTTCCTCTTATTAAAAACAAGGACTCGAGATGAATAAGGACACTCGATGGTGGAGAAGCAATCTCCGAAATCGAAGCTAAAATACAAGGTATACATTAATTAATGTAAAATAATTGGTTTAATAAAATTTATAAAAAAAAAAAAAAAAAAAAAAAAATTGTTGTTTGTTTTTAATTAACAGGTGTCTAAATCATAACAAAACAGGTGTGTTTACAAATAAAGTGGTTGAAGTGGCTTTTTTTTATATAACTTGGACACAAATCTTATTTAATTTTATTGTATGCCTAATTTTTATTGTATTTTTATTGTATGCCTAATTTTAATTTGAAGTAAATTGTAATTAATAAAGCAGTTTTATTATTTTAAACAATTTTATTACTCTATATAAAAACAACCAAAGCAGTTTTATACGGTCACTCTTAAATAAAATAGAAAATAAACTGACACGTTCTGATGTGGCCATCCACTTGACTTTACCATACAACCTGGCCCCTCACTTATATTTAATATTTAATGATGTAGGCCGGGGGGGGGGTGGTTAGTTTTTCCATTTTTAGACTCCTGGGGGCCCACTGATTATGTGTACAAAATTTAATTGAAAAGTTTTTGTTTTGCCGAGAGTAGCAGAGTTGTTGGTTCATAAAGAGAAACAAAGAGGTTGTCCTCTGCTTGATGTAAATAAACATACACACATATATATCGAAATTATATATCTGTATATATATATATTATTTATTTGTTTGAGACTACAGTTCCGAAGGCTTGGCCCTCATCATCAGTCTTTTTAATTATAAATATTATTTTTCATTAGATAAGTATTGCGTGGATATTGAAATTTTTTTTCTTCTTTCTCACCTGAATAGCCAGATAGAATTGAAAATTCCCACTGATTATGTATACAAAATTTGGTTGAGTTTGTTCAAATGGCCTAGATTTTTAATTTTTAACCCCCCCTTCACCCCCCTTAATTTTGGGTAGATATGCACCAAAATCTAATCAGCTCTTAATCTCAATGCACCAAAACTAGCTGTAAAATTTGGTTTCGATATTCCCACTAGTTTTTGAGCTAGCTCGTCCACAAAAATGTGGTAACGCACAGAATAACAGACAGACAGACTAACTAACAGACAGACATTTTGACAAAACAATTATTATCTCGAAAAATATAATTTCTTCGATGTTCACTTATTAGGGGTTTTTTGTAGAGCGAATTGCCATGATTTCACTCACTTCTTTTAATCAAAATAGTTCCAGCCGTTTTTGAGATATTTCGAAAAAAAAGAAGGAAAAGAAACCACTTTATTCATGCACGATTACAATACTTAACCATACCCTGTATGGTAAAGTAAAAATATATATGGAACTTTTGGTCCAAAAAACGCTAATTAGAAATATCCCAACACTTTTTATGCTGTGGGCTCAAGGAAGTAAACAATATTATACTTATTGGCATCAATATTTGGGAACTTGACTGGAAAATGTTCTGCCATTCTATAAATACCGTGTAGTGTAGACCGAGGGAATCCCGACACCTTAAGACATTTTATTTTTTTAGATTTTTCCCGAGTTTGTTATATTTTCTGTCTAAGTGCCAAAATAACCATTGTAGTTTTCTGCATCCGATGGATGTGTAACTTTTGTAAACTAATGTCATATATAAAGTAAAACAAATGTTTTATGTAACTTCTGCTAGATGTCGGTATTTCCCCGGTCACCGGGGTAATATCGACCATGATGAAAAATAAGAGAATATTATGTTGACCCTTTGGATCTAATATCTTCACAGGTTTTTGAACAGTCGAGATTCCAGTTTCGTCCATTTTGAATACTCTGGTTGCCCTAAATGGATGTTTTTTGTACACTTTTTCCAAGTTTGAAAAAAATAACTCAACTTCTTCTTTTTTTGAAGGCAAGGACTCTATTAATACTTGTGGCAGAAGGCCGCCTTAAACTTAGGATTCCTTGCCCTTTTAATGGTTTCCTCGCTTCATTTTGTCCACTCAGTAGTCCGTTTTGTCGATCTCACCACCAGCAAGATAATAGAAAAGATGTCTTAGGTAGACATGTCGATATTTCCACTTGATGGTATGTCGACATTACCCCGGTGGGATAAGATGGCGGATACCTAGCCCTACAGACTTACTGTACTTTATAGTTATATAACTGCTATTTTAATTAAAGTATTACATTAGTTTGTTCAGAAGTCAATTCTTACATCAGAAAGTATAAAAAATTACTTTAATACACCACAAAATATCTAGTTTGCTTGGAAGGCAGAAACACACTTAGCGATATTTCTGATGTCCCTCACAAGGTGACAGAACTACGCAGCAGCACTAGGCTCTCAAAATAAGCCTACAAAATAGCGGGTCAGTAATGCACCCGGTGTCGGAATTCCCCCGGTCTACCCTAATGGATAAAATTAAAAGAATAAAATAACCACAAACAACAATATAAATAAAATTTTGTTCTTATTGTGAAGGGTCAGGTCCGTCTCAATATGTCCTCGCCATAAAGGACTTGGGATAGTAGTATGGTTGAAACTTTTTTAAACGTTAACAAAGGATTTACCCTTTGTCAACGTTAACAAAGAGTTTACCAACCGACATACAACTGGCCCTTAAAATTGAGTACAGAACCCCTTATAGCCCTGAGCGCCTTATTGTTAAGTGTTCTTTTTGGAACGCCCAGGGCGTTCGGAATCTCAGATGAAAAGGGGAACTTCTTTATCCTTTAGTTTATTGTTTATTTTATGTTATCAAAGAAACCAGTATACGGTAGAATTGATCAATAAAAACAAAAAGTGCAATTAATCCCCTTTTGGTATCGGATTTGTTGACGTCACGAATGAAGCGTTCTCGTATCTTTGCTGTTCTCAGCAGAATTCCATCATCATCTATCAACAACAACAACGAAATCCATTCATTTTTCTCTAGCTTACAATAAATTAATCAATCTACTTATCAATATCAATTTGTATATATATATATATATATATATATTTCTTCCTTATCTTTCTTTTTATTCATACATGTTTTCCTTACGTTCACAAAGAATAGTAATTTCCAAGAATTAATTGTTTATTAGTATTGTTGTTAAATAAAATGTAAATAAACAAATCAGAAGAATAAAAATTGAAGTCTCTAGTCTATCTATATATATAGGGTGTCCCGTGTATTACAACGATAAACTGTGAACTGTTTATCACGGTTAAAAATGTTTTTAATAAAAGTCATAGTTTCTTAGAAACAGGTCTAATAACCTATTTGAAATCCCCTTCCATAACACAAATTATGGTTATGCCAATGCGAATACAAAGATCTACTAATCGGATCTCACATGGCTTTGATATCTGCCATGACTCTTTGGGATTCCTAAAATCAAACTGTTTTGAGGAATCGAACTGCTTGTGATTGGCGATACCTTGCTTCCGGTCTGTCAATGTTAAATTTCCATGATGTTTTGTTTTGTACTTTTGATTGTTGTTATAGTGTTTTTTATCACTCTCTTTCTGGATCTTGTGTGTGTTTGTATTGTGATTGCTTGTGTGTCACTTTATATTTTCGAAATTTGTGTATGTTTATATTATGACCGAGGGGTGAACCGCGACTTAATATCGTGTACACCTACTTCCACTTCGACTTTCATTTCCAAGTAGAAGACAATAGAATACAATAGATTATCTAATGAATTCCAAAGTAATTCCAAAGACGATGTACACCGAATTCCAATCGCGGTTCACCCCTCGATTATGACTAATGTATCACCTTATATTTTTGTATTTCTTGTATGTTTATATTATGAGTACCTGGCCACCGAGCGATGCTCGGCAATTTTTTGCTTCAGTTAAAAGCTATATATTAATCTATATATTAATTATATTAAAATAGTTTTCGAGTTATGGGCATTTTTTTGAAAATGGTGAAAATCGCTACCCTGCCCTAAATAATGAGATGCTGTGGCTATAAATCTAGGCGTAGGGGGGGGCGCACCCCCCCCCCCAAAGCATTGGAGATCAACATTTTTTATATGTTTATTTAATTTTTTTTTTTATAACATTAAATTTTAAAATTGAAGAAAATAAAGTTCTATGTGGGGGCGCCGGCGTCTCTGACCCCCCCCCCCGCTTGGACAATTCGATCGCGACACACTTCCGAGATCAAAAGTAGATCTTATATACCGGCGACCGCCCCCCCCCCCCCCAAATCAGAGGTCTGGATCCGCGCCTGCTACAAATTTACATATTTTATTATTCTAATTTTTGTTACACAATCCTGAATAATTGTGCTATTGACCAGAATTCAAAATAAAACCATAAGTACCTACCTACTAAACTTTTGGAAGAAAAAATATTTTTTCCGGACAAAAACTTCTGAAGTCGCGTAAATCGATGACAATTGTTTTGATTTGCTACTTTCCCTTCTAAATACCTGAGCTAACATACTTAATAAACTTAACAATTTTCGTATAGAATAAAAACAGGTAAACAAGAAGGAAAATATGCAAAATATATTGTAAGTATTAGGTATAATACATTATTTATTTATGAAGATTTTTCCATGTATATTCAGTGAGCTATGGGAAAAACTTCATGAAATTCATCAATCAAAAGGACCAGCCAGGAAAGCACACTTACTGAAACAGCTAATCTTAAATAAAATGAGAAGTGGTGATGATGTTCGCGAGCATGTGAGTCATTTTTTTGATATAGTAGATAAACTAAATAATCTTGATATCAAAATAAATTCAGAACTTCTAACAATTATGCTACTCTATAGCCTACCGGAAGAATTTGAAAATTTTAGGTGTGCTATTGAAAGTAGAGACGAGCTACCCAAGCCAGAAGCGCTTAGAACAAAAATTATTGAAGAAAGCGACTCCAGGCGAGACAAAGGAACCGATGATCCGGACAACGCCCTTGCAACTAGATATAAACCAAAAGTGCGAGGTAATGAAATAAATTATAAATTCAAAGGGAAATGTAGAAAATGCAACAAGATCGGCCATAAGGCATCTTCGTGCCAATCTTCAGCCCGTAGATCAAACAATCAGGGACTTAACGTCGTGCTCTCGGCATCGAAACATAAAGATACAAATGAAAACTTATGGTGTCTCGATAGTGGATGCACAGCTCATATGGCGAGCTCCGAAGAAAATTTTATAGATTTAGAAATTTGTGAAAATGAAAATATATCCATGGCCGACAAATCAACTACGCAGGTAGCTGGAATAGGCAGTGTAAATCTGAACGTGCGAATAGGCAAAACAGAAAATTCTATTCCAATGGACAACGTTTTATGTGTACCAAAGCTTAGAACAAATTTATTATCAGTCTCCAGGATCACGAACAAAGGTTACAAGGTAGTATTCACCAAAAATACAGCAAAAATAATAGATTCAAACGGAAATCTCAAGGTCATCGCGGACCGAAAAAACGACCTTTATTATGTGAGACAGAGTTTAGAAATGCCAACAGCAAATGCAGCGGAAACCACAAAAATGGAAACGGAAATTATAAAATGGCATCGACGTTTCGGTCATCTCAATGAAAGAGATTTAATTAAACTCACAAAAATTGAAAATGTTTTAGGCCTTCAAGAACTTAAAGGACCCCTGCCACCTTGCGATATATGTTCGATGGGAAAAATGACACAGACACCGTTCCCGAAGGAGTCAGACAGGAAAACTGAACTTCTAGAAATAATACATACGGATGTCTGCGGTCCCATCAATCAAGAATCACTTGGCGGAGCGAAATATTTTATAACCTTCATCGATGACAAATCTAAATACACAGTTGTGCGAATTATCAAAAATAAAAATGAAGCTTTTTCAGCATTCAAAGAATATAAGGAATGGGCCGAAAAAGTCACCAATAAAAAGATAAAATATCTTCAATCGGACAACGGCGGGGAATATTTATCAAGAGAATTTTCTAATTTTTTGGTCAAATCTGGAATTAGCAGAAGGTTAAGCTGCCCTAAGACACCTCAACAGAACGGGACTGCCGAGCGAATGAACAGAACTCTTTTGGACATGGCCAGGTGTATGCTCATCGAATCGCAACTACCTGAAAAATTCTGGGCTGAAGCAGTGTCAACAGCGAGCTACATTCGTAACAGGTGCCCAAATAGCAAACTAAATTGTGAGGTCCCCTACACATTATGGACTGGGAGAAGAACAGGCATTTCACATTTAAGGCCTTTTGGATGTAAAGTTTTTGTTTTAAATAAAAACTACAAAGGAAAGTTCAAGCCCCGTTCCCAAGAAGGAATACTCGTCGGGTACTCAAGTGAAAGCAAAGCATATCGAATATGGATAGAAGAAACCAAAACCGTCAAAATCACAAGAGACGTAAAATTTTTCGAGAATGAAAAAATTGAAATTGAAAGTGAAAATAATAGAAATTATTTGGAAATCGAATTTAAAACGTCTACCCCCAACTCGACTCCTATAATCACCGTTGAAGAGAAAGAAGATGATCAATCTGAGTCTGAAGAGACCCCAGAGCTAAAGAGAGGAAGAGGCAGACCCAGGAGACAACGCCAGGGAATAGGAAGGCCGCGAAAAGAATATAACATGGTCCCCGTCGCGGAGGAGGAAGATGAAACATCTAGCTCTAGCGAAGAGGAAGACCTAGCGACCACGAATATGGCCCTCGATACCATCAAGCCCCCAGAAGATGTATTGAATGGTTCGGACTCTCAAAAATGGAAGGAGGCAATTATAAAAGAATATGAGGCTCTCCTCAGAAATAAAACTTGGCAAATATGCAACCGACCGAGCGGGTGTAAAACCATCGATAGCAAGCTTGTTTTAAAAACAAAATTAAATCAAGACGGAAGTATCGAAAGGAGGAAGGCACGTCTAGTCGCCAGAGGTTTTTCTCAACGACCCGGTATTGACTATGAAGAAACGTTCTCACCAGTGATCCGTTTAGAAACAATTAGAACCATGATTGCCATTGCTGTCGAAAAAGACATGCAGATTCATCAACTGGACATCGATTCTGCATATTTAAATGGCGATCTCGATAAAGAATTATATATGGAAATTCCCGAAAGTTTTAAAGAATCACTGACGGAACTGGCCAAGTCAAATGAAAATAGCATCAAGAGAGAAGCAAAGAAGATGCTTAATAAAATAAAAGAAGGAAACGTTGTCTGCAATCTTAAAAAGGCGCTTTACGGATTGAAACAATCTGGCAGGCAATGGTATTTAAAACTACATCAGGTTTTACTGGATATGGGATTCAAGCCAACTGACGCCGATCCAAGCCTCTATACAAAAGGCGAAAACAATTCTCAAATAATGATTGGCGTGTATGTAGATGATCTTCTAATCGCTTCGAAGAATGAAGAACGGATAGAAGAAATCAAGAAACAATTAATGAAAAAGTTCCAGATGAAAAATCTTGGCATTGTGAACTACTGCTTAGGAATAGAGTTCACACATCGAGAGGGGGAAATTATTCTTTCTCAGAAGAAATATATTTCCGAAATACTTGAAAAATATGGCATGGAGAATTGCAAACCGTTTAATACTCCATTAGAAGCCGGAATTAAACTGTGCAAACCACTCAAACAAGAAGAAGATGAAATGAAGAAATTTCCATTCAGATCGTTGGTTGGGTCGCTGATGTACTTGGCAGTAGCGACGCGACCAGACATCTCCTTTGCGGTGAGCATGCTGAGCCAATTCAATACTGCTTACAACGAAAGCCATTGGAAAGCAGCGAAGAGAGTCCTGCGGTACTTAAGTGGCACCATCAACAAGGGACTACACTTCAAGAAGAATGGAAAACCAGTCGAAGGATATGTAGACGCCGATTGGGGAAATTCCCTTATCGACAGGAAGTCATTTTCGGGCTACATATTCACTTTCGGAGGCGCAGCTATCTCGTGGGAAGCAAGAAAACAGCGAACGGTGGCACTCTCCAGTGTAGAGGCCGAATACATGGCACTTACTGAGGCAGCGAGGGAAGCGATCTATTTAAGGCGACTCTTAGCCCAGGTAGGGCAACCACAGCCAACAATCCCGATCAAGAGCGACAGCCAAGGTGCGCTGAAATTATCAGAAAACCCTGTGTTCCACTCACGCACCAAACACATCGACATTAGGCATCACTTTATTCGACAGGCGCTGGAGGATGAAGAAGTCGAAACAGCATACATTCAGACAACGGAGATGCCCGCGGATGTACTGACAAAGTCGTTACCGAGGGAAAAACACGACTTTTGCTCAAGAAGGATGGGATTACGACTTCAGGAATGAGAAGACTTCGTTTGAGAGGGGGTGTTGAAATAACCGCCAGCCTCGTCTTCCTTTCCTCTATAGGAGAAGGCGTCGCACGCATTCATGTGTACTTTACTCATTACTCATCATACTGTCTCGATGTAAACACCTCACACAATATACTTTTCTTTGTCAAATATATATCATATATTAATATTGAATAAATCAACTCAGTGCATTTTACAAACGCATTTATTATTCCGCTATGAAACTGACCCATTTTCAGCTTCAGCACCCCCCCCCCCCCCCCCCAAAGCATTGGAGATCAACATTTTTTATATGTTTATTTAATTTTTTTTTTATAACATTAAATTTTAAAAATTGAAGAAAATAAAGTTCTATGTGGAGGCGCGGCGTCTCTGACCCCCCCCCCTCGCTTGGACAATTCGATCGCGACACACTTCCGAGATCAAAAGTAGATCTTATATACCGGCGACCGCCCCCCCCCCAAATCAGAGGTCTGGATCCGCGCCTGCTACAAATTTACATATTTTATTATTCTAATTTTGTTACACAATCCTGAATAATTGTGCTATTGACCAGAATTCAAAATAAAACCATAAGTACCTACCTACTAAACTTTTGGAAGAAAAAAATATTTTTTCCGGACAAAAACTTCTGAAGTCGCGTAAATCGATGACAATTGTTTTGATTTGCTACTTTCCCTTCTAAATACCTGAGCTAACATACTTAATAAACTTAACAATTTTCGTATAGAATAAAAACAGGTAAACAAGAAGGAAAATATGCAAAATATATTGTAAGTATTAGGTATAATACATTATTTATTTATGAAGATTTTTCCATGTATATTTCCTGTTTGACATCGCAGCCTTTACAAGATTGGCATTTTCTGTATTTTTTTTTTTTTTAATTCATAAAATTCTCGACAGCTCATGTAAAAATTAAGTTTTATACATTAACCAGCTTATCCACGACATTTTGCAAAGAAAAAAAATTAATTATTGATTGTTTTTAAATATTAATAAGCTGACGTGTTCTGATGTGGCCATCCACTTGACTTTACCATACAAAACCTGGCCTCTCACTTAATTTAATATTTAATAAAATTATTTATAATCATGAAGGGAGGGGTTTTGTTTTTTTTATTTTTAGACTCCTGGGGGGGGGGGTGTCAGGATTACCGTGCATCGCTCGGTGCCTCCAGGTTCTTATTATAATATTACTAGCTGAAAGGCCCCCTGGACCACCCGAGGCACCCCCACCCCCACTCCACCAACCCCACCCACCCCTGCACCCAGTTTTGGCATTTCTAGCCTTCTAGTTGCCCACAGATTATATATACAAAATTTCTTTGAGTTTACTCCAATAGCAAGAATTTACATTTTTTGACCCTCCCCCCATTTTGGGTGGTTAGTTTTTGCATTTCTAGCTCTCTCTAGAGGCCCACAGATTATCTATACAAAATTGGGTTAAGTTGCTCCAAGGGTAAAAATTTACATTTTTCACCCCCCCCCCCATTTTTTTGGATGGATTTTTTGGGAAATTTTTTTAAGTACCTGTTTTCGCTCATAACTTTGCTTGAAACGTGTGCAAACAAAATTTGATGTGATTTGGACCAATGTACCGGGTGATTCAATAAGGGTGACGAGGTACCGTATCTCAGGAACTAATAATCGTAGAAGTTTGGGAAAAAAATCCTTCAGAAGAAATCGACCAAGAAAAATTGCTGGAAATATTTTTTAAGTTCATACGTCCACCGCTAGGTGGCAAAATAGCTTCGATCGTATAAAAAAAATGCATTTTTCTCAAAAATTTTCCAATATAAGTTTAGAAATGAATACTCTCACGTTAATGCCACCATAATAGTCCATCTTTTGATAAATGATTTTTTATTGTAGGAGGTAAAATAAAGGCGGGAGGGGATGCTAAACTTTTATGGACTCTAGTGTCTATAAATTAAGTTTGACTTAACGGAATTTTGTTAACAAGGTCTGGTTCAAGAAAGGAAGGTTTGGTGAATAAAATAAAAAACCATCCATGCCATTCTAGTTCTTGCCGCCCTCGCAGAGGGGCGTGTTTTATAAAGTTAAACGTTTTATTAATTTTGCTCCGAAATCTTAAATGGAGCCGTATAATTATTTTATTAGATTCAGAAAGTAGATCAAATTTGCAACAAAATATGTTCAAACCGCATGTCGATATCTCCATTCGTTTAACAGTTATTGCTTAAAGAATATTTTATTAACTAATTTATTAAAGAAACAAAATAGGTAATTGAGTTTTCATTTTATTTTTAAGTTTCGTAGTCAAGCATGCCATGGACAAATAAAAAAACAGTTTAAAACTTTGTTCTTATCTTCATTTAATCACAACAATAATGATAATAACGCTTTTTTCCTAATGCTTTTCTGTTTCGCCTGTGAGTAGGTATTAAATTTCAAAAATATCTAATTTCTTAGAAGGCCGTGAAAGACTTGGTTGACAGTTTCTATGGAAACGGCATTTTTCACAAATAGATGTTAATGTTTTAATTGTTATTTTATTGTTTGTTATGTTATATCATTATTGTTGTGATTAGATGAAAATAAGAACAAAGTTTTAAACTGTTTTTTTATTTGTCCATGGCATGCTTGACTACGAAACTTAAAAATAAAATGAAAACTCAATTACCTATTTTGTTTCTTTAATAAATTTGTTAATAAAATATTCTTTAAGCAATAACTGTTAAACGAATGGAGATATCGACATGCGGTTTGAACATATTTTGTTGCAAATTTGATCTACTTTCTGAATCTAATAAAATAATTACACGGTTCCATTTAAGATTTTGGAGCAAAATTAATAAAACGGTTAACTTTATAAAACACGCCCCTTAGCGAGGGAGGCAAGAACTAGAATGGCATGGATGTTTTTTTTATTTTATTCAGCAAACCTTCCTTTCTTGAACCAGACCTTGCTAACAAATTTCTGTTAAGTCAAACTTAAGTTATAGACACTAGAGTCCATAAAAGTTTAGCATCCCCTCCCGCCTCCATTTTACGTCCTACAATAAAAAGTCATTCATCAAAAAGATGGACTATTATGGTGGCATTAACGTGTGAGTATTCATTTCTAAACTTATATTGGAAAATTTTCGAGAAAATTGCATTTTTTATACGATCGAAGCTATTTAGCCACCTAGCGGTGGACGTATGAACTTAAAAAATATATCCAGCAATTTTTCTTGGCCGATTTCCTCTGAAGGATTTTTTCCCCAAACTTCTACGATTATTAGTTCCTGAGATACGGTACCTCGTCACCCTTATTGAATCACCCGGTACAGACAAAACCTTAATTTTATATATAGAGATTTTTTAGTTTTTAGTCTTAATTATTTTTATAGAGAAATTTTTGCGGAATTTAACAGAATTAAATGTATTTATTTTAATTATTTTTATATTAATTTCATTTAAATTGAGTAGGTAAACAATTAATTATTTTTATAGAGAAATGTTTGCGGAATTTAACAGAACAAATGTCACATTGATATATATACATACAGGTGAAGCTAATATAAAGCGTGCAAAAAATATTATAAAACACTCAAAAGTTCGAATAATATTTAATTTTTTTTTTACTAACTATTAAATTTCACTTAATCGGATTATTATATTATTATTATATATTTATTATGTAATTTAATTTTTTTTTTATTAATCTATTTATTTAAAAACAAAATAGCTAACCATCTTTAGTAGTATTTTGTGACTGTGTGTCTGTCTGGTTGGCTGACCTCATTCCCCTCCCTCCAGCCCCCTCACTATCTCTGTCTCACTCACTCTCACCTAGAAGGGAATTCCCCCTTGTCTTTGAAACTCTCTCGAACAGCATCATCACAAAATTCAATGGCACAATTATTATTTCTCTCTCTGATTCATTGCTGATCGATCTGATTAGATCTTGAAAATGTCCAAATGCCCCGATGAAGAGAATAACCCCGAACAGGTAATAATATAATATAATATGTTCCTTCAATTTTAACCATTTTAATATATTATTTTCAAATGTCAGAAATAATAAAGGTCTTCACTTTTACCGTGTGTGAGGAAATTCAATATTTCATGGTTTAGTATTCGAATTTCAAATATTATCAATGTGAACGTTAATCTTTTAGATTTTATGAGTGAAAATTTTCAAGAAATTCCGTGATTGAAAAGATGTTGTGAGTAGCATGAAGAGAAATCGATGAGGTTGTCCTCTGCTCTCTGACATGCAAACAAACAAGTATATAAATATTTATAGAACAATCTAGAAATGTTTATTAAAATTCCAAATGTTTCACAAGAAATTCTTCCTTTATCAATGGAAATTTTAAGAAATTTAAAAAAATAATTGCTTTTATTTTTTTAAATTTCCATTGATAATATTTTTTCAAAATGCATATAGGTATATGTATACTGGGTGAGTATTTTTTTATCTTGAGACAGTCTTATAACTCAAAAACAGTGCTTTTAATGAAAAATAGTTTCAAATAAAAGTTTATTTATATCAGAGGGGAAAGTAAACCATGCTATTGTTTGTCGACCTAGAACAAGCTTTCAAGGGTATTTCGAGGTCAAGTTCTGTTTTTTAAATGGAAACCTATATTTTTCATTACATAATCTAAATCTACAAAGAAAACTGAACAACTTTCATAAGAACTATTTTTTTATACGACATCAAATAAACAAAATATTAAATCAATTTGATCTCAAAAAAAAATCCTAATAATTATTTTTAACAATCATTCAACTTAATCATCAAATAATAATGATCAAATATTTAATTATTAAATAAATAATTTAATAATAATTAATCATTTAATAATTTTGCCTTCAGGAGCTTCATTTTATCGCGTTGTAAATCTATTTTAAAAAAATACACTCTGGAATGTTTCAGAACAGTGTCGAAAAATTATTAAATGATTAATTATTATTAAATAATTAAATATTTGATCATTATTATTTGTTAATTAAGTTGAATGATTGTTAAAAATAATTATTAGGATTTTTTTGAGATCTAATAATTGATTTAAAATTTTTTTATTTGATGTCTTATAAAAAATACAATAGTTCTAATGAAAGTTGTACAGTTTTTTTTCTAGATTAAGAATATGTATAGAAACATATAGATCTCTATTTAAAAAACAGAACTTGATCTCGAAATACCCTTGAAAGCTTTGTCTAGGTCGACAAACAATAGCGTAGTTTAGTTCCCCTCGATATAAATAAACTTTTATTTGAAAGTTTTTTTTCATATAATGCACTGTTTTTGAGTTATAAGACTGTCTCAAGATAAAAAAAATCACCCGGTATAGTTTATTTGTTTGAGACTAGAATTTCATATGTTTGACAATTATCGTCAGTCTATTTAATTTATCTGTTATTTCTCATGGGTTCAAATACCCAGGTAGTTCGAAATAAATAAAAAAAAAATTCCCCCAAGTTTCAAGTATTATCCCAAATTTAACCTTTGACACTCAGCGATGGAAGTTTCCTAACTAAATAATATGGGGTTTTTGGCTTTGAACTATTTTATTCCGGCCAAAGTAATAATTCAAAAAATTTGAAACTCTGTGGACTTTATGCTTATAATAGTAGCTATCCCTCGGAATTTTTACAGGTTTTTAGCTATTATAATTTTGGAGTCTATAACTTACAAACGCTAAGATACAGGTACAGGTAGCCCTCCTACAGCACGGTTTCTCTCTAACACGATAAAATAAGCTGACGTGATCTGATGTGGCCATCCACTTGACTTTACCATACAACCTGGCCCCTAAAATTATTTATAATCATGTATGGGGGGGGGGGGTTAGTTTTTACATTTTTGTACTTCTGGGGTCCCCCTGTATACAAAATTTGGTTGAATTTGGTAAATGGCCAAGATTTCCATTTTTGACCCTCTCCCCCCCCATTTTGTGCAGTTAGTTTTTGCATTTTTAAATTTCTTGGGGTCCACTTATTATGTATACAAAATTTGGTTGAGTTTGCTCAAACGGCCTAGATTTTTAGTTTTTTAACCCCCCCCCCCTCCACCCGCTTAATTTTGGGTCGATATGCACCAAATTCTAATCAGCTCTCAATCTCAATGGACCAAAATTACGTGTGAAATTTGGTTTTGATATTCACACTAGATTTTGAGCTAGCTCGTCCACGAAAATTTGATAACGCACAGACAACCAGAAAGACTAACGGACATTTTGACAAAACAATTATTATCTCGAAAAATATAATTTTTTCCGTTGTTCACTTATTATTAGGGCTATTTTGTAGACCGAAATATCATGGTTTCGCTCAATTTTTTTAATCAAAATAGTTTGAGCCGTTTTTTAGATATTTCGAAAAAAAAGAAGGAAAAAACTACTTTTTTCATGCACGATTACAATACTTGACCATACCCTGTAAATTGCGAAAACCTTTGTACAACACTGTACTCCATACCGTGAAATTTAAAATGACCTTGTAAGAACCAGCAAACAAACCAAAATTATAGATTGTTTAAAGGGGGTAGAAGGTGCAAAATACCCTCTATATATGCAATCGTTTGTTGAGTGAACAACCAATTAACCACAGGGATGCAGTTTATTAATATAAACATATGTGCGCCAAATTTCAGCCTATTATTTAAATAAAAACAGCAGGATATTAGCCCTCGCAATCCGATTCTTTTCTGCATTTTCAGCCGGAAATTCTGAAGCCTGGAAAGTCGATTAAAGGAGGAAAAAGTTGTCTTTTTCAAGACTTGTTAAGATAATTGTTTCGCCATATGGGGTTTCTTAGGATTTTTTTGAAATTTAGACAGATTATTATTTAAATACTTGTGCATTGATTGGAGGCAAAACGAAATTTATGGACAATATAGTTCCGGAGATATTAAATTAAGATAGAGTTTTTCAGACCCTTATACATTGCACTATACGGGATATTGGAAAGTTTACATACATATGTAATTATAATTAAGAAACACTTCTATACCATTGGTATAAAAAACTAAAGCAACATTAAACAATAACTAATACATTTTTTAAGAAAATTTTAATTCATAGTTACGACACAGTTTCTGAGATAATAATGAAAAATTACACTAAAAACAAGCAGGCAACAATGCAATTATTTAACCTAAAAAGTGCGTTAACGTTAGTACTTATTTTGACGTTTTTTTCGCTTCAGCCATTGTCGCAACAGCTTTTAATCATCTATTAAGAACTTTTTGTTTTATAAAACTTCCTTTATAATGTACTTTATCTGACATTTCTATGATAAAATATATACAAGCTCGGACAATGTTGCCAGATTTGTCAAATGAGCACGGGATTGGCTAGTAGTGGTACATAAACAGCAAAAAGTTTTGAAGGAGACAATAAAAGAATGTGTCTTCTGCTGGAATTAATAATTCAAACAGAAGACACACTCTTTATTATTGTCTCCTTCAATATATAAAAATTCTGCTACCCTCGGCAAAAAAACTTTCAAAAAGTTTTGGGCTTATGAATTATGAATCCTTATTGTCTGTTCTATAATACTTATATACTCTAGCATTAACTTTTTGCTAGTATTGTCGCGAAACAACTACCTTAAGCTTATTTGTAATAAATTTTTAGTAGGTTTTTTATTAAAATTAATTTGATTATTTGAAAAATTCAAAAACAGCATGGGAGAATTCTCAGAGCAGATCAAGAAGAACGTTTTCATATAGAGATTATGGACTTGGAACGCCAATACAATGAAAATATGATGGGGGAGACAATATTTGGGGTTTAACCAGAGTCAGAGAAAGTACTAATGGATATAAAAGAAAGAGTCTTTCAACGGCCTGTGAGTGACAAGGAAACTTGGCGATATTCATTTTGAAGCCAGTTTTGATGAAGTTTGATTCGGACAGCAGTAGAGTGGCTGCCGACTAAGGAATGATAGCGTCATCCCAATTAATCATGATGTAATATTCCTGTGAAGAAAAATTTAATTTGGGAATGAGAAACGGGCGTATACCACTGCTCCGAATGATTACTCTAGCCTTAATTATCCGTCGCAGTCCGAGTTCACGAATATATTGCCTTTCATCCTGCAACATGACTAGTATTAAGTTTTCCCGAGTGCGCAAAGTAGGCATTTCTCTGGATAGTATCTTTTTGTATTTTTCTGGTAAGAAGGAGCTCTTTGTGATAATTCCATGTGGATGTCGGGCACCATGAGTGGCTTTTGGGAGATTTTTAATATCGAAACTCTAATGGCTAAAAGATCCATTCGGAGCAGTGGTAAACCGTTTCACATTCCCAAATTAAGTTTTTCTTCACAGGAATATTACAGCATGATTAATTGGTTGACAGGGTGAGACCAAATTTATGTGCACCAAAGCTGAATTTATACAGGAGGCGCTTGAGGGAATCGTTATCTTCTGCAACGAGTGCTGCATCGTCTGCATAGCAAACCCTATCAACCAAAACTCTCACAATCTCTAAAATACCCCTCCGATGTAAACTCCAACTATACAATACGATTGTCGAACAAGTCATGTCCTTCACGTACCTTGGAATCCAGAGGTAAAACATCAAGCAATAAAGGCATCGAAAATATCGGCTTGCTTTAACAGTGCAATCTGGTCAAACCAATATTTAAGAACGGAGGCCAAGTACGAGTCTACAAAACCGTGGTACGTCCAATATTAACATACGCAGCTGAGACATGAACCAACTGCAAAAACTTCTCAATTATTGGAAACAACTGAAATGAAGACATTACGAAGGATAATGAACGTGACCAGGCTCGATACAATGAAGAGTGAAGATATTAGAGAAAAATGTGGAATACAAAAGGTGGGAGAATGGAATGGTACGGGCACGTGGGAAGAATGCCTGAAGACCGACTGGTAAATAAAGTGATGACCAACAA
Organism: Forficula auricularia; assembly: GCA_024734495.1. Classification (NCBI taxonomy): domain Eukaryota; kingdom Metazoa; phylum Arthropoda; class Insecta; order Dermaptera; family Forficulidae; genus Forficula; species Forficula auricularia. The sequence continues at coordinate 203,058 of JALMQS010000854.1, read as the reverse complement.
GCCGGTCGGAATAAGAAGTAGAGGTTGTCTCAATAAAGGATGGTATAATATTCTGGAAGAAACAAACCTATAGGTTTAAAAATAAGAAGAAGAAAATTAATTGGGATGACGCTATCATTCCTGAGTCGGCAGCCACTCTACTGCTGTCCGAATCAAACTTGCATGAAATCATCAAAACTGGCCAAGTTTCCTTGTCGTTCACCCCGTATGGAAATAAATAGATTTTCGAAATATGTTTTTTATATATTTTTAGAAAATTTATTAAAAATATAAATTTTTTGTGTTAAATTTATATAAAGTTTATGTTTTCTATATATTCTTAAAATATAATTATTTTTATGTCGCTCTATTACAAATTTTTTTATGTTTTAACTATGTTTCAAAGATTATTTATATTGAAGGAGACAATAAAAAGAGTGTGTCTTCTGCTGGAATTATAAATTTTATTTATTTATAACGAGACTATAGTTTCGAGGGCTTTGCCCTCTTCATCAGTCTATTACAATGTATTCAAGGAATTAATTTATGAATGAAAGGTTAACATTTTTTCATGTGGTTAGGTTATAATTCCAGCAGAGGACACACTCTTTTATTGTCTCCTTCAATATATAAAAATTCTGCTACTCGGCAAAAACTTTCAATTTGATTATTTATATATTCTTGTTATATGTAAGGGCCGTCTTGCTTTGGCTACGAGCTTTTAGACACGACCGCTAGATGACTCAGTCAGATCGTTGCGACACTTTGCATGACTGATAATATTTCAGTCATGTATTAAGTAAGGCAATTCGATCTCGACTGATCATCGAAGGAGGAGCCATCTACCAACAAGGAGCTCCTCACCCGCCAACTAGGAGGGTGGCGCCCAGCCCGGCTCTTTACCAGGGACCAACATCGCCCTGTCCAAATCATTGTTAGGCCCCCACCAACTAGGTGGGCAGAGCGGACACGCACCACGCAACCCAACGCCCTAACATATATATTTCGGATATGTTCCTAAAATATAAACAAAACATATTTCGAAAATCTATTTATTTCCTTGAGGGACAGGCCGTTGAAAGACATATTAAGCTAGTTACTGAAGCTTCAGCAACTGTTTGTGGCCAGGAAACCATCCGTGATGGTTTTATTAGAACCAATTTTTGTTTTTCACTCCACCCTAATAGCCACATCAGTTTATTTAAAATATCCTACCTACAAACGTTTTGGCTACAAAACCAACATTTTTGTATGAATGACTGTCTGTCGATAAACCCCTATCGTAATTGCATACCCTAATTTCAAACCCAAAATCGATATTGACTTGTGTAATGTATCTCTTGTGTATACAAACATCTGAATTCAGATTCGACTAATGATGAATGTTCTAGAAATGTGATTAATTACTTTTAGCGTGTTCATAAATCAATGATTTAACTATCATCTATTTACTAGAAAATCATAAGATGATGTCATCTATTAAATCCGTTGAAATGGAATATTTTTAATTATATTAGCCAGGTGGCCCGGATTGCTGTTACTGGCACTCGGGTTCGATTCCCGAGGGGGTGAAAAACAACCCCTCTGACATATAATTAAAAATATTCCATTTCAGCTGTTGATTTAATAGATGACACCATCTTCATGATTTTCTAGTAAATTTGAATCTATTACCATCGGCAAATTAATATCTTTCATATCATCTATTTATTCATTAGCAACTTCTGAGAAAACGGAGAGATTTTCCTTGAATGCCTGATATATAATATTCCTTCTTATCAATCATTAAATAAACTCGGTTATCTTATCTGGCTGGCTTGCTCTCTGGGCCGATTTCTTAAGCCCTGTATTCACGGCAAACACAGATATCGCAGCACAAGGCAGCCAGCCAGCCCAACTATTTACACCTAACAGATCTGACATGGTGTCTAATTATAAAAAATAAACTGATGGGGCCTTAACTAACATAGGAACCTTTACCACCAAACACCTGCCCCCTCTCTGATGATATTTAAAATATATAATTAAGGTTTTGTCTGTACATTGGTCCAAATCACGCCAAATTTTGGTTGCACACGTTTCAAGCAAAGTTATGAACGAAAACACCCTCAACAAAATTCCTGTTTCCGTCGTTTCCGAAAAGTTGCTCACAATTCACGTAAAAACGGCTGAAGGGATAATTATGAAATTTCATATTTACATCAGATGTCTTCTAACTTACATTTTTAGCTATAAAACGTTTTGATATTTTGACCCCAGAAGAGGGTTTGGGGGGGGGGCGCACCAATGAAAATGATCAAATAACTCCTAAACTATTAACTCTACGGATAATTTTATTATGAGCAAAGTTGTAGGAGATGTGATTTCTGACAACTTTTGTTTAAAAAAAATTCCCTAAAAAACCACCCAAAAGGGGGGGTGAAAAAATGTAAATTCTTGCTCTTGGACCAAACTCAACCAAATTTGGTATACATAATCTATGGGCCTCTAGAGAGCTACAAATGCAAAAACTGGGTGCGGGGGTGGGTTTCAGAGGGGGTGGTGGGTGTGAGTAAGGTGTGAGGGTGGGGGCGTAGCCGACGCGCCGCCGAAGGCGGGCCTTGCAGCTAGTTAGTAATATATATAATTTTATATAAAAAATTTTACTCATACTTTATCACATAAAAGTACACAAATCTTTTAATATCAAAGATTAATGTTAATTAAAATCTTAATGCTTCAACATCCTCCCTATTAAATGTTAATTAATTAAAATTACCTAGCGAACTGAGTGTTTCACCATCAAGGGACCACAACATGGACATTTCACAAAAGGAAAAATTATTTTTTCTATCTTTTTACTTTATCCATTGCAAAGCATGGGTAAAGTATTGCAATCGCTCTCGGGGCAAGCGTGGCTTCAAAGGGTCCTCAGGTAAAGACTACGGAACCCATGGACTCAAATAAAGTCACAAATTGTAGTATTCAATTAGGTTGAATTTTAGCACGTGACGGTTTTGCCAAAAATTACATGGGGTCTCGTCGAGAGGCCAAAAAGTGCGATTTTTTCATTTAGTGCGTGCGGATGTATGTATGTATGTATGGATGGATGTATGTTATCGCTTTTTTGGCCCACGATTTTTTCCACACCTTTGCGCTGATTGAAATGAAATTGAAAACCTACCATTAGTTTAACAAAATGAAGCGCTGATTAGTTTTTGGTACATATCGGCCCACAAACATTAGTACTTTATTTCAGTACTTTTTTAGTTTTTTCTAAATATCTTGAAAATGACTTAACCAATTTTGATGAAATTTAATATCCTAATTAAGTACCTTGGGGACCACAAAAAAGGTTAAATAAAGTTTTTAGTAAAATTATATTTTAAAGTACTTTACTCTAGAGTTAGATGGTACTTTTTTAATTTTTTAAATTCTTTAAAATTTATTCATTTGAAAGTTTTAATATAGCTCATTTAGCCTTGCTTAAGTAAGAATGGATAGGCTTCTCTCTGTGAAATGCTAAAAATTTGGGAGGAATTTTTATGAGTAACCATAGCAACTGCGTTGTTTTCTTATCCGTTACCTTTGCTGAAGACAGAGAAATCGATTTTAAACCAAAAATAGCGATTGATTCTCATCTAGTACTTGAGGAATAATCATTCTATATTGGATTTTTGACGTTTCGGTTTTTATTAGTAACCATTGCTGAAGACATAGAGAAATCGATTTTAAACCAAAAATAGCGATTGATTCTCATCTAGTACTTGAGGAATAATCATTCTATATTGGATTTTTGACGTTTCGGTTTTTATTAGTAACCATTGCTGAAGACATGGAGGAATCGACTTAAAATCAAAAATAGCGATTGATTCTCATCTAATACTTGAGAAATATCCATTCTATATTGGATTTTTGACGTTTCGGTTTTTATTAGTAACCATTGCTGAAGACATAGAGAAATCGACTTTAAACCAAAAATAGCGATTGATTCTCATCTAGTACTTGAGGAATAATCATTCTATATTGGATTTTTGACGTTTCGGTTTTTATTGGTAACCATTGCTGAAGACATAGAGGAATCGACTTAAAATCAAAAATAGCGATTGATTCTCATCTAGTACTTGAGGAATAATCATTCTATATTGGATTTTTGACATTTCGGTTTTTATTGGAAACCATTGCTGAAGACATGGAGGAATCGACTTAAAATCAAAAATAGCCATCGATTCTCATCTAATACTTGAGGAATAACCATTCTATATTGGATTTTTGGCGTTTCGGTTTTTATTGGAAACTATTGCTGAAGACATAGAGAAATCGACTTTAAACCAAAAATAACGATTGATTCTCATCTAATACTTGAGGAATAACCATTCTATATTGGATTTTTGACATTTCGGTTTTTATTGGTAACCATTGCTGAAGACATGGAGGAATCGACTTAAAATAAAAAATAGACATCGATTCTCATCTAATACTTGAGGAATAACAATTCTACATTAGGCTTTTGACGTTTCGATTATTATTGGTAACCATTGCTGAAGACATGGAGGAATCGACATAAAATCAAAAATAACGATCGATTTTTATCTAATACTAGAGGAATAACCTTATTGCATTCCATTTTTGATGTTTTGACCATTAATGGCAACCTCTATTGAAAACGTGGAAGAATCGACTTAAAATCAAAAAGACTAAATTCTTTTTTGGTAAACAACTCAATATGAACTACAAATTGCAAGTGATATCTGATTAATAATAAAGGAACAAACATATTAATATTTCAAATGAATTTGGATAAAGTTTAGCAACGATCCGTTGCAGTTTATTTTAATTGATTTTTAAAATATATATGTAGTATACATAGACCAGATAATTCAACTTTTATTCTTCGGACTTGTTTATTTACATTTTTTAACAACAATACAAACAATTAATTCTTTGAAATTACTTTTGTTTGTGAACGTAAGGATAATATGTATGAATAAATAGATAGATAAAGAATAAATATAGTTGATAAAAGTAATATATTTAAGGCGCCTACCTTTGAATAAGGATCATAATCGTTGTCTGTTATTTCAGAAATACTTTTAAAAATATTATATACAAATTAAATATTTAATTATATTAGTTGAATAAAAGATTTCACTGTCGATGGTAACATAATTGTTTTTATTTTGGTTAAGCAAATGAAGTCTTCTGTTTTTAAATAAAATAATTTTTAATTATTTCAGAGACTACTGATTTCCATTTGCTTGTCATCAGTCTATTCACAAATATTTCAAATTAGTTACAAATTAAGATTTATACATTTGAAAATTTTGAAAAGACATTATATATATTTTCAAAATTTTCAATGTATAAATCTTAATTTGTAACTAATTTGAAATATTTGTGATAGATTGATGATGAAGGCAATGCCTTCAAACTATAGTCTCTGAAATAATTAAAAATTATTTTATTTAAAAAACAGAAGACTCTCTCATTTTATTTTTAACCTAAAATATTTAATTATATATCAGAAATTAATGAAAATAGATGAAATTATTCGCAGAGGATGTGTTTAATCTGTTTAAGAATGGAGGCCACATTGAAATGAAGCTTGAGTCGCCTTCTCTATTGTCGCTAACAATTAAAATCCAACACATTGTTCAAATTTTTCAAATTTAAATTTATCCAATTAAACTAATCAACAAAAAAATAAGCTGACGTGTTCTGATGTGGCCATCCACTTGACTTTACCATACAACCTGGCCCGTCACTTATATTTAATATTAAATAAAATTATTTATAATCATGTAGGGAGGGTTAGTTTTTGCATTTTTAGACTTCTGGGGCCCACTGATTATATATATATTGTACATATATGTATGTATGTATGTATATGTATATATATATGTACATATGTACAAAATTTGGTTGAGTTTGCTCAACTGGCCTAGATTTTTAATTTTTACCCCCCCCCTTCCAGCCCCCTTAATTTTTGGGTCGGTATGCACCAAAATCTAATCAGCTCTTATCTCATATGTACCAAAACTTCGTGTGAAATTTGGTTTCGATATTCACACTAGTTTTTGAGCTAGCTCGTCCACAAAAATTTGGTAATACACAGACTAACTAATAACCAGACAGACTAACTAACAGACATTTTTACAAAACAATTATTATCTCGAAAAATATAATTTTTTCGATGTTCACTTATTAGAGCTTTTTTGTAGACTGAAATGCCATGGTTTCGCTCAATTTTTTTAATCAAAAAAGTTTCAGCCGTTTTTGAGATATTTCGAGAAAAAAAAAACACTTTTTTTATGTACGATTACAATACTTGACCATAACCTGTATGGTAAAAGTAAAAAATTAAATTTAAAAAATTGTATTCGAACATTAATTTGAGTGTTTTATAATATTTTTTGCACGCTTTATACTAGCTTCACCTATGTATGTATATATGTATATATATATATATATATATATATATATATATATATATATATATCAATGTGACATTTGTTCTGTTAAATTCCGCAAACATTTCTCTATAAAAATAATTAATTGTTTACCTACTCAATTTAAATGAAATTAATATAAAAATAATTAAAATAAATAACATTTAATTCTGTTAAATTCCTGCAAACATTTCTCTATAAAAATAATTAAGACTAAAAACTAAAAAATCTCTATATATAAAATTAAGGTTTTGTCTGTACATTGGTCCAAATCACATCAAATTTTGGTTGCACACGTTTCAAGTAAAGTTATGAGCGAAAACAGGCTCTTAATAACATTTTGACAAAACAATTATTATCTCGAAAAATATAATTTTTTCGATGTTCACTTATTAGAGATTTTTTGTAGCCCGAAATGCCATGGTTTCGCCCAATTTTTTTAATCAAAATAGTGTCAGCCGTTTTTGAGATATTTAGAAAAAAAAACTCTTTTTTTCATGCACGATTACTTATACTTTTGATCATACTTTGTATGGTGAAGTAAAAAGGATTATGTTAAAATGGGTAACAGTAGTCTGTATAATAAAGTAAAATAAATAAATAAAATCCTTAATAAAATGTTTGCCCGGTTAAGTCCGAAACATCTCGAATCTAGCAGTTGACCATTTCTCTTGATTTTCTATAGTAAATTATATACATAAATATATAATAATTATGTAAGGTAAATATGCCCGTAGCCATGTTTCGATTTAAACAGCGATTCATATGCGGGCTTATGTTTTTTTTTGTTTTTGTTAATAGAACAAAAAATAGAGCATTTCTACACGTGTCTGTGTTTAACTAACGCGTTTTCCTCGTTTAGACAGACAGACGCACTGTTCGTCACTTTCAACACATCTCACTGATTGATTGCACTGGGGAAAACATAATTTTTTCAAAATACTTTTTTTATTGGCTAATCGGGCCTTGTTCAAGCGTTATAAAAAATACCCGGGGAAATTTATAGACAATAAATACTTTAATTATAATTCAATTTACATATATATTCTCTATCTATCTATTCTACTCTTATTAAACGAGCAAAAATTGTATATATATTTGTTTGTATCTTAGTTCTATTTTAAAAACGGCTCTACCGGTTTTGATGAAACTCTATTAACAAGTTTTGAGGATGAAAAAAGAAATGGCTAGGTCTGGACCTCGACAAATTTCATCTTAATTGATCTTTTCTTAATTAAATTAATTATTGATAGATGAAAATCTCAATAAAAATGTTTGTTTACATTTTTTTCAATTATCTTTTATTTATTAATTGGTTTTTTAATTTTAAAACCCACTAATAGGTTATAGCAAATATTGTTATATATTAGAATTTGCCAATTCAATTGATTAAAATTCCGTTTATTAAAAAACACGGACTAAAAATATTATCGCAAGCTAGAAGATTATCAAGTACAGTCGATGGTGGGGGAAAGTAATCTCCGAAATCGAAGCCTCAAATACAATGTATAGGTACATTATTTCATGGAAAAAATTGCTTCAATAAAATTATTATTTATTATTTATTTAATTGATTAAAAAACTCGATAAATTGTTATTTAATAAAAAAAATAATCATACGGAATTTATTTTTATACCTATAAGTATACACATAATCTGTGGACCACTAGAAAGTTAGAATTGCTGATTGGGTGCGGGGTGGGGATGGATGTGGGGGTGCAGCTGTGGGGGATCCGGGGGTGGAGCGATGTGTGGAGTTTCGGGGTCGGGGTGAGGATGCGGTGTGGTGTAGTGGCGGGGGCGAGGTGCGTTTGTTTCTGGGAGGGATCCAGGGGTCGTTTACTATATATATTTGTATTTTTTTTAATTTGGTTACTGTGCATTGCTCGGAGGCTCCAGGTACTGTACCTATTATAGTACCTGGCGGATAAAGGTAATTTTTTGCTTTGGTAGTAGTTAAAAGCAATATATGTATTAATATTATCTATAATTTTAAATTCAGGTAAAGGGGTTGATTTTTTTATTTGAAGCCTGAATTAAATTAAATTTAATTTATATTTTTGCCAACGTTCTGACCCCCACTCCGGCCGGCCATTATCAATGGTTATGCACAAAGTTTTATACTTAAGTGAGTTGACCCCTAAACGATTACAATCTGATTTTTTTTAATCTTTGTAAATTGATAAATATTTATGAAAAAAATCCTTGAAAAATTTCATGAAATCTGAGCGCTTCCTTCCGGATATTATCAATATATAAATTAACACATATCTTTATGGGTTATTACTATATTTCGACTTATTGTGATCGAATTATAAAAAAATTATTAATGACAATAAAAATCCATTTAAATTTTAGTTACTCTCTTTTTAAGTATTCAAAATTATTCATTTTATTGATATTTCAAATGGAATTTGATCTTTTATTAATACTTTATTTAAATGTAAATTGATATTGAGAAAGTAGGATAATTTGTAATTGTATCTTTTAATTTAATTTTAGTTATGTTTTTTTTTTTTTTATAAAATTCAAAAATTATTATTATTATCAACAATATTTATTGAATATGTTAGCTTAAGAGTTAATAGAACAAATTATATGAATATTTGTAAAATTTTTAAAAATAATTTGCTATTTAATCAATTTTTTTATTGGTGGCTCAATTTTTTGTACCATAGTGTATATAATAATATTTGTAATGAACTATTAGTGAGTTTTAAAAAAAATAAAAAATAAAACAAAAAAGAGATTGAAAAACACGTAATTATAAATGTTTTATTGACACACCCATGTGTGAGTAATTAGCTTAATTTATTAAGAATTAACCAATCAAATTAATGTTACCAAAAGATGAGATCATGATATATCGATCGATATCTCGACCCAAAAACCTCATAACCCGTGAATTTCATCGAAATAGAGTAGCTATCGGGAAAACACATTTTATATGAATATAATATAATAATAATAATTATTATATCTATATAATAAATTAGAGGGGTCGCCAACTTTTCTAATCCGATTAGGAGAACATCAACCTAGACTTCATCAGCTCGATCCCAGCAAGAAGCAAAGTGAATTTATTTGAAAATAATAAAAAAAAAACCGGTCCCTCGGCTCCAGAAACTGACAAGCTCTGGTTCTACAAAATCAGGACAAAATTTCGTAACAAGCAACCATGAATCGTGAGAGGCAAAACAAGATATCCCCAGGTGATAACCCACCCACCCACCCTCGAGTGGCAACCGAGCATTCAGATTCTGGGGGATCCGGGCTATCACGAAATCAAGGAAGAAACAATGGAAGAATAACGCCAAAATCCATACATACCTGGGCACCTTTAACATCAACACACTCATCCGGTCAGGAAAATTACATAGCCTGACCATGGAACTCGATAACACGTTCCGGAAAAAGATAGAGTCGTGGAAGGTCCAACCAGAAAGAAACATCAAGCTTTGCGTGATCCCAAAGGTCCAAACGCAAAAAAACAAATATTATATCTATATAATAAATTAAATTTTTTACTTGAATTAAAGGTAATTTCGTGACCGAGACAATTTATTGTATCAATGTCTAATATTCAAAATATTTAAATTTTTTTATTGTAGCTTTATATTGATTAGCTAAAGCAATTTTTATTAAACGTCTGAAGATTGTTTTTAAAAATATATAATAATAAAAATAATATATAATATAAATTTTACTTTCTTTTTTAAACAATCTGAATTGAAAGCTTCATTTTTCTGACGAATAACTCTGCTTCGATTGTCCCCAACACAAACTTCAAAACAAGACTCATCACTCCAATGGACACTATTCCATTCATTACTCGTCCAATTAATGTGACTTTTAGCCCATTTGAGCCGGTTTGTCTTTTGTTTTAATGTCAAGAGTGGCTTTTCTTTCGCCTAAAAAAAAATAGTAAATTTACAAAAAAAAAAAAAATTTGGAATAAGTTGCAATAAAATTACCTTGTAAGTTTTAAAACCTAACTTAAGGGCTTCTCTATGGCACGTGGATCTTGAAACACTTCGCTCCACAGCATCGCTCCAAAGAACAGATAATTCACCATAGTTCAAACGTTTCTAATAATCTTCTTCAATGCCCGTCTATCAGCATCTGATATTTTGGATTTCGACGCATACCGAGGTTTTGTAGCTATTGTACCCGTTGTTTTATAAACTCGAATAATATTTCTGACAGTAAACTTTGATAAATTAACTAGATCGTCAATGTCCGCGTTTGATTTTCCCTTTTTAAATAAATTGATAATAATTGAGAGAATTTTTTCATCAACAACCTCTCAAAGAGTCATTTTTACTAATAATAAACAAAACAAACTTTCTTTTGTTGGAAAAAGGCAAAGCCTACTTGATTATTTCACATATTCAAAAATTCTTAAAAAAAAATAAAAATAAATTCATAAAAAAGCAAAGAACTATTTTTTTTTTTTTTGGGCTTTTCGGCCTTTCTAGCCATAAGCCTAATTACGATACTAGTTATATATTTTTTTAAATTTGTCTCTACCCCCGGGGGTCAGATTTTAGCTGGATGCCTCGAGTCAGATTCGAACCCGGGTCCCCCTGGTTAGCTCGCTGTCACGCTACCGCCTAGCCTATCTGACCCCCCAGAACTATTTTTTATATAAAAATATGTTTTTAACAATTAAAAAATAATTTTAAGTTAAAATGTTACAATAAAATGTTTTAAATTGTTTAAAATGTTGTTCCAAATGATAATAAAAATAAATATTTAAATTAAATTTACAGTGAATTAGCATAATTTTATTTAAAAAAGAAAAAATATTGGTGGGCCAATTGAGATGGGACAGGGCTCGTATATATACAATTTTTGCTCATGTAATAAGACTAGATAGATAGATATAAATGGATACCCCCCACCCCCCACCCCACCCAATACCACCCATTTAATTAATACAAACAGTATTTATATTATCTTTAACACCAATTCGTCGCAATATTTGTAATCTATGTTTAACTATTATAAGGAAAAGAGCAACAAGGAAATTCAATTTGCAAATAAATTAGGTTGAAAAATAAATAAATACTCAACCGGCAATATTTATTTTTTATTAGACTCGATCCGAAGTCATGCGCCTATTGCAGCGCCTTATTATAAATTAAATATATATCACAAGTTAATTAAATTTAAAATATAGATTTTTAATAGCGTATTCAAATTTAATTTTACGCCTTCGGGGGGGGGGGGCATCTTCATCCCTAGACCCCCTCCTCCTACTCGCCCCTGAAGAAGGATGTACAATCCTCTGAATCGTCGGGTTTTTTAAGAGGATCAAAATGAAGTTCAAATATATTTTTTATTATTTCGGAATTAGTGGTTTTCATTACCTATCCTTGGGGTGCCTTTCCATCAATTCAGCATTAAGTTTTCTACCACTCCATATTCAAAACCTATAATTAATGATTTTTTATTACAGAGTATGGTCAAGTATTGGAATCGTGCATGAAAAAACTAGTTTTTTCCTTCTTTTTTCGAAATATCTCAAAAACGGCTAAAACTATTTTGATTAAAAAAATTGAGCGAAACCATGGCATTTCGCTATACAAAAAAACCCTAAAATTATATTTTTCGAGATAATAATCGTTTTGTGAAAATGTCTGTTAGTTAGTTAGTAAGTCTGTCTGGTTATCTGTCCGTTAATCTGTGCGTTCCAAATTTTTGTGGACGAGCTAGCTCAAAAACTAGTGTGAATATCAAAACCAAATTTCACACGTAGTTTTGGTCCATTGAGATTAAGAGTTGATTAGATTTAGGTGCATATCGACTCAAAATTAAGGGGGGTGGAGGAGGGGTTAAAAATAAAAAATTAAAAATCTAGGCCATTTGAGTAAACTCAATCAAATTTTGTATACATAATCAGCGGGACCCCAGAAGTATAAAAATGCAAAAACTACCCCCCTACATAATTATAAATAATTTTAGGGGCCAGGTTGTATAGTAAAGTCAAGTGGATGGCCACATCAGAATACGTCAGCTTATTTTATTTAATTAATAATTTATTGATCTAGTTATCTAATTAATTAAATTCCCTAATCTTAATATATAAAACTATTCGTAATGAACTGTTTATGGGCTTTAAAATTAAAAAAAAATTAATTATCAATTAAAAGAGCAAAAGTAGGGAATTGGATAAATACAAATACAAATTTAGGGAACGCGGTGTTGGTTTATAGTGAAACATTGTTAAAATTAAATTAGGTTGGAGTTGGTGGTGTTTCACAAGGAGAAAAAATTAAAATACAAAGATTTTTTTAGTTTACTCTATATATTTCGAGCTCTTAACTCATCGTCAGGAGAACATTGACTGAAGATAACATAAAATAATGAACAGAATTTATTTTAATATGATGAACAGTTATCTATGATTTGGTGTAAATATAAAAGAATTATCAAGGGATAGAGCCGAAAGAACAGATGGAGCGGACAGAGGGCTAAACTGGGAATAAAGAAAAGATATTTATACTTGGAAGTTGCCGAAAATTATGTATGTACCATAAAGGGGGCAATAAACTATGGAATGTGATGAGGATGCATAGTGAAAATTTCAATCTCTTATTTTCTATTTAAAAATAAAAAATAAAAACCCCCCACCATACATCCTCATCACATTCCAATTCAAATTAAATATCATTGATTAAGATGTCAATTATTGGTGAAGTTTTGATGTCTGTTTGATTGTTCAAGATGTTTTGATTAAAGTGTATGGCCTTTTTAATTTCATCTGACTCAAACAAATCCAATTTCCTGCTTTTTGAAATGAAATGTAAAGGGAGGGGGTTGGTCGATGAAGGTGAATGGTTGTGGTCAAAAAAAAAAAAATCTTTGTATTTTAATTTTTCTCCTTGTGAAACACCACCAACTCCAACCTAATTTAATAAATAGTCTAGCCAAATTCTGTTCAAATTGGCCCCTATAGAGAAAGTTTTGGGGTAGTTCTGATTTTTTGCATATATATATGTTTTGTGGGGCGCTGAATCCAAATCTGAGGTCTCCCAACAAAATTTCGTGACGCAACAATGTAGAAAATGCAAAAAAGAGGTGAGAATTTCCTTTTTTTGACGGTTTTTTGCTTATAACTCGAAAACTATCAACTTTTTGTAAATAACCGTCCTTTTCAAAATGAAAGTTCATAAAATTTCCTACAAATTTCATCATATATGTTTTTTCTCCGACCAACGGCTCGGGCTCAAGGGAAAATCCAAGTTTTCGACATCGGCAGGCTCCCGGATCACCCAACAACTCCCATTTTGACCATGAAGGAGCAGGTTTTAGTCAACGGCCTCTCTATACATTTTTAAACTAGATTAAATTGAATGAATGAGATAGGAATCAAGTTTCTAAGATGTGTGGTTTCCATTTTATGAAGGAAAAACTGCTATTTTTGAAAAAATTGCAGTTTTCAAAAATTCAACCTCATCCCGGCACGGATTACCATTATACAATTAAGATGAAACTTTTTTTGAATTGTAGTAAATTTAATCTAGTTTAAATATGTATAGTGGGCGTTTTGTCTAAAACGTGCTCCTTCATGCTCAAAATGGGAAAAACCAAAAAAAGTGCGAATTTTTGGGGCTGGCGAGGTCGAAAACTTGGATTTTGCGCTTGAGCCCGAACGGTTGGTCGGAGAAAAAAACCTAAATAATAAAATTTGTAGGAAATTTTATGAACTTTCATTTTGAATAGGAAGCTTATTAACGAAAAGTTGATAATTTTAGAGTTATAAGCGAAAAATCGCCAAAAAACTTTCACCTTTATTTGCATTTTCTACAATGTTACGTCACGAAATTTTGGTGGGAGACCTCAGATATGGATTCAGCGCCCCAAAATACATATAAATGCAAAAAATCAGAACAATTCGAAAACTTTCCTGATAAAAACACAATTTGACTGGTCTATTAGGTATAAATGCCTATAACTCGAAATCTATGAGAATTTTATTTTAAAAAATTCATGTTCAGGACCGTCGTAAATTGCCCTATCCTCTGTACACGGGTTATCGTTATTATTATTATTATTATTATTATTTTTATTTTTAAGAGAGACGGTATATTTTTTATATTTTTCATTTTATTCCCCGAATTCCATATTTGGTGAGGGAGGCGTGTGATGGGAAATTGCATAAATCAAACAGGTGATTTTTATTATTAACGAAAAATTTATCAGGAAAATCAAATAAATGTTGTAAGTATCGAGAAAAAGGAAAAGAGAGAGAAACGTCATCGTCCTTATTTTGTATCTGAATCAGCCGAATCCCTGAGAAAGGAAAGGAAAGAAAAGAAAAGGATTCCCCACAGGGCGCCCCCCCCCCCGGGTTCACAAATTCGTAGAAACGTTTCTGAATCAACATTTAATTAATCCATTCAGCATAGGTATTTGATAGGCAACTTGGCCAAAATTGATTTTCCCGGATTCCCTACTTTTTATCAGGTACAATCTGCTGCTCCAGGCATAGGAATTCCCCAAAATTTAATTTTCCCGAAAAGGAAAGCCCCCCCCTCCCCCCGCTCCAATTATCGAATAATAATTAAAATAGGCTTTGATGGTGAATATTTTCAATATTTTGTTATTTTTTGCAGCAATTAAGTTTTAAAATATACTACGGTGCAAAAAATCGACATACTAATAAAAAATTGATTAAATAGCAAATTATTTTTAAAAATTTTACAAATATTCATATAATTTGTTCTATTAACTCTTAAACTAACATATTCAATAAATTTATTGATAATTTTTGAATTCTACAAAAAAAAAAAAAAATTAAATTAAATTAAAAGATACAATTACAAATTATCATACTTTCTCAATATCATATTTACATTTAAATAAAATTTTAATAAAATATCAAATTCCATTTGAAATATCAAAAAAAATTAATAATTTTGAATTAATGAATCATTGATAGAAAGATCAAAATATACAAAATGTATATTTCTCAAGTTCAAGCAGTTCAAATTGTGTGTACCTAATTAATTAATCAAGAGGCTAAGTCAACAACAAGTGGAAAGTATACTTTAAATAAGCAATAATTTCAATAATGTATGGTTACTTGTAAAAAAATTAAAAATTATTTACTATTTAATAAAATTTTTATTGGTGGGTCTATATTTTTGCATCGCAGTGTATTTTAAACTAAATTCTCAAATGGATCAAAAGTACCTATATTTGGGTCAAATTTTAGAAAAATAACTTTTGAATAAAGGACTAATATTACTCTCGTAATTACCAGCTATGAATTTTTATGAATGGGAATTTTGTTTAATTTCCAAATTTGACACATTAAAAAAAAAACTGGGGGGTCGGGTTAGGCTAGGTGGTAGCGTGTTAGCTCTGCTATCCAAGTGAACTCGGGTTCGAATCCGATTCGAGGCATCAGGCTAAAATCTGACCCCGGGGTAGAGACAAATTTAAAAAAATAAATAAATAGTATCGTAAATTGGCTTATGGCTAGAAAAGCCGAAAAGCCAAAAAAATAAAAAATAAAAAAAATAAGCTGGTCGCCATCCACATGACTTTACCATGCACCTGGCTCCTCTTTTATATTTAATATTGAATTAAAATAACTTGTAATTATTAAATTATTAAAGAAAGAACCACCCCCTCCTTTTTTTAATTTTGGGCTCATTAGAAATTAATAATTTTTACTTTTAATTAAGAAACTATTTTGTTAGATTTTTGTTTGAAAATATTTTTGACCCCCCCCCCGCCCTCAGTCCTTAAATTCACATAGTAAGTCATTTTTATAAGGTCGAATAGGGTTCATTAGCAAAATTTCGTCTTCCATTAATATTAATTAATGTTCTGTACTTATTTTGATAGTTCTAATTTTATGAACCCCTCTAATTTTGGCCCCCGAAAAAAATAATAACTTCCCTTTTACTTTTGCCATACAGAGTATGGTCAAGTATTGTAATCGTGCATGAAAAAAGTAGTTTTTTGCTTCTTTTTTCGAAATATCTCAAAAATGGAGGAAACTATTTTGATTAAAAAAATTGAGCGAAACCATGGCATTTCGCTCTACAAAAAGCCTGAATAAGTGAACATCGAAAAAATTATATTTTTCAAGATAATAATTGTTTTGTCAATGTCTGTTTGTCTGTCTGTTACCAAATTTTTGTGGAGAAGCTAGCTCAAAAAACTAGTTTGAATATCGAAACCAAATTTCACACGTAGTTTTGGTGAGATTAAGAGCTGATTAGATTTTGGGGCATATCGACCCAAGATTAAGGGGGGCGGAGGGGGGGGGTTAAAAATTAAAAAATCTAGGCCAGTTGAGCAAATTCAACCAAATTTTGTATACATATTCAGTGGGCCCCTAGAAGTCTAAAAATGCAAAAACTAACCGGCCAAAAGAAATTTATTTGTCTATGATTTTTATAAAAATCACTCTTATGTCTGTGAGAAAAGTTCATACGAAAATATTTATAAACCGCAAGGTCATGAGTTCATATCCTGGACAATATATACCGGGTGAGTTTTTTATCTTGAGACAGTCTTATAACTCAAAAACAGTGCATTATATGAGAAAAAGCTTTCAAATAAAAGTTCATTTATAACGAGGGGAAACTAAACTAGGCTATTGTTTGTCGACCTAGAACAAGCTTTCAAGGGTATTTCGAGGTCAAGTTCTGCTTTTTAAATGGAACCCTATATTTTCCCTATACGTCTACTTAATCTATAAAAAAACTGAACAACTTTTATTAGAACTATTTTTTTATACGACATCAAATAAAAAAAATATTAAATCAATTAGATCTCGAAAAAAATCTTAATAATTATTTTTAACAATTATTTAACTTAATTATCAAATAATAATGATTAAATAATTAATTGTTAAATATATAATCTTTAAATCGAAAAGTCACAATAATGAAAATATGTAAAAATACGAAATTATTTGCAATACACTTTGGAATGTCTCAGAACAGTGTCAAAAAATAATTAAATTATTAATTATTATTAATTGAAGGAGACAATAAAAGAGTGTGTCTTCTGCTGGAATTATAAATTTTATTTATTTATAACGAGACTATAGTTTCGAGGGCTTTGCTCTCTTCATCAGTCTATTACAATGTATTCACAGGAATTAATTTATGAATTCCTGTGAATACATTGTAATAGACATATGAAGAAGGCAAAGCCCTCGAAACTATTGTCTCGTTATAAATAAATAAAATTTATCAATTCCAGCAGAAGACACACTCTTTATTGTCTCCTTCAATATATAATTAAATTCTGCTACTCATCGGCAAATAACTATTTTCATATTTAATTATTATTAAGATTATTTATTTAACAATTAATTATTTAATCATTATTATTTGATAATTAAGTTAAATAATTGTTAAAAATAATTATTAAGAATTTTTTTGAGATCTAATTGATTCATGTATTTTGTTTATTTGATGTCGTATAAAAAAATAGTTCTTATGAAAGTTGTTCAGTTTTTTTTTTTTTTTTTTTTGTAGATCAAGTAGGCGTATAGAAAAATATAGGGTTCCATTTAAAAAACAGAACTTGACATTGAAATACCCTTGAAAGCTTGTTCTATGTCGAGAAACAATAGCGTAGTTTAGTTTCCCCTCCATATAAATAAACTTTTATTTGAAACTTGTTTCATATAATGCACTGTTTTTGAGTTATAAGACTGTCTCAAGATAAAAAACTAACCAGGTATATTTTTTTTTCAAAATGATGGCTTTCAAAAACAAAATTAAAAATAAATAAATAAATTATAGCTAGTACAATACATGCATAGATCTTAATCGATAAGTATTGTAAATTCCCTACTTGACAGTAGTAGAGATAATGCACGGGAATTCCATAAGCATGAAGCTTATCATCATCATATATTATCATATTTAACAAATGGGATAAGAAATTTCCTTTCCTTTCCGATAATCTATTCGTGATTTACTAAGAGAATTTATGAGGGGGGGGGGCAAAAAATATAATTTTTTCGATGTTCACTTATTAGAGCTTTTTTGTAGACCGAAATGCCATGGTTTCTCTCAATTTGTTTTAATCAAAATAGTTTCAGCTGTTTTTAAGATATTTCGAAAGAAAGAAGCAGAAAAAACAACACTTTTTTCATGCTGGATTACAATACTTGACCATCATACCCTGTATGGCTAAAGTAAAAAAATGCTCTTCTTCTTCTTCTTCTTCTAGTGCCTGTCCGTTACCGGACGTTGGCGATCATTCTGGCAATTATAATTTTATTTACTGAGGCTCTAAATAGACCCGTAGTGGAAGTAGCAAACCAAGTTCTTTGGTTTTTAAGCCAAGAGATGCGTCTTCTGCCCGGTCCTCTCTTTCCCATTACCTTCCCCTGGAGCCCAATTCGTTCTTTATTTCTCATTATGTGTCCCAAATATTCCAGTTTTCTTGCCTTGATTCTAGTCATGATTTCCATTTCTTTATTTAGGCGTTGTAACACATTTTCATTTGTAACATGGGCTGTCCAAGGGATTCTCAAAATTCTTCCATATAGCTACATTTCAAATGCGTCCAATCTTTTACTAGGTGCTTCTGTAACCGTCCATGTCTCAGCTCCATACAGAAGCACAGGGAACACGTAGCATCGGAGGAGTCGTACTCTAGTTGGCAAATTAAGGAAATGGCACTTGAACAGGCCCGACATTCTGGCGAAAGTGCTTCGAGCTTTTTCTATTCGGCAGTGGATCTCAACAGAATGGTCCCAATTCTCTTTGACCGTATGTTGCGACACACTATTGTTTTTGGTTGCAACCCTTCTTGACCAGAGAAAGGTTGGCGATTTGTAGATTTATCTCGAAGATGGCTCTCCGTGAAGGGTCTGGTAACGGGCCCAAGCGATTCGACCTGTTTAAGCCCTGGTGCTGGTTTGATGAGAGGAGAGGAGGATGTATTTAAAAGAAGAGATTATTTCATATTGGTTTTTTATTCATCTCTTAACTCCAAGTTAACAACTGCCTCCAGTGGGCTTCAGCTTTGAACTGTCTCCAGTCGATTCCAAAATAGAACTAACCAACTCTCTCAACTATCTCAAAACCTGCCTGTCATCTCTGGGAGTTTCCACAAGAAATATTCCCGATTCGTCAATTTCCTAATGAGTAGGAGTACATTTTAATCATTGACCACTCCCTTTTTTAAGGGAGGGACTTCAAAACCACGTGACCTTTCTTGGGAATATTCCATTTCTGGAAATTTAATCTTTAGATATTTCTCACGCTAAAATGACATTTACACATCTGGAAATTTCCCAAAAAGCCAATGAATTTACAAATCAACACCTGGAGCCAAAAGCCATTGACATTTATTTATGACTCGTTTTAAGAGCTATCTGACTTGGGTCCAGTAAGCTGAATTTGCAAAGTCCGCTTCCCTATTGTCAAAAAGGAGACCTCGAGCATCAAAGGGACGCCGGTCGACAACCATTGCCCCTAGAAACAATTATATTTATATTCCAGGAAAGTATTGTCGGCGCACAACACGTACTTCCCAAATATGTGGTTGTTTCTACCTTCTCAATTATTTTATTATTTATGGTCAACATTCCAGGTTGTGGCGGATTTTTGCTTATTACCATGTATTTGGTTTTGGTTATATTTATTTCTATTCCATATTCCAGACTGTGCATCGAGAGGTCGTTCATCATGCTCTGTAGATCTTCCAGATTGTCCGCAAATACAACTGCGTTTGCTATTGTTTATCCTTATACCATTTACCAGGATTCCCTTTGTTGAGTCATAGAGTGTTTTGTTAAAAATTTCTTCGGAGTATATGTTAAACAAAAGTGGTGATAAAACGCACCCCTGCCAAAAATGCCTATAACTCGAAAACTATGAGACTTTTATTAAAAAACTTTGTTATGTTCAAGATCGTCTTAAATTGCCCTATCCCCTGTTCATGGTTTATCGTTGTGATACGGGACACCTTGTAGAAAGTAGAGGCGATGCGCCTTATGTTAATTTCGCCACTTGGTATCAAGTTTTTCCTTGCTCCTCTATAGAGAGAAAATAATTTTCCGTTCCCTCCAACATTTCTGCCTGTCAGTCAGACGTTAGAGAATGAATTATCCTGAATGCCACACATTGAGGAAGGTCGGCTTATTAGCTCAGAAATAGCAATCCGACATTCCTGCTTGCTGGAGGGCCATAAGGAAAAGCCTTTAGAAATTGTACAAATCAACAACATTATTTGCTAATAACTTTCTTTCTAAATCAAACAATTCACAGACTAAAAAATTGACCTTAGTTGTCCTCTGCTTTATGCAAATAAACATATACACAATACTAAATATAAATATGTATTCTAAGGATGGTCCTTATTTCAATGATTTTTGAAAATGTATTAAACACCCGCTAGATATTTTCCAAATATATATAAAAAATATTTTAAAAGAGCTCTTGATTTTAACATTAACACGTGCCCCCCCAAACATTGAAATTTTAAATGGAAAAATACCATTACGGGTAATTTTTAACCAGTTTCTTTTTGTTCATAACTCCTATAATAATTGATGGAATAATTTGAAATTGGTCACACTTGTTGATTATACTGTAAAGGAAGAAACCATGGAAATTAAATTTTTTTATATTCATTATTTCATTATATAACAGTAGAATTAATTACGAGCGATGGAATGTAATTTTTTGCTTTAGTTTAAAGCGATAAATTAATATTATTTTTAATTTTACATTCAGGTTAAAAGGGTCGATTTTTAATCGCAGCCAAAATAAAATAAAATTGAAATAAAACTTAATTTATATTTTTAGCAACGTTTTGACCCGCTAATGGCCATCATCAAGACGTATGAGTTGACACAAAGTTTTGAATGTAATTGCAATTAAATATAATATTAATATACACCGAGAGATTCTTTCTTTGACCCTTTTAAATCCTGAAGAAGGAGGCACACGATTGTCGGATTTTTTAAGAGAATAAAATTGATATTCTAATAAATTATTTCATAGAAAAATTCCTTTAATTTATTAAATTGGCATATTCTAATATATAAAAATATTTGTAATAATCTATTAGCGGAATTTAAAATAAAAAAACCAATTAATTTTATTAAAAGAAAATTGAACAAAATATAATTATAAATTTTTATTCAAACAACTAACTACCTGTGAATAATTATTTCAATTAACAGTAAAACACATCAAAAACAACTTAGCCGAAGATGAGATCGTGACAGATCGAAATATCAACACAAAAACCCAATAACCCGTGAATTTCATCCAAATCGTTAGAGACGTTTTCGTATATATATACAAGAATTGCTCGTTTAATATCATAAGATAATGAATATAAAAATTTACAATTTCCAGAGTTTCTTTCTAACAGTATAATCAACAAGTGTGCCGAATTTCAAATTATTCCAACCATTTTTATAAGAGATATGAACAAAAAGAAACTGGTTAAAAAAATACACGTAATGGTATTTTTCCATTTAAAATTTCAATTTTTGGGGGGCACGTGTTAATGTTAAAATTAAGAGCTGAAATTTTAAGAGCCGAAACATCGTAATCAGGAATTCATGTTTATCCCGATGACTTCAAGGTACTATAACTTTCTTCCCGACTTAGAATCTTCAATCCTTCAAGATATACTTACCGAGTCATGCTTTTTCATCCAATTTCGAGAGTTCCGTTTTCTCTTTTTGTGCAGAATAATTTTATTTTTAGTCACTCGGCGGCGATTGTGTTTACTCTCAGAACAGAGTTTTCCTCGTTCCGTCGTCGGGATTAGAATTAGAGGGGGAGGAGTAGGGGGATATATCCCCCCCGGCCCCCGTGGAGTATAAATGCGGCTGGTTCAATCGGGAGGCCCCCATTCATTGCAGTTGCAATGGGTGGGCAACCACCTGCCGCCCGATCCGCCACTACCTCCTCTCCTTTTATAATATGTCAATGGAAAAGTGCCTGAGTGACCGAGTGAGTGAGTGAGTGAGTGAGTGACCTGCCCTTCAGCCCTTCATGTTCCTATTTATGTGTTAGACACTATTTATTTATTTATTTATTGGATTTTATCATGCGGGTCGATCTAAACACCAAAATGCTCTTGAACATCTCCGAAATGGTAAGTGTATGTCTGTCATTCCTGTGTGCATATTTATTTTAATTTTATAAATTAAAGAGTTTATTCACTCACATAAAATAAAGTACCTGGAGCAACCGAGCGATACTCGGTAACTTTTTGCTTCAGTTAAAAATTATATATTAATATTATTTATAATTTAAAATTCTGATAAAAACCACCCCGTCACTGCAGACCACCCCCGGCGTTTCTAATTTTCTAGTGGCCCAATATATAGTATGGTAGGTATATAAATAAATTCCGTATAATTATTTATTTTTTAATTAAATAACAATTTATCGAGTTTTATAATAATCAATTAAATTGGCAAATTCTAATATATAACAATATTTGGTATAAAGTATTTGTGGGTTTTAAAATTAAAAAAACAATTAATAAATAAAAGATAATTGAAAAAAATGTTAACAAACTTTTTTATTGTGATTTTCATCTATCAATAATTACTTTAATTAAGAAAAGATCAATTAAGATGAAATTTGTCGAGGTCCAGACCTAGCCAGATCGTTCGTTTTCTCAAAACTTGTTAATAGAGTTTATTTCATCAAAATCGGTAGAGCCGTTTTTAAAAATAGAAAAAAATACAAACAAATATATATATATACAATTTTTACTCGTTTAATAAGAGTAGATAAATAGAATAATTTTAGATAATTAACATTATTTATTAGAACTAAAGATTTGATTATCTTTTTTTTTGAAAATAGTTGGAATGTTTTTCAAAAAATCAGCTCGGGTTCAGATTAACAAATTTCTATTTTAAAAGAGAAAGAATTTAATTTTTAGGACAAATTCTAAGATTTTAGTAGAAATTCAGAGAGAGGTTTTTTGTCTCGAGGGTGTGAGCTGACCAGACTGCCCGGAAAGCATGTTAGTTCTCAGGTTCGACTCCTGGGGGGATGAATCCCCTCTGATATCGCAATTTCAGACTCTACGTTATTTGTTAAAGAATTTGTTATTAAACGTTTCAAAATATTTTTACTTTACCATACAGGGTATGGTCAAGTATTGTAATCGTGCATGAAAAAAGTGTTTTTTTTGCCTTCTTTTTTTCGAAATATCTCAAAAACGGTTGAAACTATTTTGATTAAAAAAATTGAGCGAAACCATGGAATTTAGGTCTACAAAAAAGCTCTAATAATTGAACATCGAAAAAATTATATTTTTTGAGATAATAATTGTTTTGTCAAAATGTCTGTTTGTCTGCTTGTCTGTGCATTACCAAATTTTTGTGGACGAGCTAGCTCAAAAACTATTGTGAATATAGAAACCAAATTTCACACGTAGTTTTGGTCCATTGAGATCATGCGCGGATCCAGGGGGGAGTGAGGGGGCGACCGCCCCCTTTTTTATATGATTATTTAATTATTTTTTTCATAACATTAAATTTTAAAATTGAAGAAAATAAAGTCCTATGTGGGGGGGGGCGTCTCTGACCCCCCCCCCCGCTTGGACAATTCGATCGCGACACACTTCCGAGATCAAAAGTAGATCTTATATACCGGCGACCCCCCCTCCAAATCAGAGGTCTGGATCTGCGATTGATTGAGATTAAGAGCTGATTAGATTTTGGTGCATATCGACCCAAATTAAGGGGGGTTAAAAATTAAAAATCTAGGCCGGTTGAGCAAACTACACCAAATTTTGTATACATAATCAGTGGACCCCCAGAAGTCTAAAAATGCAAAAACTAACCGCCCAAAATGGGGGGGGGGTGTAAGGTCAAAAAAAGAAAATCTTGGCCATTTAGCATACTCAACCAAATTTTGTATACATAATCAGTAGGACACCAGAAGTATAAAAATTCAAAAACTAACCCCCCCCTTACATGATTATTAATAATTTTAGGGGCCAGATTGTATGGTAAAGTCAAGTGGATGGCCACATCAGAACACGTCAGCTTATTCTGTTTATGGAATAACTTTAATGGTGTATTTCATCATTTGATTAAAAAGAAAATCTTTGTTTGATTTACCCCCCCCAGAAATTATTTTATCTTATCTTGAACGTGCAAAAGTTTTTTTTTAAATTAATTAAACTAATTATCCACCGTGAGGTAACCTGCTAAAAATCTGATCCCTACATCGAAAACAAAATTTAATAATGGTATCGTACTAAAATTGGCTGATGACTGAAAAAAGACCGAAAAGCCAAAAAAAAAAATATTCAACGGTGGGTGTGTCAATAAAAATTCACAATTATTTTTTTTCAATTTCCTTTTATTAATTAATTAATT
This sequence comes from Forficula auricularia, assembly GCA_024734495.1. Lineage (NCBI taxonomy): Eukaryota > Metazoa > Arthropoda > Insecta > Dermaptera > Forficulidae > Forficula > Forficula auricularia. The sequence goes on along the minus strand of JALMQS010000854.1, from coordinate 178,290 downwards.
GTTTTGTTTTTTACTTTACCATACAGGGTATAATCGTGCATGAAAAAAGTGGTTTTTTTGGCTTCTTTTTTTCAAAATATCTCAAAAACGATTGAATTTATTTTGATTACTAAAATTGAGCGAAACCATGGCATTTGAGTCTACAAAAAAGCTCTAATAAGTGAACATCGAAAAAATTATATTTTTTGAGATAATAATTGTTTTGTCAAAATGTCTGTTTGTCTGCTAGTTGAACGAAATTTCACATGTAGTCTTGTTTCATTGAGATTAAGAGCTGATTAGATTTTGAGTGAAAAAGGACTCAAAATTAAGGGAGTGGGGGTTAAAAAATTAAAATTATAAGATTTCCAAACAAAAAAAAACCAAGAAAAATGAAATATACCATAAAAAGAACTTACAATAAAGAAAATATTTTTTCTGGCGCCAAAATTAGGAGGGGGGGGCAAAAAATTAAAATCTAGGCCATTTGAGCAAACCCAGCCAAATTTTGTATACATAATCAGTGGGCCTCAGAAGAATAAAAATGCAAAAACTAACCGCTTATAAGGGAGGGGGGGGGGGGGTTGTAGGGTAAAAAAATAAAAATCTAGGCCCTTGTTCCAAACTCAACCAGAAGTGTATGGTCAAGTCAAGTGGATGGCCACATCAGAACATCTCTATTTAATTTAGTGTTGTTTTATATTGATTAGATTAGAGCAGTTTCTATTAAACGTTTGAAGATGTTTTTTAAAATATTTTTATTTACGTATATATATATACCTGGCCACCTAGCGATGCTCGGTAAATTTTTGCTTCAGTTAATAGCTATATATTAATCCCCGGACCACCACCACCACTTCACCCCACTTCCTGCACCCTCCCACCCCACCCCCACAACTGCATTCCACCCCCTGGACCCCCACACCTACCCCCGCCCCCAGTTTTTGCATTTCTAGCCTTCAGTGGTCCACAGATTATGTGTATATAGGTATATAAATAAATACGGTATAATTTTTTTTTTTAATTAAATAACAATTTTTGAGTTCATCAATTAAATTGTCAAATTAACATTTGTGGGATTTAAAACTCGATTTTTAATCAATTAAATTTTTTTTTTTTAGAAATTTATTGAACCAATTATTTTGCATGAATTAATGCATACATTGTATTTGAGATTCGACTTCGGAGATTACTTCTCCACCATCGACTGTCCTTGATCATCTTTTTAGTCCTTGTTTTTATAATAATAAGAGGAAAAAACTAATTAAATAAAAAATATCGAACGAAATTATTCTAGTCGGTCTAGGAATGCAGAGATTGTTGGACAACCTAAGCGACATAACCAATCGGTTCAACCAAAAGATCTAAACTAGTCTAAACCCCCTGATACTGGAACTCTACAGGACCTAACGCTCATCTTTCATCATAGCATCATAATTTTTCTCTGATTCTTTCCTTTCTTTTATAAATAACGGCAAAGAGGTTTTTATTTCGTCAATTTTTCCTCTTATTAAAAACACGGACTAAAAACATTATCGCAAGGCCGAGAAGATCAAGAACAGTCGACGGTGGGGGATGTACAGGCCTTTAGGGGATGCACCTTCTGTTGTATCTCCTTCTCACATCAATATCATTTAAAAAAAAAACTCTCCAAAGTCGAAGCTCAATAAAATTTTCAAAGAGTACATAAATGAAATTTAGTAAAATATAAAGTATATCCATAATAAATTATTATTTTTCAAACAGAATTATATAATTATCAATTAGGCTTTGTTTATTATTGATGATACTTTTAATTTATATCGATTTAATTAGTAAATAATAAGCAGGAAAAGTAACAATAGAAGATCTAAGAGGCAGGGAATATTGATTTTAAAAATAATATATTCGGGATACTTTATATGTCTAAAATTCTATAATTGGAATTTTATAATAGAAATGGCCGAGTTAACTGACAAATTCGTGTCTCTGTATGTCTGTCTGTCTGTCCTATGGGCCTTGGGAGCTAAAAATTGCTCCTAAAGAGAGAGAGTCGTGACTCTTCTGCCACACTTGCTTCTGAATAACAAAAAAATAAATATTTATTTACTTATTTAAAGATCTAATTAAGAGTATATATAAATAATTAAATAAACTGTAATGGTTTGTCTCTGTCTATTAATTCTATATCTATATCTATACTAATAAAGTAGAGAGTTGATTAAATAGAAAATTAAATGGATGAATGAAGAATAAATAAATAAATAAATAAATAACAAGTGGTATCAATATCGTCCATCCTTATGAGTTTAAAAAGGATCAACGAAGGAAACTCCGTGTTATACTAATATTAATATTATTAATTAATAAGTAGTTATAGGGAAATAAGGAAAATAGCTTATGCAAATAATTTTTATTTTTTGCCAACGTTTTGTCAACTTTGTTGACTTCCTCAGGGCTTAAAAAAATTGACTTCTTTGCATATTTGTTATTTTATTAATAGTACCTGGCCACCGAGAGATGCTCGGTAACTTTTTGCTTCAGTTAAAAGCTATATATTAATCCCCGAACCCCCACCTCCTGCCCAGATCCAGACCTAGCCAGATCGTTTTCTCATCCTGTTAATAGAGTTGGTTTCATCAAAATCGGTAGAGCCGTTTTCAACATAAAAAAAATATATAAATATATATATATAATTGTTGCTCGTTTAATAAGAGTAGATTTACCGAAGGCATATTTCTCGTTGGGTTGCCGATAAAACTAGGGGGAATGGCCCCAGATGACGTGACGTTCAAGTCACGATTATCTTTTTGACCAGATTCTGGATAAGGCGAATTCATTGAAAAGGATTCTATCGTATTAAGCGTAAGCAAAATGCCATGACGATCGGTTGGAGATAAAATTGACGCATGGAAACCGGTGATTCCCGGAGAAGAAGATAACGTTAGAGACCGCTAACCGGAAGACAGCTATTTAACGCCACCACAGACCCCCCCCCCCCAACCCTCTTGATGGACCACAAATGAGGCCAAGGATAATATTATTATTATCCGATTTTAACGCACTTTCTCAGCATTGAAATATTGACCTATCCTTGAGATGTTTTTGGGATTAGGCTCGGTCGATGTGGAGAAAAGGAATCCACCGAGGGGTGAACCGCGACCTAATATCGTGTACACCTACTTCCACTTTCATTTCCAAGTAGAAAGATCAACAGATGTGGGACATTATCTAATGAATTCCAAAATAATTCCACATAATTCCAAAGACGTGTACACCTAATTCCAATCGACGGTTCACCCCTCGGAATTCACTCTGGCTCACATGTCTGTGCTGGTGTGCTTTTTAATTGAGAAACTTTTGTACGATATGGCAAGTTTGGAGTAAAACTGATCTTTAGCCAATCGTAAAGATGTTCGTATTAAGTTGTAGTTTCTCATATTATTATTATTATCCGAGTTATTGCACTTTCTCAGCTTTCGCTGGAAAACTTTTTCCTATCCCTTTAGATCTTGTTTGGGATTAGGCTCGGCCGATGTGGGTAGGGAATTCACCTTTGCCCTCATGGACTTCCGGATAATCTTCAATTGAGAAACCTGCGTACTATATGGCAGGTCTGTAGCAAGACTGTTTTTTGGCCCACTCTCAGTATGTTCTTGTTGACCCCAAGTTTCTCGATGTTTTTTGTTGTTTTCTTTGAGACTACCCCTTCTGCTGAAATGACTATTGTTTCGAGTTTCCATATGCTTTTGAGTTGGAAAGTGAGTTCCTCATACTTAGCCATTTTTTCGACTTCGGTTTTCTTCAAGTTGTGTGTTAGAGGGATCGCGATTTCAACTAGTGTAGTTGTTTTTTCACCTTGCTTGATTAGAACTATGTCTGGTCGTTTTTGTAATCTATTGTTTAATCAGTTACTATAGGCCTGTCCCAATAAAGAATAATGTTCCCTCTCTTCTAAGATATTATTATCCGAGTTATTGCACTTTCTCAGCTATCGCTGGAAAACTTTTACCTATCCCTTTTTAGATCTTTTTTGGGTTTAGGCTCGGTCGATGTGGAGAAAGGGAATTCCCCCTAACCCACATGATCCATCCTCCGGATAATCTTCAATTCAGGAACATGCACACAATGTAGCATGTTTGCAGAATAACAATCTTTTGTGTTATATTGAAGACCCATTTATGCATATCGATCTTCACCAGATACCTCTCAAAATTTCGCGTTACAATAGCATCCGCGGAAATTACCAAGGGGATGATATTGATCCTTTCCAACTTACAAATTGTTTTCATTTGAAATGCCAAGATTTCATATTTTCTAACTTTTTCTACCTATGTGGACCTGATGTTATGTGTCAGAGGGATGGCGAGATCAATGAGTGTGACTGATTTCTCGGTCTTATTATTATCATTATCCGAGTTTTTACACTTACTCTGCACTAGTGCTGGTAAACTTTTACCTACCCTGATATTTCTTTTCTTTTCTAAGGGTTAGGCTCGGACGATGCGAAAAGGAAATTCACCCTGGCCCGCATGCCGTTTATAGATAATATGTTAGTTGAGGAACTTGCGGATTATATGGCATGTTTGAAGTAGTATGGCTTTCTGGCCAATCCTTGCTATGATGCTAGATGGTAATGCAAGTTACTCGATGGTCTTGGTTATTTGTTTTGATACTACACCTTCCTCGGTGATTATTATTGGCTGCATTGTTACTTTGCTTAGTTTCCAGTTATTATTATTATGTAATTTAAATGGTCTGAAATGGTACATTAAAGTGCATTAAACTGAATACCCTCCTTTGAAAACATGAACTTTTTCCAATTTTGGGTCTCGTTAACGTGTACAAAAATTACAAACACCACTCGAAAATAGTAATATAAAGTAATCAAAGTTATGTAGTACCATAAATACCACTAAAAAAATTATCCCCCATCAATCAACCCCCCCCCCCCCCCACACACACACACACACACACAACCCACTTGGGGAAAAGCCCTAAAAAGGGGGATAAATCCACCCATGGACAGCAACCCAATAAATCAACCCATTTTGATTGTGGTCGGTATGGAATTGTTAGATAAAAGAGGGCAAGTGTCTGCTCAAGATATTTGGATGGCCCCATCAGTTCATTTTCTAACCTAGATACTTCAAAAAATGTATCTAGTTACTTTATCTTAAATACTTAATAAAAATGCGTTCGGCCAATGAACACTCGCATGTTGGTTGGCTGCTTCAGCTGGTTTTAAATTTCATTTCCTTTTTCTTTTTTCTCTTACGGAATCCCCCCCCCGTTAATTGTGCCTCCCTTGCACTCTCTTCTCTTTCTGGCCTTGTGGCTTCAGGTTTTTCTGACAGTTTTCCTCATTGCCTGTTCTTTATCTTGTTTTTTTTGTGTGTGTAGACGCCCAACTCGCTGTCCGTCTGCTCAGCGCCTCCGACGACGCCGACGCCGACGTCGACATCCCTACAACCTCTGGTTAATGAAGAAGAAATGGGGAAAGAAGAGGGCGGGTGGCGGCAGAAGATAGATATTATCACGGAAGAGAATAAAAGACTCCATGCGGCCATCGAGGATGTAAGTGCACCCCCCCCCCCCACACACACACATCCTGGAGGAGATTAATTACACTGCTCGACAAAAATTAAACAAAAATTTCTCCCCGTAAACCTAACAATGGATCCCAGTAGGGTTTTCTACGCTGATTATCATGGAATTTCCTGATTTTTTACAACATATCAGAGTTTTGAGATATTATCGGTCAAAACGACGAAAAAGGCCATTTTGACTTTATTTTCGAGTCCCATTAGATATTAAACAGCAATATTTGAAATCAAAATATTTTATTGACCTAATAGAAAACAGCTTTCTCTTTGATTTTCAAATTACCATTTGTTTTTGGCTCAATTAGAACTCAAAACATGACTAAAAAGCTAAAACTTCATCATTATATAAAGGATAATACACATAGATAAAAATATTTCCTCTTAGTTTTTTAGTTATGTTTTGAGTTCTAATTGAGATAAAAACAGGTTGTAATTTGAAAATCAAAGAGGAAGCTGTTTTCTATTAAGTACGTCAACAAAATATACTGCGGTGCAAAAAAATAGATCCACCAATAAAATCTTTATTAAATAGCAAGTTAGTTTTAAAAAATTTACAAATAACCATATAATTTGTTCTTTTAACTCTTAAAACTAACATTTTCATAAAATTTTGTTGATTGTTTTTGAATTTTACAAAAAAAAAAAAAAAAAAAAGTAAAATTAAATTAAAAGATACAATTACAAATTATCCCACTTTCTCAATATCAAATTTACATTTAAATAAAATTTTAATAAAAGATCAAATTCCATTTGAAATATCAATCAAATAGATAATTTTGAATTAAGCATCATTGATAGAAAAATAAAATATACAAAATGGATATTTCTCAAATTCAAGCAGTTCAAATTGTGTGTACATAATTAATTAATCAAGGGCTAAGTCAACAACAAGTGGAAAGTACACTTGCAATTAGCAATAATTTCAATAATGTATGTTTCCTTGTAAAAAAATTAAAAATCATTTACTATTTAATAAAGTTTTTATTGGTGGCTCGATTTTTTTGCACCGCAGTATATTATGATTTCAAATATTGCTGTTTAATATTTAATGGGACTCAAAAATAGGTCAAAATGGCCTTTTTCGTCATTTTGACCGATAATATCTCAAAACTCTGACGTGTTATAAAAAATCGGGAAATTGCATGATAAATAATCAGCGTATAAAACTCTATAATAATAAAATGTTTCTTCACCTAGAACCAACACCTAACTCCTTAAAATTTATATAAAACTCTACTCTACAATCCATTGTCAGGTTTACGGAGTGCAAATTTTTGTTTCACAGTGTTATTTGAATTGTACCTGTCCGTATAGCACAGAGACCAAAATAAAACCCAAATGCAACTTTTTTGAATGGTTGAATTATAGTCTTTATATAGTTTTAATTAGGTTGAATTATGGTTTCTAAACGGTAGCTATGTCTCGTTTTTTCCGTTTTGCAACTGTATTGTATTATCGTTAAATTATAGCCGCAAAGATTATAATGCAACCGTTCCAAACAGGTTGTCGCCAACATTTTTGTCACCGATTTGCAACTGTTTATTTATAATTAAATATTTCTTTGATTTGATTAATATAATGAATAATTACACAATTCTTTAATAAAAAACAATAATCAACATTGTATATAATTGTGTAATTATTCATTATATTAATCAAATCAAAGAAATATTTAATTATAAATAAACAGTTGCAAATCGGTGACAAAAATGTTGGCGACAACCTGTTTGGAACGGTTGCATTATAATCTTTGCGGCTATAATTTATCGATAATACAATACAGTTGCAAAACGGAAAAACGAGATATAACTACCGTTTAGAAACCGTAATTCAACCTAATTAAAACTATATAAAGACTATAATTCAACCAATCAAAGAAGTTGCATTTGGGTTTTATTTTGGTCTCTGTGCTATACGGGTGGCGTAATATTTCACTTTAGTTAAAAACGATATACAATTAATATTATTTTTAATTTTAAAATCACGTAAAAAAGATCGATTTTTAATTTATTTTTTGGCAACGTTTCGAACTTAGTTTCACACTTTTAAACCCTGAAAAAGGAGAGACAATCCTCCGAATTGTCGAGTCTTTTAAGAGAATGAAAATGACGGGTTCTAACAAATTATTTTAGCCATACTTTGTTTTGCAACCTTAAAATTTAGTTTGCGACCCATATTTTAAGAAGTACTTACCATGTACTGCGCTTTAAATGAATTTGAGTTCCCGTATTAATTTAATTATTTTAAAGAAATAGAATTATATTTCTCGCTTTTTCGATAAGATAAAACAGAAAACACAAGGTGCACTTTTAAAAAAAAAAAATTGTAAATTTACTAAATGTTTACAATACAAATAGATAGGAAATTTATAAGATTGCGTATAGTAAAAAAAAATACTATATATTATATTGGTAAAATAAGATTAACTCATGGCAAAAATACAAAAATAAATTGTAACTTTACTTTTTTCTTGTATTAATTAGATACTTATTGGTAAAAAATATGTTGTGAGATTACAATAGAGGTATAGTAAAAGGTTTTAAGGCCGGACTTCCCATTTTCCGCGCAATGTGCCGGGTTGAAGGGTTGCCCGGACGACAGGCCAATTAGGGATCTCAGCATTCGAGGGAATACCGCTTGACTGTGCATCAGCCCCCCGAGAGATAGGTCATATCCTCTATCTGAGTGAGTGTGGGTGATTTCGATATTTGTCGAAAGACTATATTAGAAAATTCTTTCATTTGGAAACCGATCAGTCGGTTGAGAAACGGGTGAGATTCTAGGACAAGCAGCATGATAGGGTTTCGATTAGGTACATATGTTCGTTCGATAGGGTTTCTTTTTTTCAGCATACATACTGTGGACCATGAAACATACGCTGTTTTTCAAACGACAAGATATACCTTGTGGAAAAGGTGGATGCGCTGTGTGTGGGTTCAATAAAACACCCTGAATAAAACGTTTCGGGCTGAATTTATTTGGCCATCTTCTGTTAATTGGGAGTTATACAAATCATAAGTTTTCTGTATTTGATTCGATCGCGAATCGAATGCGGATGATTTTTGTCAGATATTAAGTGAAAATAATATCCGAATTTATATACTTCTAACTTGAAATAATGAAATTAATTTTCTCATTAATATATCAAAGAATAATTAACACATTAACGAGAATTGTTTTTGTCCGCGCTTTTTAAACAAGATATATATTCCGAGACTACTGCTGGTTGAAGCTATTGGAGTCTGCTGAGTCTTAAGTCTGGGCCAAGAGAGAATGAAAAGGATGTGATCCATTTGGCTATAATCCAGCATCATTTAGCGATTGGCCTGCATCAAACACTGATATGGATCCCAAACATATCATTCGACTCAAACTCATTAGAATTCAGGGATAAAATCTCAATGCTAGGCGTAACTCTAGGGTCTGACCTTTCATGGAATGACCATATCTCAACCACTGCTAAAGCTGCAGCGCGCAAGCTTGGTCTCCTATTTAGGTCTAGACGCTGTTATACTCCCAGTCAACTCCTTATGCTGTATAAGGCTCAAATTCGTCCCTGTCTCGAATATGGCTCTCATCTGTGGAGGGGTGCCTCCAAGCATTCTCTTGCCACACTGGATGCAATTCAGAAGCGAGCAATTAAACTAATAGGAGAACCGGCTCTAACCAACTCACTCGACTCCCTGGCTCACCGAAGAACCGTTTCTGCCCTTTCCCTGTACTACAGATACTATCACGGTGTCTGTTCAGTCGAGCTGAAATCAATTATCCCCCCTAATGCCCTCTTTACGCGAAACACGCGGTTTTCTAACGCTCAGCACCCCTTCGCTGTCAAATTGGATAAAATTCGAACAAGCGCTTTCGCCAACTCTTTTATCCCTTTGACCTCCAGAGACTGGAACTCGCTCCCTGCCACCATCTTTCCCGCGACCTACAACCTTCAGCTATTTAAGACCCGTATCCACAGATACCTTCGACCCCCGCCCAACCCATAAAATTCTTTCTTCTTCTTTTCACGATGGAGGGGCCAACCCAGGCCTTTAGGGGTTGCACCTTTTTTGGTGTAACTCCTTCTCTCATCATTATCATAAAAAAAAAAAAAAAAATTAAGCTGGATTATAGCCAAATGGATCACATCTTTTGCATTCTCTCTTGGTCCAGACTTAAGAGTCAGCAGACTCCAATAGCTTCAACCATTATATTCAGTGAGAGATAAATTTAACCTAATTTATCGAACGGAGAATTTACCACTGGTCGAATCCCCTAAAAACTTAGTAAATTGGATTGTATCTAACTTTCTGAGATTTGGCTCGTGATTCCGGCTTCTTTCCGTCTACTCTGTTCTTTTCACGATGGAGGGGCCATCCCATACAGGCCTTTAGTGGATGCACCTTCTGTTAAGTCTGTCAGTCAGTTAAACCCGGCAAGAAATCGGCTAAATGCCGAGGATTGTATTCAAATTGCACTCATGTCAAAAAGTCCTAATTTTGAAGTCATTTTAGCGAAAATGAAACAACATAATTTTTCTAAAACGTAAAAGCGTTTGAATTATGTTAATGTTTACAATTTTATTTTCTTACAGTTAGTTTTCATGTTGATTCCAATTAATTCAATAAATAATAAATAAGTGCCTGGAGCACCGAGCGATGCTCGGTAACTTTTTGCTTCTAAATAGCTTAAGTTTCAAATTTCAAGGCTCTGCGACTTTCCGAAGACGAGATATGAACGATTAAAATATTTATTTTCCGACATGACTAATTTACACCCCTTCCCTTATTTTGACCCTTTTAAATCATGAAGAAGGAGGTATGATCCTTCGAATTGTCGGATTTTTTAAGAGAATAAAATTGATATTCTATTAAATTATTTTATAGAAAAATACCTTTATTTAATCAAATTGGCAAATTCTAATATATAATAACATTTGTAATGATCTATTAGTGCAATTTAAAATAAAAAAACCAATTAATTTTATTAAAAATAAATTGAAAGAAATGTAATTATAAATTTTTATTCCAACAACCACCTGTGAATAATTATTTCAATTAACAAAAAACCCATCAAAAACAACTTATCCGAAGATGAGACCTTCATAGATCGAATTGTTAACACAAAAACCCGCCTAACCTGTGAATTTCATCCAAATCGTTAGAGCCCTTTTTCAACAAACCGATTCTAAATATATATATACAAGAATTGCTCGTTTAATATAATAAGATAAGATACATTTACCTTGCTTTTTTTGCTTTTCGTGTAGGGGTAATAGCGACCTATGGGAAAATATTTTGGGGTAATAGCTAAAAAAGTTCCCCGACCTCTGCTGTAGAGTGTAGAGTGTAGATGGTGGTTGGTGTGAATACTTACTGATGATGGTAATGATGGTTGGTGTTTTAGGTGACGGAGATCAACAAGCGGTGGCAACGGTACAGCAGTGAGAGGCAGGCGTATATCGAGAGGCTGCTCACCACTATCCACGAACAGAAGAAACAGATAGACAAACTGGTCAGTAGTCATCACTCACTCACATATTGCTCTATCTCTATATTCATTTATTTATTTATTTATTTATTTGTTAAAGAACGACCGTCAGCCAATCCAAAAAGATTATACCATTTAACATTATTTGAAATTATTTTCTATTTCTAAAAGGGGCCGTCCATAAATTACGTCACATAATAAGGGAGGGGAAGGCATCTCAGATTTGTGACAAAATATGACAGAGGTGGGGGCGGGGTCCGGGGATCTTAAAAATTGTGATGTCACAAAAGTCAAATGAAAAATTTTCAAATATATTTTTTAGATTTCATGATAATATGCGAATAAAAATAAAGTTAAACTTAAAATACATATATTAAATTCCTTTAGTTGAATTTAATTTATAAAAAAAAAATTCTACAATTATTAAATTACGAGCTTTTCGTGCGTGCCTTCGCCGCGCCCTGGAAGCTCGGCCCTCCGGGCTGGTGCCCTGGCGGGCAGCGTCTCGGTTCAAAAATTTTATTCCTCTAAAAAAACCCCACTCCAAATGTATACCCGTAAACTACCGAAAATACATCGTCTTAAAAGTTTCGCCTCTTTAATTTTTGAGTGGCGAGGGGGGGGGGGAGGAATAATTATCAATATATTTAATGTTTCTTAATTTAAAATGAATTGGAGTCTTTCATTTCAAAATTCGAGTCCAAATTACAATTATATTTCAAATTTGCCTCGTTAATTAATATATATTTAATGTTTCTTAATTTAAAATCTATTGGTGTTTTTTCATTTTCATTCGAGTTCAAATGAATACAATATTATCTCGACACAAAGTCTAAATCAAAAATATATAGTTTTAGTAACAGAAATCAAGATATAAATATTAATGTTGCATTGGTGTAATGGCTAGAGCTGATGCCCTTAGCTCAAGAGTTCGTCGGTTCGATTCTAGGCAAGAGGGTAATTTTTTTTAAGAAAATTCTCTCAGCGTTGTTACAAATTAATCTAGGCTCTTATATATTATAAAAATATAGTATAGGATAGTTGAAGTCACAGGGGGCTCAATGAAAATGTGACACAGGTAGAGGGGGTCTAAAAATCTTGAAATTCATGTGATGTAATTTATTTACGGCCACAAATTATTATTATTATTAATTTTTTTTTTTTAAGTTTTTCTAAATTCCATTCTTTATTCAAAATGGTAATAGTCTATAAAAGCTACTGACCATTTTGGAAGATGATTTTAGAATCCAAATAACATATTATCCAATACTCTAGTGTGATCAGCACACACCCCCCCGAAAGTCAAATTCTGACTCACCAAATCGAGTCGTTTTTGGGGGTAATCGACCCCTGAAGATGTCAAAAAATACCCTAAAATCGCCTCATTGATTGCATAATATAACTCCTAAACTGTTTACTCTACCACAAATTCCATTAGAAGCAAAATTGTAGAGAATATAATTTTTGACATTTTTGTTAAAAAGAACTTGAAAATAACCACCCAAAATGGGGGGGGGGGGGGGTCAAAAATGAAACTTCTAGCCCTTACGAGCAAACTCAACCAGATTTTGTATACATATTCTGTAGACCCCCAGAAGGCTAGAAATGCAAAAACTAACCACCCGAAATAGGAGGAGGGTCAAAAAATGAAAATCTATGCCCTTGTACCTGGGAGTTTGGTCGAAAAGGCTAGAATTTTCATTTTTGACCTTCCCCCTATTTAGGGTTGATATTTTCACTAAAAATGTCAAAAATTACATCCTCTACAATTTTGCTTCTAATGGAATTTGTCGTAGAGTAAACAGTTTAGGAGTCATATGTAATCAATGATGTGATTTTCCGGTATTTTTTGACATCTTCAGGGGTCGATTACCCCTAAAAACGACTCGATTTGGCGAGTAAGAATTTGATTTTCGGGGTGTGTGCTGATCACACTACAGTATAGGATAATATGTTACTTGGATTCTATTAAAATCATCTTCCAAAATTATTATTATAGACATGGTCTGTATTTCTAATTTCTATTCTATTCTTTACAAACTCCACTGATAAAGAGAGAATTTCTCTAAGGTTTCTAATGATAATATAATTTTGAGGGTGCTTTATAAAAGAATTTGTATTTATTATATTTATTTTTCTTTGTGGCTGGTTATTGGGTACTGGGACTTGAAATAAAATTAGAAGTTAAATTTTCAAAATGTTGCTACGTTTCGCAGTATATTTTTCTGCTTCCTCAGGCAATATTTGAACTTGACCTTCTCGTAATAAGTAATGTATCTACTCTTATTAAACGAGCGAAAATTGTTTGTTTATATATTTGTTTATATCTTAGTTCTATTTTGAAAACGGCTCTAACGATTTTGATCAAATTCACGGGTTAGGGGGTTTTTGGGGTGACAATTCGATCTGCCACGGTCTCATCTTCGACAAAATTGTTTTTGATGGGTTTTTTCGTAATCAAATTAATTAATCCGGTTTTTTCGTAATCAAATTAATTAGTAGGGCGAGGTTTCGGGGGTGGAGGTGGGGCGGTACAGGGGGGGCTATATATATATTTGTATTTTTTTTTTAATTTGAAAACGGCTCTCAAATAAAAATCGACCTTTTTATCAGAATTTTAAATTAAAAATAATATTAAAATAAAGATTTTAACTAAAGGAAAAAGTTACCGAGCATCGCTCAGTGCCTCCAGGTACTAGTTCATTACAGGCAGAGACCAAGTACCCAATAACCTGCCACAAAGAAAATATTCATCATGGACGGAAAACGACACCAAATTATATTTATTATTTATTTATTTATTATTATAATAAGGAAAATCATAAATAAACTCCAGAGTCTCCTGTCGGTGTTGTTTGTTGTCACTAATGGGTACCTAATAAATCTAATTACTGATTTATTCTACATGATCTACCATATATTATGAATCACTGATAAGGATAACGTGATGGATGCTGATAAGAATCGCTCTCTAATCAATTCTCGATGTTTTCCTTATTTATCTCTTATCTCTTATCGAATGAATACACACACACACACAAATCAAAACATATTTATTTATTTATTCTAACTTTTCCTTATTCAACCCATGTGAATGAATACATGGTCAGATCTTTTACAGTTATTGCTTGTTTTTAGGTCCTTTAAATACGTATTAAGTACCTACCTCGCGGACACCAAGCCGTTGCTCGGCAAGTTTTCCCTATCTTAATTAAAAGCAATATTTTTACTTTACCATACAGGGAATGGTCAAGTATTGTAATCGTGCATGAAAAAAGTGGTTTTTTCCTTCTTTTTTTTCGAAATATCTCAAATACGGTAGGAAGTATTTTGATATAAAAAATTGAGCGAAACCATGGCATTTCGGTCTACAAAAAAGCTATAATAAGTGAACATCGAAAAAATTATATTATTCGAGATAATAATTGTTTTGTCAAAATGTATGTCTGTTAGTTAGTCTGTGCGTTACCAAATTTTGTGGATGAGCTAGCTCAAAAACTAGTGGGAATATCTAAACCAAATTTCACAGGTAGATTTGGGCTATTGAAATTAAGAGCTGATTAGATTTTGGTGCATATCGACCCAAAATTAAGGGGGGTGGAGGGGGGTTAAAAATTAAAAATCCAAGCCATTAGAGCAAACCCAACCAAATTTTGGATACATAATCAGTGGGCCCCCCAGAAGTATAAAAATGCAAAAAACTAACCCCCGCCCCTACATGATTATAAATAATTTTATTAAATATTAAATATAAGTGAGGGGCCAGTGCCACCAATTTTTTCACTAGTCAAATGAGTACCCCCATCATGGCACCAGGCCTTTACAACTTAACTCCCCCACCACTTTTTAGCTTTCGAGAGCCTAGCAACCATTCCAACTATTTCTTATACTATTAACCTCCGCATGGTAAATATGTCCTAGAATTACATTATGTGTGTTATTCGCTAATTGTATGGGCCTGAAAGGTTCTTCAATAAATGTGTTTTAATCGTCCGCTCGCTTGACGAAGCACAAAACACATACCAGCGGCAAGAAACCACCCTTACTTTTCAGCACAAATTCAGAAAGGGAGGCCCCGGGCATATCTTGAGCAGCGCCCACAGCCCCCACACGGCGCATTGAATTTTGCCCATGGAATCTAGGAACGGGAGCCAGGCTCCAAATGGCCTGTACCTTTACCAAACACTCTCCTTGATCTTTCCCAACTAAACTACACACAAATCTTAAACCTTTCATTTGTTGATTACTCAATAAATTTTATCTAAACGTTAATTGTTTACCTTTTTATTTTATACTACGTTGAAGAGAACTACCCTTGTCTTCGCTCCATTTTTTCTTTACAGGATATCAGACATGTATAGCATTAATTAACTAGATAATCAAACCAGCCAATATCGAAACACATTTTTTAATTCATAAAGTTAGATCACAGCTGCCTTCAGGACTTACAACCCTCATTTTGTCTTTTTGATTTACAGACCAACTACTTTGATTTACAACCAATAAATTATTTGAAGATATTTATCTATGTGATTATTTATGATTTGACCTCCCCCCTCCATTCCGAATTTTAATATGGGTGTATTTTTGATCGATCTGCAGACGCAGCCCCGGACGTCCGAGTGCCAGTGCAACCTGTTAGAGTCCCGGGAGAGACTGCACCTGGAGCATGTGAAGTCGCTGGAGCTGCAGCTGGAGGCGTTCCAGGAGGACTGGAAGGCCGAGAGGCAGGAGAAGCTGCAGCTGCACCTGGAGAAGGAGGCGCTGGAGGCCAGGGTGCGCCAACTCAGCCGCCAATGCAGCCAGAGCCAGGCACAGGTCAGTCACTCACTCACCACATACAGAAAGCAGTTGAAAAAAATTTATTGGGCCGAAACGTTTTATATTCTGAGGAGTTTTATTGAACACACTTTGGCTGATATCTCCAGGAACTGCAATTAATTAATCAAGGGCTAAGTCAACAAGTGGCAAGTACCTACACTTTCAATAAGCCGTTCTTCAGTCCAAAAAATAAATAAATAAATAAAATATATACTATTTAATAAAGTTTTAATAATTTTTTTTCCACCTCATTGTACCATATATAAGTATGCAGGCATACAAGAATTGCTCATTTAATTATAAGAAAAGAAATAAAATATGATATTTGAGTTTAAAGTGTTTATTAGGATGTGTTGTTGTTCAAGATAGATTGGTTAAAAATTTCCAAAATCGAAAAATCTTTCATGTATAAATGTCAACTTCCGGTGTTACGATTTCAATGACTGATTTAATGCGCCACGCAGAGGGGGCAGCCCTTTACAAAAGAGAAAACAGATTTTTACAAATGATCATGAAACACCTCATCAGCCGTCCAAAAAAAGCGCCAGATGTTGTGGCTAATAATTAGAATAATGCATATATGGGCGCCGGTAGATCTGATATCTCCAGAACAGCGGCCAGAGTGTTGGGAGCACCAACAGTGCCCCACAACTGTGCAATGCGATTAACACATTAAAAGAGAAAAAAATTAATAAATAAATATGATAGTGTTACACAAAAAACAAAAATTAACATTAAATGCTAAAAAATATATAAACTCGTTTAAAATGAGCTGGCCACCGCAGGAAGGTCATTTGTCGGGGAAGGCCAGCCCAGCACTGCACATTAAAGCTTGTTCTACTCTTTATAGTCTATATCGAGCTAAAGTGTTAGAATTTCAGAGCTCTGTTATTTAATACGAGCAGTACCTGGCGTGCCTACGGCACGCCCGCCACTGCTCGGCCCTCCGGGCTAGTGGCCCTGGCGGGTAGCGTCTCGAGATGTGATTATTAGCTGTCCGTAATTATATGTTTTGAAAAAAATATTTTTTTGAATAATGAATATTGATCAAAGAAAGATGAAAAAATCATCAGTAAATAGTTTATAAATATGTACTTTATTAGAGGATGCAACTATTTCTCTCGAAGTTCCCGATCAGTTGGAAACCTATTTCATTATTATTTAAACTTAAATTAAATTAAATATCTTCAACACTAAACATGTTTTAACTACAATAAAAATTATAAATGATTGAATCTATATGTTGTGTTTTTTAACAGTGCATTGATTGTTTGTGAGAATAGAGAATTTAGTGTTTAAATTAAATATTATATAATATATATTTTAAAATTAATTTATCTACTAAAATTTAAAGAATTTATATATTTGTCTACTAATATTTTTCGACTTTTTTAATAATAGATTTCAATATTTAAATTTATCTAAAAAGTGTCACTAAATTAAATATATATAAATATATCTAATTTAAAATAATATTTTAAAATTAATTTATCTACTAAAATTTCAAATGAGCCGCGCAGTAATAAATTAAGAATTAATCTCATTATCCCATTAAATCATATCTCATTAAAACTTATATTATAAATTAAATATATAATATATATATATTTTAAAATTAATTTGTCTACTAAAATTTCAAGAATTTATATTTTTCTTAAATTCAAAAAAAAAAATTAATTTTCGCGGTATGAATTATTTTCAAAAATTAAATATATATTATTATATAATATATTTTAAAATTAATAAATTTGTGTACAAAATTTCAAATGACACACGCCGTAAATCTAATATTCTAAGCTATATAGAGGAATATATTAATATATATAGATATTATAGATATATAATATAGAGAATAGATATGTTTTATTGGAAAAATTTGATAATCTAACAACTGTCATTTAATATTAGTTGCTTTTTCTCCCACATGTTCTCCTGACCGCGCCACAGGTACTGTCTGACAAGGGCTTTTATATATAAGATTTGCGAAACGCAGGAGGTACATTCATATGGATTTTTGGTTACTTTTTGGCCTCTGGGGACCACAATATCCGGTTTTATGTCCTAAATCCGGTTTCTAACTATTAAGAGCAATGATTCCTTCCACCTAGAAGTTACAAAATTAAATTAACTTTTTTCCTCTCTGAGATACAAGCTCTCAATTACATATGATATAGAGAATATTCACGTATAATGTGAAAGTAAAAATTCCCAAAGGGAAATACAAGTTATTTACGCGATCTCATACGAAATAATTTTCTAAAGATTGATTAAATCTTTTTATTCTATGAATATAATTACGAGAGTGATCGAGAGAAGGCATGACGTCATTGACGACGTCATACCAGATACCAATGGTTTGTGACTAGGCTGCTTTTTCTATTACGCATCCTTCCAGGCAAAGTCCGAGTCACAAGACACGCGGTTTAGTTATTAGTATATTACCATATTTGCTATATTATTATTAGTAGTAGTAGTAGTAATTGCAATTCTATATGAAATCATCTTGAAAAATGAAAATTTACTCACTGTATAGAAATTCATTTTCTTGGAACAATCTCTCCCTTCTGACGATCCCGGGGGGGGGGGGGGGGGGCTTTCGACTAAAAAAATAAAATAAATAATTAAATATTTATTTATGCAATCAGTTTTATTAATTTAGTCATTTATATAATATTCTACTATTAAATGACCATTTCTTGTGTAATAGAGGCGTAAATGCATTTTCACACGTTAAAAAAAAAAAAAAATATAATATTTATATACAGGGTGTCCCATATCACAACAATAAACTGTGAACAGGGGATAGGGTAATTTACGACGGTCCTGAAAATAATTTTTTTTTATTATATATATAATATAAATTTTTTGAGGATACAATTCTCTTTTAAATAGGTGTTAGTATTATTCTTATTATTAAAAACACATTTTTATATTTTACTAGCTTCGGCGGGCCTTTTGCTAGCCAGGGGGCGAAGTCCCCTGGACCCCCACGCGGCTGTTTTATTGATGTTTGGTATATGGCCAAGATTTTAATTTTTGACCTCCCCCCCCACCATTTTAGGCGGTTAGTTTTTGAATTTTTAGACTTCTGGGGGTCCACTGATTATGTATACAAAATTTGATTGAGTTTGCTCAAACGGCCTAGATTTTTAATTTTTAATCCCCCTCCACCCCCTTAATTTTGGGTCGATATGCACCAAAATCTAATGAGCTCTTAATCTCAATGGACCAAAACTACGCTACGTGTGAAATTTGGTTTCGATATTCCTACTAGTTTTTGAACTAGCTCGTCCACAAAAATTTGGTAACGCACAGACTAACAGACATTTTGACAAAACAATTATTATCTTGAAAAAAATAATTTTTTCGATGTTCACTGATTAGAGATTTTTTGTAGACCGAAATGCCTTGGTTTCGCTCAATTTTTTTAATCAAAATAGTTTCAGCCGTTTTTGAGATATTTCGAAAAAAAAGAAGGAAAAAAACCACTTTTTTCATGCACGATTACAATACTTGACCATACCCTGTATGGTAAAGTAAAAAAATAATAGAAATGGTAAATCACGTATGAATGGTTTTACAGTAAAGTAAGAGAAAGTGATTATTACCTGGAGAGCGAGTCGCCTCGACTTGGTGACCCGTGCGTTATCAATCGCTTAACGGTAGAGACTGAGCCGAAGCGCTCGCTGCCCGGCCGCTTATCATTTTCCGCGAAATGTTTTTCATTTGTTTTGCAATTTTTTTAAATATTATTTTATGAAATCTTATTATATTAAAAGAGCAATTCTTGTATATAAGATTTTGACTAAAATAGAAGTACCGGAAGTTGATATTTACGTTCGTAAGAATGTACCCCCCCTCCTGCATTTATTTTACAACCATAAATCTCAGAGCTACAAAATTCAAAACTTAAGCTCGATATAGGCTAGAAGGAGTACACAGCAAGTTTTTGCTTGAAATCGGAACACCAGAAGTTGACATTTATATGAAAGATTTTTGGTGCTCCAGGCATTATAATATACTTATATATATACAGTAATCTTTTATAGAAGTATCTAGAAACATTTATTAAAGCCAGAGGTTTCCGGAGGAAAATCTCCCTTTATCAATACAAATTTGAAAATTTCAACTAATAGGTAGTCACTTTAAGAAAGGAATAATATTATATTTGGTTAAAAATAAAATGAGAGAGTCTTCTGTTTTTTAAATAAAATAATTTTTAATTATTTCTAGAGACTATAGTTTCGAAGGCATTGCCTTCATCATCAGTCTATCACAAATATTTCAAATTAGTTACAAATTAAGATTTATACATTGAAAATTTTGAAAAATATATAATGTCTTTTTCTTCATGTTTCCTCTTGGGAGATTAGAATATAACTCATATTATAATCTCCCAAGAGGAAACATGAAGAAAAAGACATTATATATTTTTTCAAAATTTTCAATGTATAAATCTTAATTTGTAACTAATTTGAAATATTTGTGATAGACTGATGATGAAGGCAATGCCTTCGAAGCTATAGTCTCTAGAAATAATTAAAAATTATTTTATTTAAAAAACAGAAGACTCTCTCATTTTATTTTATTTTTAACCTAAAATAAAAACAATTCTGTTACCATCGACAGTGAAATCTTTTATTCAACTAATAATATTATACTAAACAAGAATAAATAATAAGTAGGGGTTGAGTGAAAGTCAAATTAAATTCACTAAATATAACAAAATAATTAGAGGTCAGTGAAAGTCGAATGTAATTCACAATTAGTAGAGGTCAGTGAATGTCAAATGGTATACACAACTAAATAGTCCAGTGTCCTTAGTGGGTGTTGCATACGTCACTGCCTGAGACACACTGTCTTTTTTCCCTCTTCCATACCTCCTTTTATACCCCTCAATGGTAATGTATTCTCAGAAATCCATAATTAGTTCAAAGTCTAATCCTTTGTCGTCATTAAACTTTGAATTGATATATTGTAATATATATATTATATTGTTCTAGGTCGACAAACAATAGCGTAGTTTAGTTTCCCCTTGATATAAATAAACTTTTTTCATATAATGCACTATTTTTGAGTTATAAGACTGACTCAAGATAAAAAAACTCACCCGGTATATTAAAAACACACACGATTATTATAATTGTTAACCTAGAGGGACAGTGCATCACGACTTTAGCGCCAACTGGCGACATAAATGTAAGCTTTGGGGGATGATTTATTAAACGTCCAAGACAAAGAGACTCGCTCATGGCCCCCTAGGCTCTTCATCTATGATATATACCATAGACCATGAAATATATAGACACGCCCTCTGCTACTCTCCACACAGAGTGAAGTGAGGCCAATATCGCCTACAGATGACGTCACGTTCTCGCATAAATATTTTGGTAATATTAATTTTCGATTATTGGAATCCAAAATAAAGGATCTAAACTACCATAAATTTATCTCAATGTATAATAATTCCTATAGTGGCCATGCTATTTCTGGGTATTCCTACCTACAGATGACGTAACATTCTCTAGTTGATGTTGGCCTCACCAAATCGACATCAGGGCGTGTCTATATATTTAATGGTCTAAGATATATACTAACATATAATAGACGCCCAAATTATTTGAATAAATAAACACAAGAGAGCGCTACCATCGGCAGTAATGTTGGCTCTATGTTTAACACACGGTCCCTAATAAGCCAATCAAAATTACTTACTATTAAATTGTTTTCAAAATATTTGTCTTAATATAGAACTAATTTGCTTGCAGCTTCGTGAGTTCCGTCTTTTCCGTATGGAGCAGGTGCGCTGCTGCTCTACGGCGTCGGCGTCGGCGTCGGCGTCGGTGTTGCCGGCGTCTTTGCTTCGTATTTCTGGCCCGACCACGGTAAGTCTACCTTCTGCCTTGTGGTTTCTGGCAACTGGACTCTCTCTCTCTGACTCTCTCATCCGTTTCGGTTCCAGGGCCAACTGCTCTCGCGAGGAACGACCCTCTCGCTGGACGACGACAACGACCAAGGCGCCGGCGCCGCGGCGGCGATACCAGACGACGACAACGACAACGAGGACGAGTTTCCCTCGCCCACCAGCAGCAGAGCATCATCGTCCCTCTCCACCGAATTACGCCCCGAGCTGGACAAGTGGAGTTTCGCTTCCACCTCTACGCATCTTCAGAAAGTGAAAACCCTTAAAAAACACGCCTCCTTCTGACACCTGTGGCTTGTCTGTGCCAATTGGGAAACACCGACTGAATATTGATAATAATAATAATTTAATTAATTTATTGACTCTTAGAAACAAGATTTGTGTAATGGTAGAAGGGGGTTCTGGAGATCTCCCCGCCCCCTTTTCGGGAGGGGGGAATTGTAGAGTATTTTCAAATATAAATATTATTAAAATTAAATTTCCTTGAATTACCCCCCCCCCAACTCAAACTTGAATCGGGCTGAATGTCAAAATGTGCCTAGGCTTTTGCTTTTAATTAAGTTTTCAGATTCTAAATACATATATTTATGGGGGAAACTTTTGTCTTCCAAATCTGAAAACCTTGTTTCAAACTGAGCAATAAGGCTGTATTTAAACTTTACGATAATAATATATCGTATATATGGGGCATTCATTCATTCCACGCCAAATCGGACGGTTTGAAAAATTTTAATTTTTGATTTCCTTCATTTTTTGACATTTTTTTATTACTCATCAAAATCAATTGTTTTATTTTATTTTATTTTTTTTTACACAATTTTTAGAAAAAAATACAAAAAATTATTTAAACTATAATCCAATGATTTTATTTTATTTTATTTTATTTTATTTTATTTGGTTATACACCTATATTCTTCGTGAATGTGTGAAGACTGATTTGTCCACATTTGTAAAGGGTGGCCCATAAAAATGAAGGAAATCAAAAATTAAAATTTTTCAAACCGTCCGATTTTACGTGTAATGAATGCCCCATATATAGTTTCACGGAGGGGTGAACCGCGATTGGAATTAGATGTACACGTCTTTGGAATTCGTTAGATAATGTCCCTTCATCTATTGTCTTTTATTTGGAAATGAAAGTGCAAGTGGAAGTAGGTGTACACGATATTAGGTCGCGGTTCATCCCTCGAGTTTCACTAAAACTTGATAAGTTAATGTCGAAAAATCCGTTAAATCGTCATTTTTAATTGACTTTCCCAAAGAACTAGCTCATATTTGAATTCTCCAAATATTAATATCCTCTGCCCTTATGGGAAAAGGTACTTTTCAAAGACAAAGTAGAAAGGGGGGCCTATTCCCCCTGCGCCCCTCTTGCCTAATAAATCCCCGGATTTTTTTAATCTTCCGCGCGCATCAAAACGTTGTCGAATTACAACTAGAGAGAGAAATACACGGACTCTTTATTTATTTGTTAGCGCTATTAAAAATACAAAAATGTATTTTTTTTTGTTAAATATATGTATATAGTATTAAGTATATTAGAAAAATATAACAATTTTAGAGAAAGCAAACTACGCTTTATTTAGGAGAATTTGTAAATAGAATAATAGAATAATTGAAAAATGTTTATGTAGAATCTACTACATATCTACACGCTTAATGTAATAAATAATACATTGTTAAAAAAAAGAATTTTGTTTTTTTTGCCCCCCTCTCTTTCTACCTTACCCAGAGATGGGAAAAATGCTTCAAAACATGTATTTTCGATACAAAATACAAATTACATTAGAAATGGGTATCATTTATTTTACTATTCACATTTATCACTATTTAAGGGCATTTGTGGCTGCCATCTGTAACTACCTATGTCCGTCCCCCAGGGGTGGAGGTTGGGATCCAGGGGGTGCGGGGTCCAAGGGTGGGGGTTCAGTGGGCTACTAAGGGGGATTTGTGCCTATGTCTGTACCTATATATATATATATATGCTTATGTGGGGTTGGGAGGTGGGGTCAGGGGTGAGGGTTGGGATCCAGGGGAAATGTAGGGGTCCAAGAGATGCGGGGTGGGGAGTCCAGGGGGTAGGTTTACTGGATTGGGGGGTGATCAGAGAGCGGGGGAGGAGTTCCGGGGTTGGGGAGCGGGTCGGTGGGATGGAGAGTGGTTCGAGATGGAGGAGAGGGAGTGTTCAAGTGACGGGGGGTCGAGGGGGCGGGCCTTGCAGCTAGTATTTTAATAATATAATGTGTTATTAATTAGAGGTATTTTCTATCAAAGACGGAATGGTATATCTCAATGCAGAATTGATGCAAGGAAATGGAAAAGCACAAATTTCGAACAAAATAATAATTTATTAGAAGGGGATTTTCATCCTCTTGAAAAATCCGACGATTCGCAGAATCGTCCCTCCTTCTTCAGGATTTAAATGGATAACGTACATTGAAAAAACGATATATTTATAGCTAAGAAATTATATTTGAATAGAGGGTGAAGTTAATTATG
Organism: Forficula auricularia; assembly: GCA_024734495.1. Lineage (NCBI taxonomy): Eukaryota > Metazoa > Arthropoda > Insecta > Dermaptera > Forficulidae > Forficula > Forficula auricularia. The sequence continues at coordinate 154,005 of JALMQS010000854.1, read as the reverse complement.
GCGAAATCGATCTCTATTCAATATGAAGAAATGATATACGTATTTTAAGTATTCTCATTTTTGGAGCAACTCTAGATATATTAATAGTTAAGATGCCGCTATTCGAAACAAGCACCAATAAGTAAATTATGAAAATATTGTTATTTGAGTAAAATAGTGGAATAGTTAAATTTAATAATTGGGTATTTAAATAGAATAATATGTAATTATGACAAGAAATTATATAAAATTGGATATTTTTTATTTATAATAAAAAATATTCAAGCTTTATATCATTTATATTCATTTGATGTAGAATATTTATTCAAATTTCAAATAAAATAAAAATTAATTTAATTTTCTATATTTATAAGGTATATATGTAAACGGAAATCTAATTTTAATATATACTAATATTTCTTATAATCTTATAATGGGTTTTAAAATTAAAAAAAAACATTTAATAATGTAAACAAAATATTTGTTAATTTTTTTAATATCTTAATTATTAAGATATCACTATTTGCAGGAACCCTACCTGTTTATTAATATTATTTTTAATTGCGCTTAATTTCAAAACTTTGTGCATAGTGATGCTTTGAGGATGGCAGTAGTGGGTCAAAACGTTGAAAAAAAAAATTGAATTTATTCAAATAAAATTCGACCTTTTTAAAATCTGAATTCAAACTCTAAAATAATATGAATAAATTGCTTTTAACTAAATCTAGGCGGGTACTATTTATATAAAAAATAGAAAACTGCGTCCGCCTGTGTCTATGCAACCAAATGGACGCCTCTGGGCCGTAGAAGCCTCGCCTACAGGCGTCCTTGTTAAAAAATGAATATTTTTCAAAAAATTTAAAATTTTACTTTGTGTAGCGTCATCTTTCAGTACTTTATATTGATATTTTAAAGCTAAATGTTTTTTAAGGTATCATAAATGTACTACTTTTGAGATATTTTATGGAATATGTAATAGAAACTAAATTATTTTAATGTTTAATAGTGTGACGTCACATATTTTTGCAATTTAAAAATTAGAAATTATTAATGTAGTTGTTTCACCAAATGGGTTTTCCTAGGATTTTTTTGAAATTTAGACAGATTATTATTTAAATACTTGTGCATCGATTGGTGGCAAAAACAAAATTTATGAACAATTGTTGTGCGCGGCGAATATATTTTTCCTTAAAATAAATATAATTATTCTTAAGGGTAATATTTTGGCAGCCGGCTTCCCTTTTTGATCCTCGAATGTGACTATTTGACAATAGGAAAGGGACTTTCAACTTCCTGGACATAAATGTCAAATGGCTCTTAACACATGTCGATTGTAAAAGTCATTGGGCTTTTTCATTTTTACGTGGGAAATTTCTAGAAATGGGAGGGCTCAATAATTTTAAGATACGCCCTTCTGGTTACGAATTTGGCCAATGAGAAGTGATTTGAAAATTTCGACTCTTCAGGCAGGCTTGAGTCAGTCAGAGAGTTGGTCAGTTCTAAGTTGAAGCCCAGTTGGGTTTGTCAGTTGACAATTGGAGTTGAGAGATGTAATCGTGCATGAAAAAAGTGGTTTTTTTCCTTCTTTTTTCGAAATATCTCAAAAACGGCTGAAACTATTTTGATTAAAAAAATTGAGCGAAACCATGGCATTTCGCTCTGCAAAAAAGCTCTAATAAGTGAAGATCGAAAAAATTATATTTTTCGAGATAATAATTGTTTTGTCAAAATGTCTGTTAGTTAGTCTGGTTGTTAGTCTGTGCGTTACCAAATTTTTGTGGACGAGCTAGCTCAAAAACTAGTGTGAATATCGAAACCAAATTTCACACATAGTATTGGTCCATTGAGATTAAGAGCTGATTAGATTTTGGTGCATTGACAAAATTAAGGGGGGAGGGGGTTAAAAATTAAAAAATCTAGGTCGTTTGGGCAAACTCAACCAAATTTTGTATACATAATCAGTAGACACCCTGAAGTCTAAAAATGCAAAATCTAACGGCCCAAAATGGGGGGGGGGGGGTGGAGGTTCAAAAAATGAAAATCTTGGCCATTTATCAAACTCAACCAAATTTTGTATACATAATCAGTGTGCCCCTAGGAGTCTAAAAATGCAAAAACTAACCCCCTCCCCTACATGATTATAAATAATTTTATTAAATATTAATGTAAGTGAGGGGCTAGGTTGTATGGTAAAGTCAAGTGGATGGCCACATCAGAACACGTCAGCTTATTTTTTAATTTGGTTACCGTGCATCGTTCGGTGCCTCCAGGTACTGATTATTAAAATAGGTAATATAAAACTCGAACTTACTTTTACGTCCACGGGCTCTAGTAGTTGTTTTGGTGGTTCTGAAGTCGAAGGAAATTTTGAAACCAATCTATAAATGTTTTTTTTTTTTATTTGCAATTCTTTGATTTTCGAATTCACTTCACCATCAACATTTTGTCTTTCAATTTATTAAACTTCGCAATAAGGCTGTTAATTTCGTCTTGAATTGAATATTTTGTATAGTTTTATCAGAATAAGCTGCACTGTATATATGCTTCATATAGTTACTTGGCAATAAAGAATACCTAAATCTTTTTTCTTGTTAAATAAATTGAACATCACAAAATAGTAGAACAACTATAAGAAAATCAAGTTCATTACTCATTGAAAGTCAACTGGTGAATGAATGTTGGAAAGGATGAAACATGGACGAAATCACGGCGGGGAGGGGGGGGGGCGGCTTTTGTCAAAGCCTCAAAGGCGGGGGGGGGGAGTATTGTCCTTTGCGGCTTATGTCAAAGGCGGCCGACCCACGACACTGTAGGTACAGCGACCGCGTGAACTCGGGTGGCCGTCACGTGACAAAAAATGAGATAGGTTCAAACAAATTTAAACCTTATAATAATATTGATAGAGTTGGGAATATTTTAAAGGTTCTCGTTAGAGTTGAGTTTTAATACTTTAGATCAGGGGTGTCCAACTTTTTGGCATCAATCGGGACGCATATATACCTAAATTATACTGATTTTAATGATAGTTTTTAAGCACAAAACAGAAAATAATGTACATACAATAATGATATCCGCATTGACAAATATCATGGAATGTCATATGTGGAAGCCATACTAGATTTCATAGTAAACAATGGCCAAAAAAATAATAATAAACAAGCAAGGGTATTCTTTAATTTTAATAATTATTATCTAATAATAGGCAGAAAAAAATAAATAAATAAAAATATAATAGTCAAACCAATAGTTGGACTATTTGGACTAAAATATTTTATTGGATTGCAGCTAAGTGGATCACATCTTTTTCTCTCTTGGTCCAGACTTAAGACTCCGCAGACTTCAATAGCGTAATCCGCAGTAGTCTCGCGATAAATATCTTTTTCAAATAAGCGCGGTCAAAAACAATTCTCATTGATATAACAATTATTCTTTGATATATTAAAGAGAAAAATTATAAAATTTATTTAAAATCATTATTTCAAGTTAGAAATATTAAGGTGACCAACTATTTTTTGTTCAAAAAGAGTACAATTTGCAAGTATTTCATGGGTGGAAAAAACGGTAAAAACTTTATTTTCTTTTAAGAACATATTTTTCTTCAGAGTGGATTTTTTTTGCTAAATGAGGATGTTCGTCTAATAAAGTAGCCACATCCGAACAACTTTCATTTTGCATATTAAATTTGACTGTCAAGACGGCAGATAATGTTTTTACAGAAAGTTGCGACTTCTCACTGCTCCAATAATCATTGCCTAGTGAAAATCCCCTTTCAAAAGCAGCATTAGTGAGTGCCTTCACAACATAAGGAAATTTCTATTAAAACTTTTAAATGTTCATGTGGGATACTATATGTTCTACTCTAAAATGCCCAAAGATTTCTACCCATCTTTTGTCAAGTTCTATTTTCCTATCGTTCCATTTCTTCTTCATTTAAATATAAATTTGCTCTTCGAATTTCTTCAAAGAGAAAATTGTCATTAATAACAATATCTTTTACTTCCTTCATTACAAATTCGACTGCTGAAGAAACTTCTTTCCATTCAATTTTACTTTTTAGAAGGGTCCATTTGAAACAATTTAATGCTCTAAAGAAATACAAATGAGTATAAAATTATACAAATGAGTACTTTCAGAGTACAGGATTTGAAAAGAGTACGGTTTGCGAAAAAAGAGTACAAAACTCAGTAAATGAGTATAGTTGGTCACCTTAAAATATATAAGTTCAAATATTATTTTCACTTAATATTTGACAAAAATTCCGTAGATTTGATTCGCGATTGAATCAAATGTAGAAAACATTCGATTAATTAATGGCAAGCATCTAACATACATGCTAATAGACCGAGCGCTCTGGACTGGGAGATTGAATATAAGATATAACATCCGAGATTTCAAATTCACTTGGTGATCCATCCGAATGTCAAGCGGGCTATACGCGAAATGACGTTGGCTTGTAGCTAAATGGATCACATCTTTTTCTCTCTTGGTCCAGACTTAAGACTCCGCAGACTCCAATAGCATAATCCGCAGTAGTCTCCCGAGATAAAAATATCTTTTTCTCAAATCAGCGCGGTCAAAATAATTCTCATTGATTTATCAATTATTCTTTGATATATTAAAGAGAAAAATTATTAAAAAAAAATTTATATATTGATTTTACATCGCAAACTATAGCACATGAGCAACCATTATCTCACTTGCTTGTACTATACTGAGTAAAGGCTAGTTTACACGGGTACACTAAGTATTAGTACTAACCACTCGACCTAATTCTGTGTAGTGTAAACTACTGCATTAACCAAATATATTGACAACTCGAATTGCCATCTTGCAAAAGTTAGAGCAACCTCTTACAGTGGTTACTAATGGCAAGTACTAAGGCCCTATAAACTAGCCCTAAAGACTGACTTAGCACAGTTAAAATTACGTATCTATATCGAAAAATTTGATAAAAAACTGAAGGATGATCCAAGATACACTGTCATCAAAGTACAACACTCTCCCCTACTAGTTAAGTAATTATCTAATAATAAATAAAACAATTATTAATCAAATCTTATTATATATTAAACGAGCAAAGTTGATATATATATATATATATCCGGTCGGGTTCTCGAAAACGGCTCTAACGATTTGGATGAAATTCACGGGTTAGGAGGGTTTTGTGTTGGACATTCGATCTGTCACGGTCTCATCTTCGGCTAAGTTGTTTTTGATGGGTTTTTTGTTAATTGAAACAATTATTCACAGGTGGTTGTCTCGATAAAAATGTGTATTTACATTTTTATTCAATTTCCTTTAATAAATAATTGGTTTTTTAATTTTATATCCCACAATAAGATCATTATAATTATTATTATATATATTAAAAGTTTGAAAATTTAATTGATGGATGATTAGGGGGATGATGGAGATAAACCAATCGACTTGATTGGGGAATAATGGAATTGAAATAATTATCGGAAAAGAGGTTTTTTTATCTAATTAGATTTTTCCTCTTATTAAAAACAAGGACTAAAAAGATGAATCAAGGACACTCGATGGTGGAGAAGTAATCTCCGGAATCGAAGCTAAAATACAATGTATACATTAATTAATGTAAAATAATTGGTTTAATAAAATTTATAAAAAAAAAAAAATTTAATTGATTAAAAATCGAATTTTAAATCCCACAAGCGTATTTTTCTGTATTAGAATTTGGCAATTTAATTGATGAACTCAAAAATTGTTATTTAATTTAAAAAAAATTATTATACGGTATTTATATACCTATACATATATACACATAATCTGTGGGCCAGTACAAGACTTAAAATGCAAAAACTGGGTGAGGGGGCGGGGGTGAGGTGGAGGGGTGCAGGAGGTAGGGTGAAGTGGTGGTGGTCCGGGAGGCGAAGGTGGGGGTTCGGGGATTAATATATAGCTTTTAACTGAAGCAAAAAGTTACCGAGCATCGCTCGGTGGCTCCAGGTACTTAATAATAATAAAACAATTACCTTCAACTCCTACACAGCCCATAAAATCCCATCTTCTTCTTCTTCTTTTCACGATGGAGGGGCCAACCCAGGCCTTTAGGGGATGCACCTTTTTGGTGTATCTCCCTCTCACGTCAATATCATTAAAAAAAAATTATAAAGAAGAAATGTCTATGTGTGAATGTAATATATCTTTGAAAACAAATGAAAAAAAAATGAGATGTTTATATTGACGTAATCTCCAGAAACTAATACGACCTTTACTACTGAGAATGGTGAACGAAACTGTATGATGAATTACTAAAAATAGCAAATAATAGTAATTTACAAAATTAGCAAATCGAAATTTCAAAAATTAAATCACTTTAGTTCTGAAAGAATAAATTAAACAATTAAAACTACTTATATCTCTTCTAAATTAATAATGAAGTAATAATAGAGGGAATAGTTAGTATATTGTGGGAGTGGTGGGGGGTTTAACTGAAGCAAAAAGTTACCGTGCATCGCTTGGTGGCTCCATGTACTATTTGTATAAAGCAGAGGGACCCTCAGTGTTTTCTTGAAAAAAAAATAAAGTTTATAGAATTTTTGAAATTTCAAGAACCATAATAGTGCAGGTATTATCGTAATCGGTCCAGTAGTTATCAATATCTAAATATATAAATATAGGAATCATATATTATTAGCAACAATAATGGTAAAGAAATAATACATAATAATCCAATAAATAATATAATATTTATTTATCATTTTTGTGTTAAATAAAAAAATAATATAATATGTATAGTAATAATAATAATTATAATAATAATATCATCAGACTATAAATCAAAGAAATTAATTTTTTTTTTTTGAAATAATTAAAAAAAATAAAAAAAAATGAAAAAATGAGATCAATTCAAAAAATATGTTTTTCTTTATTGTTTTATATATATAAGCCGGGTGAGTTTTTTTTTTTATTTTGAGACGGTCTTATAACTCAAAAACAGTGCATTATGGTATATGAGAAAAAGTTTCAAATAAAAGTTTATTTATATCAAGGGGGAAACTAAACTACGGTATTGTTTCTCAAAGTAAAACAAGTTTTCAAAACTAGTTCTGTTTTTTAAATAGAAACCTATATGTTTCTGTACATATTCTGAATCTAGAAGAAAAACTGAACAACTTTCATTAGAACCATTTTTTTATACGACATCAAATAAACAAAATATTAAATCAATTAGATCTAATAATAATTATTTTTAACAATTATTCAACTTAATTATCAACTAGTAATGATTAAATAATTAATTAATAAATAAATAATTATTAAATCGAAAAGTCCCAACAATGAAAATAAGTGTTTATAATGATTTTAAGACTTCATTATAAACAGATTCTACTAGTACTTATTGAACTACTTAAACTTTTTGAGTTTAATAAAGTTTATTTCTCGTGTCAATCCAGTAGATAATTATATTGTATTACCATAATAAAAATGGAGCATCTTTTGTTGAAGACAGAATTGAAATGGCCTTAATTTATGGTGAATGTGGAAGAATTGTTATGGGGCTGCCAATGAAATGGATCCCGAGCGTTTTCTTGATAGGAATACATCCTCACAAGTTTCATTTGAAGGTGTTGTAAATCTGTTAAAAAAACAAACAAAAAAAAAACAAGAAATCTAAAGGCTACGAAGAAACCTACGTATAATGAAGTTTTAAGATCATTATAAACACCTACTTTCATTGTTGTGACTTTTCAATTTAATAAATATTTATTTAATAATTAATTATTTAATCATTATTAGTTGATAATTAAGTTGAATAATTGTTAAAAATAAGTATTAAGATTTTTTTTGAGATCTAATTGATTCATGTATTTTGTTTATTTGATGTCGTATAAAAAATGGTTCTAATAAAAGTTGTTCAGTTTTTTTTGTAGATTCAGAATATATACAAAAACATATAGGTTTCCATTTAAAAAACAGAACTCGAAATACCTTTGAAAGTTTGTTCTAGATCTTAGTTTCCCCCCTGATAAACATAAACATAAACTTTTACTTGAAACTTTTTTTGAGTTATAAGACTGTCTCAAGATAAAAAAAAACTAACCCGGTATAATTCAATATCGTCGGCTTAATAAGAAAACAGTCAATCTGTATTTTAGAAAATATTAGGTTTGTCAAATCAGATATAAAAGTAGGCAAATTCATTCCTATGGTAGGTTTTAATAATAACAGGTATTAATGACATTCCTGGGGATGGAAGGCAAAATAGACTCGATTTCTTATTAAGGCGACGATATATACATAAATATGTAATGAAATTGAATAAAAAAAAAAGAAGGATTTATACAAAAATATAGGTTGATATGCGGGCGGGGGCGGGCGAACAAACATTGGCCAACGGGGGGCGTTGTTTGTCGTCTGCTTTGTCTGCTGCTTCGGCGTCGTCGTCTCTTACTTAGAATATATGTATTATCTTATTGTCTTAAATATAGAAATATAATTTGTTCTCTTCTCGGAATGTTGTTTATTTACAAAGGGGGAGGGGGGGGGGGTTCAGATTCAAAGACAAAAAGGGGGGGGGGGAGGACAATACTTTGGTAGACTTGAAATAAATTAGTTAAGGAAGAGGGGCCGCCGTGGTTGCTCCTGCTCTCTCTTCTATTGGTTTGGAATGAAGTACTTGCGGATGTCGTAAGGATGGCGCAGGGGGGGCGTCGGCGTGGAGGTGGTGGCGCCGCCGCCGTTAGGGCGCCGTTCTCTTAAACGCGCCGCCCACTCGTCGGCAAGCTCTCTCTGGAGCTCGCTGGGCAACTCAGCGAACACGGTGGGGTCGACATCGTCGGGGCAGCGCACAGGCGCCGTCGGCGTCGTCGTATCACTGAGACGCAGCCGGGCCACCTGTCTAAGGGTGGCTGGCGAGGTGGGCGAGTCGTCGTAGGGTCGTTTGCGGCCTCCCGGGTCCCCCTGGGACGGGGGCGAGGCGTCGTCGTCGCGAGGCTTCTTCGGCGAAGGCTCCGACTCGCTCTCGCTCCCGTCGGTGGTGGTCATCGTGAACGCCGGCGTTGAGACGCTGGCCGCCGCGGCGGCGCAGCTGGCGGCGTCGCCGTGCACCAGCGCCGCCAGCGACTGTACGGACAAGTCCTTGGAGAGGAAGGAGGCGATGCTGCCGCGGCCGGCATGGCGCGCGTGAAATTTCGTAAAGGCGACACCCAGGAGGGTGATATGGAACGCCTGACGGAGGTCGACCATCTTCCGGAACAGCCGCATGCAGAGGGCGAGCAGGGCGGGCGGTGTCAGCTGCGCCGTGTTGCCCTGCCGGGATTCCCGGTGGCTGCGCCGACGACGCGGGTCCCAGCGGCGCACCGTCACTTTGATCGCTCCGGGAAGACGCCCGTCCTCCGCCTGCAGCTTCAGCAGTCGCTGCAGCAGCCCCCGGAACCGCTCCCGGATCTCCGTCTCGACAGAGGTCTCGCCGAACGAGTCCTCGACGCCCAAAGAGCGTGGCCGCCCCGACGCCTTCACCGGAGCATCGTCTACGCCTGCAATACACCCAAAGCGAAAAACTGTTATTACAAATAACTCATGAAGGGTCGTAGAGATAATAATATTTTTATTTTATAACAAACTTATTCTTATAACAATGTAAACAACAAAGAATAGAAATCTTATTTCATGGAATATAATTTCAATTCCCCATTTTAAGATTTATAATCTTTAGCAAAATTGAATTTTTTCAAACAATAATTTAATCTATCTTTAGGTAAATTTTTTCTTCCTCCATAGCTTAAAACCATTCTTCTTTCCCTTTAATTTTTATTACATCTTCATAATTTTCCGGTTCTGGTCTAAGAATTACCCTTTTAAATATTATTTCTTGGTCCTTAAAATTACATTTAACTTGAGTGGCCATATTTCATAATTTAACCCATTCAAAGATTTGATTTTATATTGAATTGATGTTGTATCCATTATCTTTATATAATATTTATTAATTCTTCCAATATGATAATTAACCAATTGAACCAACCACGCTCTGCTACCAAAATGTTATTAAAAATAACTCCTGGATTCGAGAGGACAATATATTTATTTATCAAATAAACAATTTTCTTATAACAATGTAAACAACAAGGAATATAAATCTTATTTAATGGAATATAACTTCAGAAACGTTATTTATTAAGACGGGGAGAGGAGCAAAATATCTCACCCTGGATTCCGATACACATGTTAACGAAAGATCGGAAGGTTGTAGAAAGTTTGTTATAGTGTCAAAATGTTTGAATTTCCGAAACGAACTTGGTTTTTTTTTTATTTTTTCTAAATTAAGTATACGAGATATAAAAGTAAATTCAACATATTTTGCATTGTAAAGAAAGTCCACAAGGTTTATTTTTCCAATCTATATATAAATTTTAAAATAAAATAAATAAATAAAAATAAAATGTTGCACATGGACTAGTTATGAGGCTTTCCAGACATTTCATACTAGCAAAAAATATTATTGAATAAAAATCTTTTAAACTTTTAGTGTAGAAAAAAAGAAAATTTTTTTAGTAAAATTACTGGTTTTAAGTGTTTTGCAGCTAATATTTTTATTATTAAGAAATTTGTAAAAAAAGGAAAATATAGGGCGAGTATATGGAAGTAGAGTTTTAATAAACTCTATAAAACAAGAAAAATTACAACGTTTATTTTATAGAAAAAAAAATACATTTAACGAAGGACGGAATTGACATAATTAAACGTTCTCCGAAATTGAAAAAATTTAATTCATGACCATTATTAGAAATTGGTCTATAGATAGTTGAGAGACAAAACTAGATTATTATTGTTGGGTTGGGATAAAGTTACCATATATTTTCAAATTTTTAGGTAAAAAAAATGCAAAATAATTTGGATTTACTCATAAGAAACTCAATGTGAAAATATTCAGAGATTTTCAGATCCTAAAAACTAATGAAAAATTACTTTCAATTCAAGTGAAAAGATTATGTTTTGTCCAGAGTTGTAGAGATGTTGGAAAAGTTCTGTATTTATTTATTATTATTATTATATATATATGTTACGGCTAATATGCAAATTTGGATAGTTTGTAAACTAACCAAACCATTGGCTATTTTGATAGAAAACGCAATTTCCACTAAAATAGCAGATAGTCTTGGCTAATTTACTTGAAATTATTGAGAAAACCAAAATAGCGGGTTAGTTTATAAACTATCCAATGCAGCTTGGCTAATATGAAAACCATCATTTCCATTATATGCAAATTTGGATAGTTTATAAACTAGCCAAAGGTTTGGATATTTTGTGTTACTAGAAATTATGGTTTTCATATTAGCCAGGCTGAATTGGATAGTTTATAAACTAAACCGCTATTTTGGTTTTCTCAATAATTTCAAGTAAATTAGCCAAGACCCTTGGTTAGTTTGCAAACTAGCTGGTTAGTGGAAATTGTGTTTTCTATCAAAATAGCCAATGGTTTGGTTAGTTTACAAACTATCCAGCTAGTTTATAAACTATCCAAATTTGCTTATCAGTCGTAACATATATATACTAGTATGTAAATTTGACTCTTTGGTTTAGGGACTTTTAAGTTATTATGTTATTGTTTATTTACTTTTCATTGTTGTTTATTTATTTGTTTATAATTGTTTATTGATACATTGTTTCTCATTTCTATTTTAATAGAATATCCTATTTTGTTAATTGTACCTATCTGTGTTACGATAAAACCATTAGAATAAGGACTTATAAATTCTATTCTATATTTTTATAGGTAAAGTATTTAATTATCATAAACTTCCTAATTGTAAATATTTTATTTTAATATAAATCTATAGTTTTATAAGAATAATTTATAATCCTTAAAGAAGCCAGTTTTACACATATTATATTGAAAACATTATATTATAAATTACATATATTATATATATAAAGCTAGGAGACACTTTAATTTAAGTATAATTAAATTAATGTTGAATTTAAATATCATTTACAACCTTTTTCATGACGCGACCCCCTTAGAATGAAAAAAAATTTCCCGACTCCCTACCCCCCGCTGTTTGTAAACTGCATTTCATTGATCGAATTTAGGGAAGGCGGTGTTGGTTTATAGTGAAACATTAATACATTATATTAGGTTGGAGTTGGTGGTGTTTCACAAGGAGATTGTATTTTATTATGTTACAAATATCAAATCCTTACAACATTTGTATTAATTTTTATAATTAGATATCGGCTAAATACACAATTAAGTGACATTTTTTGCAACGCCAAACACTTCAAAGGCTGAACTTTTGGTGTATTTACAGCAGGTCAAGTCAGAATATTCCAAATTTGTTTGTGACCCGGAATTCCTTTTAAAACGGGATTTTCTTTCTGACTTATTCGAGCATTTGAATACCTTGAATAAAAGCCTTCAAGGATGGGATGAAAATGTCAGTCATTACTGCTAAAGACAAAATCCATAGGTTCACAAAACAATGAACTTGTGGTCATCATTCATAAATCAAAAGAACTTCGATTCGTTTTCGTCGACTCAGTCTTTTATTGGAGAAGTGGGGTCTGAGATAAACATCAAAGCATATAGGTTTTTAACTTCAAATTAGGACTTTTCCATATCAAATTTTAACTCTCAGGAAAGGTTTTCAGTTTAAAAAGCTATAATTTAATATGTAAAATATGCATGGTTTTATAGAAATTCTCAATTTGATTTGAAAAAGTCTGATTTTGATTTTTAAAATCCTGAATTGGATATGGAAATGTCTGCATTTTAAGTTGAAAACTTATATATACCTTAAATAAATTTTTTTATAATTTTTCTAACTGATATAACAAAGAATAATTGACCTATCAATGAGAAGTGTTTTGGCCGCGCTTTATTTGAAAAAGATATTTTATCACAAGACTATTGCGGATTATGCTATTAAAGTCTGTGGAAAAAAAAAAAAAAAAAAAAAAAAAAAAAAAAAAAATTTATTTAAGATCATTATTTCAAGTTAGAAATATATAAGTTCAAATATTATTTTCACTCAATATTTGACAAAAATTCCTTACAGTTGATTCGTGATTGAATCAAATGTAGAAAACATTCGGTTAATTTATGGCAGGCATCTAACATACATGCTAATAGGCAGAGCGCTCTGTACTGGGAGATTGAATATATAACATCAGAGATCTTAAGTTCACTTGGTGATCCATCCGAATGTCTAGCGGGCTATACGCAAAATGACGTTGGATTGTAGCTAAGTGGATCACATCTTTTTTCTCTCCTGGTCCAGATTTAAGACTCCACAGACTTTAATAGCATAATCCGCAATAGTCTTGTGATAAAATATCTTTTTCAAATAAAGCGCGGCCAAAACACTTCTCATTGATAGGTCAATTATTCTTTGTTATATCAGTTAGAAAAATTATAAAAAATTTATTTAAGATCATTATTTCAAGTTAGAAATATATAAGTTCAAATATTATTTTCACTCAATATTTGACAAAAATTCCTTACAGTTGATTCGTGATTGAATCAAATGTAGAAAACATTCGGTTAATTTATGGCAGGCATCTAACATACATGCTAATAGGCAGAGCGCTCTGTACTGGGAGATTGAATATATAACATCAGAGATCTTAAGTTCACTTGGTGATCCATCCGAATGTCTAGCGGGCTATACGCAAAATGACGTTGGATTGTAGCTAAGTGGATCACATCTTTTTTTCTCTCCTGGTCCAGATTTAAGACTCCACAGACTTTAATAGCATAATCCGCAATAGTCTTGTGATAAAATATCTTTTTCAAATAAAGCGCGGCCAAAACACTTCTCATTGATAGGTCAATTATTCTTTGTTATATCAGTTAGAAAAATTATAAAAAATTTATTTAAGATCATTATTTCAAGTTAGAAATATATAAGTTCAAATATTATTTTCACTCAATATTTGACAAAAATTCCTTACAGTTGATTCGTGATTGAATCAAATGTAGAAAACATTCGGTTAATTTATGGCAGGCATCTAACATACATGCTAATAGGCAGAGCGCTCTGTACTGGGAGATTGAATATATAACATCAGAGATCTTAAGTTCACTTGGTGATCCATCCGAATGTCTAGCGGGCTATACGCAAAATGACGTTGGATTGTAGCTAAGTGGATCACATCTTTTTTCTCTCCTGGTCCAGATTTAAGACTCCACAGACTTTAATAGCATAATCCGCAATAGTCTTGTGATAAAATATCTTTTTCAAATAAAGCGCGGCCAAAACACTTCTCATTGATAGGTCAATTATTCTTTGTTATATCAGTTAGAAAAATTATAAAAAAATGTATTTAAGATCATTATTTCAAGTTAGAAATATATAAGTTCAAATATTATTTTCACTCAATATTTGACAAAAATTCCTTACAGTTGATTCGTGATTGAATCAAATGTAGAAAACATTCGGTTTATATATACCTGGTATAGAAATTGTCTTGCAGAATTTGAAAGAAGAATTGTGTCATTATTTCTCGATGCAAGAACTATCAAAGAATATATTGGGCAAAGGTGGATTATAAATCCGTTTTTAAATGCAGCTATAGATGAGGCCAGGTTGGGAATCAACCTAAAAGAAAATCTGCTGGAATTATCTGCCGATGGAATGATGCACTCAGAATTAAAGTCTGTCAATTTGGGGGGGGGGGGGTCGCGACCCACAGTTTGAAAAACACTACTTTAGAGAAACTACCTTTATAAAATTATTTTAAATATTATAGATACAACCAAAATTATAAAAACCAGGCCCAATTCAGTACTATCATGAATATATTCGTAAATTGTGTACTTGAAATTATAGAAATTCGTAAAGATATCCAGGGCAACAAAACAATTTTTTTTTGTTGAGCTTTGTTATTTATGGCCATAAAAAACGTAACTAAGGAACATTCTATTTAGGTAGCTTTTAATTAGAATTCTCAATAGCCAAAAATTCATCTCCAGAGCTAAATGAAGCATCACTTAGAGCAGGGGTGTCCACAATCCAACCTTTTGGCATTCTTGGGTCACATTTGAAGAAAAAAATTGTTTTGGACCCGAACATAATAAAATATACTGATTGTAACGATAGTTTTTAAGTAAAAAAACATAGAAAATAATAATATCCGCTTTGACAAACATCATAAAATGTCTAATGTTATATGGAAACCATATACCTACTATGTATATTTAAAAGTAAACAAAAGATAAAAAAAACAATAATTAACAACTAATAGTATTGTTGAATTTGTATTATTACCTAATAATAGAAAGAAAAACAAGAACTATGAATGTCTATCTTTGAAAACAAATGAAAAATTAGATGTCTATATTGACAATCTCTAGAAACTAATACGACATTTACTAATGAGAATGGTCTACCAGCGGGAAGCGAAACTGAATGATTAATTAAAAATAATAAATAATGGGGGGAATTTCCCCCTTCCAGAAAGAAACTCTTGCTTGCCTTGCATCGGCTACCCTGAAAGTTATTTGAGAAAGAGACAGAGGTTATAGTTACCTGCAGCTAATGCTTGGAATCTGGCTGCTGTCTCTGAACCAAGAGTCTTTTTCAACAGTTCTGAGGAAGCGTTTCGCAGCTCTGCCACGGAGAACACTTTGACGGCGGCGAGGAGCCTCTGTGCGCTCTCGCCGACGCCGGGCAAGCCGCGGACGGAGTCTAGCTTGTCCAGGATGTGCTTGGCTTGCCATGGGAAGATGCAGGTCTGTTGGTCGGGCTTGTGCATGGGACAGGCGAGCTTCGCCAGCAGTTTATTGTGTGCGATGCCTGCGCAGGTGGTCAGCCCGGTTTCCTCGTAGATACGGACACGAATTCGCTGTGCTAGGTGTGTGGCGACGGCGAGTCTTCTAGCGCAGCCGCAAGGGCAGCTGTCGTCGCCGTCGTCGAGCACACGGTGCCCCTCCACTGTCCACTCACGCTCGTCCTCCAGCATTCGCTCCACAACCTCCGTCACGTCGACAAAGTTCTCGTCCAGGCCCAGTTTCTCGACATGAGGCGAGAACTGGAGCAGGACGTCGTGCACTTGCTGCGAGGCCTTGCGGTATTCGGCAAGGTCCTCGCCGTTGACGAGCACGAGGCCGGGGCAGACGGCCAGCGCCTCTTTTACGGGCTGACACTTGGCGACGCCCAGCGCCCGGGCACGGTAGTTGCATGTGACCAGGAGGCTCTTCTGATGCACGCCCAGGGGCTGATCGCGGAGCCCGGGACGACGTAGCATCTCCACTTGAGCGTAGAAGCAGTCGATGTCGAAGTGGAGGATCGCTCGGGGGTGGGCCGACGAGGCGACGCGGCGACGGCAACCCTCGATGGCGTCACCGCCGTCCTCCATCGTCCCTTCTACAAACAGAGAGCATTATTCGTGAGTAAAGAGGGGAGATAACGGTATACCGTGCCAAGGCTCAGCTCGGTTTGCCCGAATGAGGAGCCAGACAACCCAACCAGGAAATAAACGCAACGGCAAGGACAAGTACTATAATACAAATATAAATAAATACTCACTCTCTTAGATGATGTAGATGAGGTTATATTTTGGCAACAATTAATACAAACATAAATAAATAAATAAATAAATACTCACTCTCTGTAGATGATGTAGAGGGGGTTATATTTTGGCAACAATTGTTTCAACAATTGTCTGATTGTTTATAGTAAACAATTCTTCCCAAATGTCTCCAAATCTAACCTCAATCAGTCAATCTCTTGTGTGAGTGTGTGTGTGTGTGAGTGAGTCAATTTCTATTTTGCAATTCCATTGAGAGAAAGAAAGAAAGAAAGGAAGGAAGAAATGAATTCCCTCTCTCTCTCTCCTTCTATTCTATATAGAGTTTATATATGGATATTATGTGGAGAGTTGCTTGTTCTCTTTATAATAGAACTCTGCTGGTCATTTTATTATATTCACAGGTGGGTGCCAAACTCTGTTCACTTTTATGTTTTTATTTGTTTTGAGGCCAAAGGGAAAATGTCATTTTGCATGAAGGCGGAAAAAATAAAACTTTAGAGAGAGAGGTGAGTAAGTGATTGTAGTGAGGTGAGGTGAGTGGTGAGTGATGCCAGGAGGCCAAGATGAATGGAGGGCGGGAGAAGAGGGGGGAGAGAGCTCCATTCTGATTGGACAGCCATAGAAAGCGCCAAATTCAAACAAACAATCAACCTGAAAAAAAATAAACATTGCATAATTATTGTATCTTTCTTATTTTAGTTATTATATTAAACGAGCAAATCTTGTATATATATATAAGGGGGATTGGGGGGTAGATGGGGTGAAATGGTGGGGGTGTAGGTGGAGTGAAGTGGTGGGGATCCGGGGTCGAGGGGGGTTCGGGGATTAATATATAGCTTTTAACTGAAGCAAAAAGTTACCGAGCATTGCTAGGTGGCCAAGTACATATTGTTATTGTTATAAGTGCTGTTATAAGCCCCTAAGGGTCTTTTTAAAATTTTAAATTCACCCCCTTTGTTTATTTTTATTTTTTTAATCTTATTATATTAAACGAGCAATTCTTGTATATATATAAAGTACCTGGAGCTACCGAGCGATGCTCGACAACTTTTTGCTTCAGTTAATAGTTATATATTAATATTATAATTTAAAATTCTGATAAAAACCACCCCGGCACTGAACACCACTCCGGCACCCCGCCCCTGGACCCCCGCCCCATACCGCACCCACACACCCGCCACGCCCCCTGGACAACCACCCCTAACCGCCCCCGCGCACCACTTTTCTGATAATTATTTCAATTCCATTGATCCAGT
Source organism: Forficula auricularia (assembly GCA_024734495.1). Classification (NCBI taxonomy): domain Eukaryota; kingdom Metazoa; phylum Arthropoda; class Insecta; order Dermaptera; family Forficulidae; genus Forficula; species Forficula auricularia. Next base: position 136,270 of record JALMQS010000854.1, on the reverse strand, counting down.
CCCGTCCATTAAATTGTTTAATATATATATATATATTGATATTTGCTATAACCTATTAGTGCGGGTTTTAAAATTAAAAAAACCAATTAATAAATAAAAGATAATTGAAAAAATGTAAACAAACTTTTTTATTGTGATTTTCATCTATCAATAATTACTTTAATTAAGAAAAGAGCAATTAAGATGAAATTTGTAGAGGTCCAGACCTAGCCAGATCGCTTTCTCATTCTCAAAACTTGTTAATAGAGTTGGTTTCATCAAAATCGGTAGAACCGTTTTCAAAATAGAACTAAGATACAAACAAATAAATATATAAATATATAAACAATTTTTGCTCGTTTAATAAGAGTAAATAGATATAGCCCAGTTAAATTTAAAAAAAAACATTAATCGGTAAAGATCTGAAATTTCTGTATACATGCTTAATACGACTTCCTACTGAACATATTAAAAGTCCCCGTCAAAATCTGTTGCGTTCGAGTCGCAATCTAGGAAAAAAAGTACACTTTTTTGTCTATATCTCGGCAACTAAAGTTGATAACGAAAAAATTTTTCAGATAAAAAATATAGTTTATTAAATTTGCTATAAAAAAGCAAATTGACATTTCTTTTGTATCTCTAATACTTTAGCTGTAAACCGACGTTGAATAGAGAAGAATTTTCTGAAGGTGTGATAACGATGTCGATTTAAAGATCTCTCACTAGCAGGCGCATTATACAAGGTCTTTCTAAATTGATGCGAAATATTTTAAGGGGTGATTTTTCAGCAAAAATTAAGGGGGGGTCTTTCATATAATTTTTTGTTCAAACAACCCTCTAAAGTTAGGGCAGCAGCCGTAGGGGCTAAATTTGGCTGTAACTTGCTTTGAGCCTGCGTTCTTTGCTCTTCAACCATTAGATTTTCTCCTTGTTTTAATTCTACTTAACTCAGTTTCCATCCTCTCCTATTATTCCCAGGTTCATTCAATTATTCATAAATGCACTCCCCCCCTCCCTTTACAATGTACTATTCTTTTTGTATTATTTACATACTAACATCAATGTGAAAGTTTACGACAAATGATTTATTTTATCGAAATGTTATATAAAAATATAAAACAAATTAATACAAAAGTTTGTTACTATTTAATTGGATGTTGATGAAAGCAGTCCACGGTGGTTGTAAAAAAATAAGACTATAGAGGTTTTATTATTTTACATTTATTTGTTAAACCGACGTTTCGGAGATTTATTCTCTCCTTCTTCCGGGTCTATATAATTGAGGGGAAGACGAACATTAATTAGTATTGGGATTTTCACAAATCATTCATAATATAAAAACAATATACACAAAACAAATATAATAATCATAAATCTACTTACAACAAAAAGTCAATGAAAGTAGTGCTTTCATCAACATCCAATTACATATTTATACCAGTCCGTCTCCTAAAGAAAATCTCTATCAATTTGTTACTATTATTTATCCGATTTAGTGCACTTTCTCAGCTTGCGCTGTAAAACTTTCACCTACCGATCCCTTCTAGATCTTTATTGGGATTAAGCTCGGTCGATGTGAAAAGGAGAATTTACTCTGGTCCACATGATCCTCCGGATAATCTTCAATTATTGAGAAACTTGTGCACGATGTGACAGGTTATTATTATTATTATTATTATTAATATCTATACTGCCAGATCAGTTGTCTGTAGGCCGTTGCCCAAGTATCTCATACTTGAAAAACGATCAGTGATATGGGCATCGAAACGTCGTGTTTTATAATTTTATATATGTTTATTAGTTTGTTGATGAATATATCTCTTATATTATTAAATGAGCAATTCTTATAGAATTTGTTTCTCGAAAACGGCTCTAACGATTTCGATGAGATTAAAAACCTCTATTATTACTTTAAGAAAATGAAGCACTGATTAGTTCTTGGTACATATCGGCTCACAAACATTAGTACTTTATTAAAGTATTTTTACTTTATCCAATGCGAAGCATGGGGAAAGTATTGTAATCGGGTCTCGCGGCAAGCGCGACTTCAAAGGGTCCTCAGGTAAAGACTACGGAACCCATGGACTCAATTAAGGTCACAAATTGAAGTATTCAATGAGATTGAATTTTAGCACGTGACGGTTTTGCCAAAAATTACCTGGGATCTCGTCGAGAGGCCAAAAAGTGCCATTTTTTTTGGAAGTGCGTGGGGATGGATGGATGTATGTGTGTTATCGTTTTTTTCGTCCACGAATTTTTCCACACCGTTGCACCGATTGAATTGAAATTGAAAACCTACCAGTATTTTAACAAAATGAAGCGCTGATTAGTTTTTGGTACATATCGGTCCACAAACATTAGTACTTTATTTCAGTACTTTTTTAGTTTTTTCTAAATATCTTGAAAATGACTTAACCAATTTTGATGAAATTTAATATCCTAATTAAGTACCTTGAGGACCACAAAAAAGGATAAATAAAGTTTTTAGTAAAATTATATTTTAAAGTACTTTACTCTAGAACATATTAATATTTCAAATGAATTTGGATAAAGTTTAGCAACGATCCGTTGCAGTTTATTTTTTTTCTAAATACACTTACGGGCAAAAAAATCGAGCCACCTAGCACCTACTGTCTTTTTCTAAAACTTGACTTATTTCAGGTTCTAGGCATCGCATTGGAATAAAATAAGTGTCATAAGAAGTTAGGGAATTTATTACAGTTTAATAACAAATAAATTGTTACATTTTGTACACACATTTTTTGATATATGGAAAAAATAAGAACATAAATAAGCAAACTTTGAAATTTTAAGATAAAGAATAATTTCATTATTTTTTAAATTTATCTTACATTTTATTTTTATTTTTCTCAATAAATTGAATTTAATTTAATACAGAAATGTAGAATTAAACATTAGGTACACTTTATTCCCAATATCTTAAAATTACAAAGTAAGCTTTTGTTTTTATCTTCTTTTCCATAATATCAAAAAATGTGTGTACAAAATGTAACAATTTATATTAAACTGTAATAAATTCCCTAACTTTTATGACACCTCTTTTATTCCAATCCGATGCCTAGAACATGAAATAAGTCAAGTTTTAGAAAAAGACCGTAGGTGCTAGGTGGCTCGATTGTTTTTGTCCTAAAGTGTATTTTGAAAATAGCGTGACCAATTTTGTTTAAATTTAAAATTCTATATAAGTGCCCTGAGAACTTCAAAAAAGGTTATAGGTATAAATTTTTTAATAAAATTACATTTTAAACTACTATACCTACTCTACAGTAGTAAGCAAGTACTTTTTTTCAAATTCTTTAAAATTTATTTATTTGATAAGTTTAATATAGGTAGCTCATTTAACGTCAATAAGAATGGATAGGCTGCTCTCAGTTAAATGCTAAATTTGAGAGGAAATTTTACCATAGCTCCTGCGTTGTTATACGACGGTATCCGTTACCTTTGCTGAAGACCTGGAGGAATCAACTTAAAGTCACAAACAGCCATCGATTGTCACCTAATACTTGACGAATAACCATTCTACATTGCATTTTTAACGTTTTGATTATTATTGGTAACCAGTGCTGAAGACATGGAAGAATCGACTTAAAACCAGGTCTCGTTATTTTGATAGGTTTTTAAATTAAACTAATTATTACTTAGCAGGAGATTGAATAAAAATGGATCGTGTGGTTGAATCAAAATAAAACAAGTGATTGATTAAATAATAAATAAACAAATTACCGAGCGAAGCTTTGTCCTCCAGGCAGTGTCGTAGCTAGAAAATTTTCATGGGGGGGGGGGGGGGGAGTCAATCCACAAAGCAAAAAATTTAGTGTGAATTTTTTTTTTATTAAAACAAATAGTCCAGTTAAATTGTGTTTTTACCTGGAAAGTTTAGGGGTAGTTGTAATATTTTCGACCCTTTATGTTTTTGGGCGTGCTGAATCCGAATCTGAGGTTGGCTAACAAAATTTCGTGACGGAACATTGTCAAAAATGCAAAAAAAGGTAAAAAATCTCATTTTTGCTTATAACTATAAAAATATCCTGTCATGGAAAATGTCGGATATCTATAAATCTAAGAGTTTTATCAAAAAAGTGTCCCAAGTAAACATTCAAGTCAACAAAATCTCCTAGAGAATGAGACAGACAACAAGTTTCTAGGATGAGTGGTTTTCATTTTATGAATGAAAAAGTGGGATTTTTTGCAAAAAATTGCAGTTTTTCAAAACTTCAGCCTCATTGCGGCAGGGATTACCATTTATCCAATTAAGATGAAACTCTGTTTGAATTGTAGCAAGTTTAATCTAGTTTAAAAATGTATAGAGTGGTCTTTGTCGAAAACGTGCTCCTTCATGGTCAAAATAGGGAAAAATCGAAAAAAGTGCGAGTTTTTGGGATTTGCGGTAACTGAAAAAATACGCCAATTTTCAACTAGCGATTGAGCCCGAACGGTTGGCCGGAGAAAAAATCTAAATGATGAAATTTGTAGGAAATTTTAAGAGCTTTCATTTTGAAAAGGAAGGTTATTTACGAAAAGTTGATAGTTTTCGAGTTATAAGTAAAAAGCCGCCAAAAAATGAGATTTCTTACATTTTTAACAATGTTCCGTCACGAAATTTTGTTAGCAAACCTCAGATTCGGATGAAATTTATTTAATTACGATTAGTTTGCCAAAAGAGACGGTTTGTCGTTGCTGTTACTCAGCCCCCCCCCCCCCCCGGCTACACCTCTGCCTCCAGGTACCTGCTAAATATTTAATAGTGTTTTTTAACCAAAATCTTTAGTTAAAAAATAAAACACTCAAATGTTTGTATTAATTATAAATGGTCCTATACTGAAAATTTTTTTCAGTTAAAGCAAAATTTTACTTTTCAATTTTTCTATGAATGAAGTAAAAGTTTCTTGCTTTGCTTATAACGAAGGGGTGAACCGCGATTGGAATAAGGTGTACACCGTCTTTGGAATTACTTTAGAATTTCAATAGATAATCTATTTGTCTTCTACTTGGAAATGAAAGTGGAAGTAGGTGTACACGATTTTAGGTCTGGGTTCACCCCTCGCTTATAGCTAACAGGTCATTCAATAATTCCGTAGGATAAGTAAGAAAAAAACAAAATTTTGACAAAACTCGATTTTATTATTCAACATAGTTGCCTTCGAGGGCGATACAACGAGTATAGCGATTTTCCAACTTTTCGATACCACTTTTATAGTATGATTTCTCTTTCTCGTCAAAATAGGCCTCAGTTTCAGCGATTACTTCACCATTGGACTTCTTTTGGATTCTGGTGGGTAATAGTGAAGCCATGTCTCATCCATTGTCACATATCGACAATAGAATTCCATTTTATTGCGGTTTAACAGCGCCAAACACTCCTCTGAAGCATCGATTCGTTGTTGTTTTTGGTCGACTGTGAGCTCACGCGACAACTACTTTGCACAGAGCTTTCGCATACCCAAATGTCCGTATAAAATGGTAAAAACACTACCATCTGATATCTTTACAATGTCAGCTACCTCGTGCACCTTCAATTTCCTATCGTTCATAACCAATTTGTGGATTTTTTATGTTTTCTGGAATAACAGCCTCTTTTGGGCGTTCACTGCGCTCTGCATCATTTGTGCTGGTACGACCACGTTGAAATTCAGCAATCCACTTCTCTACCATTTGTCTCAATGGAGCAGAGTTCGGATAATGTTTATCAAGCCATTGTTTGGTTTCGACTCTATTTTTTTTCATCAAAAAAGCAATGCTTTATTAAAACTCGAAATTCACTTTTTTTTTTCAAAAACAAAAGTTGCTTCACACAAAATGCCATAACTCACGAATCAATAGTCAGATTGCTGTCAAATTTATACACGTATCGTTTGAAGGTTAGTACTAAATAAAAATCCTATGGGAAAAATTATAGTAACGCCATCTATGTGTCATTCTACGGACTTATTGAATGACCTATTATATGTATATCGAAAAAATAAAAAATTTCACAATAAGAAGACATTTTGAAGAGCATTTTATTTTATTGGTATAGAATAAAAATGTCTAAGAAATGTACGAAATATGTTGTTGTATTAGAGATGGAGTAAAAAATAAATTAAATACATTTAAATAAAATTAAGAATAACAAGAAAACAATAAGATAAAAAAATATAATATGTATATACGTGTATATTATTATTATTTATATTTATTTATTTATTTTTTATAAAAATATTAAAAATAAAAAAAAAAAAAAAAAATCACGATGCTTTCTTGGCTGATCTGCCGATGATCTTCTTCCTTTGGTTTATCATGTGGAGGTACATTTGCGGAAATACTGCAACAACACAAAATATCAACCTTGAATATATAAAATTAATCACAAAAATACAAAAGCTTCAACAGATACATAATATACCGGGTGAGTTTTTTATCCTGAGACAGTCTTATAACTCAAAAACGGTGCATTATATGAAAAAAGTTTCAAATAAAAGTTTATTTATATCGAGGGGGAAACAAAACTACTCTATTGTTTGTCGACCTAGAACAAGCTTTCAAGGGTATTTTAAGGCCAAGTTCTGTTTTTTAAATGGAAACCTATATATTTCTTTTCATATTCATAATCTACAAGAAAAACTGAGCAACTTTCATAATATAAACAAAATATTAAATCAATTTTTAGACCTCAAAAAAATCTTAATAATTATTTTTAACAATTATTCAACTTAATTATCAAATAATAATAAGCAAATAATTAATTATTAAATAAATATTTATTAAATTGAAAAGTCACAACAATGAAAATAAGTGTTTATAATGATCTTAAAACTTCATTATACACAGATTTAACAGTTTATTTTCTACGTAATAAAACTATTTAAAATTCTTGAGTTTAAAAAAATTTATTTATCGTGTCAATCTAGTAGATAGTTATATTGTATTATCATGATAAAAATGGAGCATTTTTTTGTTGAAGAAAGAATTGAAATGGTCTTAATTTATGGTGAATGTGGAAGAATTGTAATGGGGCTGCCATTGAAATGGATCCCGAGCCTGATAGGAATACACCCTCAGAAGCTTGTAAAGAGGTGTTGTAAATCTGTTAAAAAACAAAAGAAATTGGAACTGGAATTCATCCAGAAGACTTGCGGAATGTCAGATAACATTGTCGCAAAATTATTAAATTATTTATTTAATTATTAAATATTTGATTATTATTATTCGATAATTAAGTTGAATGATTGTTATAAATAATTATTAGAATTTTTTTTTGAAATCTAATTGATTTAATATTTTTTTTATTTGATATCATATAAAATAATAATTCTAATAAAAGTTGTTCAGTTTTTTTTATTATAGATTTAGAATATGTACAGAAACATATGGGTTTTGACCTCTAAATACCCTTGAAAGCTTGTTCTAGGTCGACAAACAATAGTGTGATTTAGTTCCCCCCTTCGATATAAATAATTTTTTATTTGAAACTTTTTTTCATATAATGAACTGTTTTTGAGTTAAAAAACTCACCCGGTATACGAAAAATAATTAATAAATTACTATTTAAATTTAATGTATATTTACACCAAACTAAATTTCTAAAATTGCATTCATAAGTTGATAATCATAAAATAGACGTCTCTGTGCTCATTCGTAAACACATTGCACACACAGAGACACACACACACACACACATAAACTAAGCAGCCAGTGAATGCATGTGTAGGTGAATATGAATGAAAATCATAATTATGTATATGCAATGATTTGCAAGCAAAGATGGGAAAAATATTTTTAAAAAAGTAGCGAAATACAAAATACATGTCTATTAATTTATGTATTTCAAATTCAAAATACTTCTTTAAAAGTGTTAAAATGAAAGTATAAAATATAACGGGTGAGTTTTTTATCTTGAGACAGTCTTATAATTGAAAAACAGTGCATTTTATGAAAAAAATTTCAAATAAAAGTTTATTTATATCAAGGGGGAAACTAAATTACGCAATTGTTTGTCAACCTAGAAAAAGCTTTCAAGGGTATTTCGAAGTCAAGTTCTGTTTTTTAAATGGAAACCTATAGGTATGTTTCTGTGCATATTCCTAATCTACACAAAAAACTGAACAACTTTCATAAGAACTATTTATTTATAGTAGAAGTAGTTTTAAGTAGAAAATAATCTCTTGAATCTGTGTATAATGAAGTTTTAAGATCATTATAAACACTTATTGTCATTGTTGTGACTCTTCAATTTAATAATTAATTATTTGATCATTATTAATGGATAATTAAGTTGAACAATTGTTAAAAATAATTATTAGGATTTTTTTGAGACGTAATTGATTTAATATTTTTTTTATTTGATGTCGTATAAAAAAATAGTTCTAATAAAAGTTGTTCAGTTTTTTGTGTAGATTCAGAATATGTACAGAAACATAAAGGTTACTATTTAAAAAGAAATACCCCCCTGATATAAATAAACTTTTATTTGAAACTTTTTTTCATATAATGTATTGTTTTTGAGTTATAAGACTGTCTCAAGATAAAAAACTCACCCGGTATACATATATATAAACTAAGCAGCCATTGAATGCATGTGTAGGCGAATATGAATGAAAATCATAATTATATGCAATGATTTGCAAGCAAAGATGCCAAAATATTTTTAAAAATGTAGCGAAATACAAAATACATGTATATTAATTTATGTATTTCAAAATCAAAATACTTCACAAATATTTTAATAAAATGTATTTTGTAATTTCTAAACGGAACGTGCTAAAAATTTTTTAAGGCTTTACAAAATACATTTATACGTGCGATACGGCCAAGCTTTGCTTGTGATCCGCCCAATGATAAATAAATAAATGATTTGCACAAGAGTCAAGAGATCAGAATAATCGAAGGGGGAATAAAGAATAAGAAACATGCCCCATTAATTAATCAAATGCACCTGCAATGTCAACGTTGAACTTTCTAAATTAAATCTAGTCCAGTCAAATTGTGCTCAAATGGGCCCCTGTAGGAAAAGTTTTGGGGTAGTTCTGATTTTTTGCATATATATGTTTTTTGGGGCACTGAATCCAAATTTTAAGTCTCCCACCAAAATTTCGTGACGCAACATTGTAGAAAATGCAAAAAATTTCCATTTGTTGGCGGTTTCTTGCTTATAACTTGAAAACTCAACTTTTCGTAAATAACCTTCCTATTCAAAATGTAATTTTATAAAATTTCCTACAAATTGCATTATTCAGGTTTTTTTCTCCGGGCTCAAGCGCAAAATCCAAGTTTTCGACCTGGGCAGCCCCCCCCCCCCGGATCACCCAAAAACTCGCACTTTTTTCGATTTTTTCCCATTTTGACAATGAAAGAGCACGTTTTCGACAAAGACCACTCTATAAATTTTTAAACTAGATTAAATTTGCTAGAATTCAAACAAAGTTTCATCTTAATTGGATAACGGTAATCTGTGCCTCAATTTTTGTAAAAAAAATTTGTAAAAAATCACAATTTTTCCTTCATAAAATGAAAACCACACTTCCTGCAAACTTGATTCTTATCTCATTCCTAGGAAATTTTGTTGACTTGAACGTTTACTTAAACCACTCTTTTGTTAAAACTCTTAGATTTATAGATATCCAACATTTTCCATGACAGGATATGATCAGAATCTTCAGAAGTGTCATGGAAAATGCTGGATATCTATAAATCTAAGACTTATATCAAAAAAGTAGTTCAAGTAAACGTTCAAGTCAAAAAATTTCCTAGAGAATGAGATAAGAATCAAGTTTATAGAATAAGTGGTTTTTATTTTATGAAGGAAAAATTGCGATTTTTTGCAAATAATTACAGTTTTTCAAAACTTCAACCTCATTGCGGCACGGATTACCATTATCCAATTATGAAACTTTGTTTTAATTGTAGCAAATTTAATTTAGTTTAAAAATGTATAGAGTGGTCTTTGTCGAAAAAGTGCTCCTTCATGGTCAAAATGGAAAAATATCGAAAAAAGTGGGTGATCCGGGGGGACTGCCGTGATCGAAAACTTGGATTTTGCGCTTGAGTCTGAACGGTTGATCGGATAAAAAAAAACCAAATAAATAAAATTTGTAGGAAATTTTATGACCTTTTATTTTGTATAGGAACGTTATTTACGAAAAGTTGATAGTTTTCGTGTTATAAGCAAAAAACCGCCAAAAAATGGAAATTTTCACATTTTTTTTGCATTTTCTACATTGTTGCGTCACGAAATTTTGGTAGGAAACCTCAGATTTGGATTCAGCTTCCCCAAAAAACATGTATTTTGAAAAAATTAGAACTACCCCAAAACTTTCCGGATAAAAACACAATTTGACTGGACTAATTCACTCAAGAACATCAATTTTGAAAAAAGTTTTTATTTTCCTTTTTAATGTATTAGAGTAGATAGTGAAGAGAGAAAGAGAGCTGACCTTTTTGCGTTGTTTGTGCATGTGAAGGAACATCTTAGGAAACACTAAAAATAACAAATAAAACAAAAAGAACAAACAAAAGCAACACAAAACAAAAAAACAAACACATTAAGCATACATATACATTATACATAACATAAATAGGTTGTTTTAGTATTCGCTGGTTAGTGCAGTTAGTCATTTAGTAGTAGTAGTAGTAGTAGTAGTAGTAGTGCATACAAACGCGTTGAATAATAAATAAATGTTTACGTGGAATATATGAGAGCATGATCAAGATGAGCAGGTATTGATAGCTGAAGGCGAAATTCCACGAGTTGGGCATTTCGGTGCTCCAGAGGTTGGCCTGTTTCACGTAGGACTGGGCGGCGTAGAAGCAAAGGAGCTCTCCCGTTACGCCGATCGGGTATAAAGCGTAGAAAAACGTGTATCTGCAAAACATACAATTAAAAACGAAGTTAAAAAAAGTGGGTGGGTTTAAATCAGAATAGAAGAGGAAGTGATAATAAACCAGTATTAAAATAAAAGTACCTGGAGCCACCGAGCGATGCACGGTAACCAAACTCCCCCTGGACCCCCCCCCCTCAGAAACCCCGCATCTCTCCCACCATTGCACCCCACCTCCTGCAATCCCCCACATCCATCCCCACCCCGCATCCAGTTTTTGCATTTCTAGCTTTCTAGTGGTCCACAGATTATGTGCATATATGTAATTTTAATTAAATAACAATTTATCGAGTTTTTTAATCAATTAAATAAATAATAAATAATAAATCGAATGTTTTCTACATTTGATTCAATCGCGAATCAAATGTAGATGATTTTTGTCAAATATTGAGTGAAAATAATATCTGAACTTATATATTTCTAACTTGAAATAATGATGTTAAATAAATTTATAATTTTTCTCTTTGATATATCAACGAGAATTGTTTTGATCGCGCTTATTTGAAAAAGATATTTATTTCGCGAGACTGCTGCGGATTATGCTATTGGAGTCTGCGGAGTCTTAAGTCTGGACCAAGAGAGAAAAAGATGTGATCCATTTAGCTACAATCCATGAATATATAACATCTTAGATTTCAAATTCATTTGGTGATCCATCCGAATGTCGGGCTATACGCAAAATGACGTTGGATTGTAGCTAAATGGATCACATCTTTTTCTCTCTTGGTCCAGACTTAAGACTCCGCAGACTCCAATAGCATAATAATTTTATTGAAGCAATTTTTTACATGAAATAATGTATACATTGTATTTGAGGCTTCGATTTCTGAGATTACTTTCCCCACCATCGACTGTACTTGATCTTCTAGCTTGCGATAATATTTTTAGTCCTTGTTTTTTAATAAGAAGAATTTTAATCAATTAAATTGGCAAATTCTAATATATAACAATATTTGTTATAACCTATTAGTGGGTTTTAAAATTAAAAAACCAATTAATAAATAAAAGATAATTGAAAAAAATGTAAACAATATTTTTAATTGAGATTTTTATTTATAAATAATTACTTTAATTAAGAAAAGATCAATTAAGATGAAATTTGTCGAGGTCCAGACCTAGCCAGATCGTTTTCTCATCCTCAAAACTTGTTAATAGAGTTTATTTCATCAAAATCGGTAGAGCCATTTTCAAAATAGAACTAAGATACAAACAAATATATAAAGAATTTTTGCTCGTTTAATAAGTGTAGATAGATAATTAAATAAATAATAATAAAAAAATAGGAAAAAATATAAAGGGACACACCCATTGTAAACCATGATACTAGCTAGACATTCAACTAACTTGGGACTCAATTTAAAAACAATTTAAAAAAGATTTTTTATTTTTATTCAAGTTAAATTCATCTCCAATCTGTATAGCACAGTAAATAGGGAGGGTTCAGCTTACTATTTTTTTTTTTTTAGGATCGTTCGGTATGGTGTGGTGGACAACTTTTGGTGGCCGAAAAACCTCGAAATTTTCGGACTTTTTCCAGTTTTTCGCTTATAACTGGAAAACAGTTCATATTTTGTATATAACCGTTCTATAGTAAATTAAAGAGGACAAAATTTTGCGTCGATTAAAAAAAGATATGCAAAATTGATCAAGTAGTTTGATTTTTAATTGGGATCCAAAAAACAGCCCCAGGTATTACTTTCAAATACCTATCCCAAAAACTCGCACTTTTTTCGATTTTCCCCATTTAAACCATGATGGAGCACGCTTTTGACAAACACCACTCTATACATTTTTAAACTAGATTAAATTTGCTACAATTGAAACAAAGTTTCATCTTAATTGGAATTTTTCGAAAAAAAATCGCAGTTTTTCCTTCATAAAATGAAAACCACTCATCATAGAAACTTGAAGTTTCTCATTCTCTAGGAAATTTTGTTGACTCGAACGTTTACTTGTACCACTTTTTTGTTAAAATTTTTAGATTTATCGATATCCAGCATTTTCAAGTGACGGGAAATGATCCATTGTTTCACAAAACCGCAGTTTTTCCTTCATAAAATTAAAACCACTGATCCTAGAAACTTGATTTCTGTCTCATTCTCTAGAAAATTTTGTTTACTTGAACGTTTACTTGGAACACTTTTTTGATAAAACTCTTAGAATTATAGATATGCGAGGCATTTTCCATGACGGTTTTGAGGATTCGGATCATATCCTGTCAGGAAAATGTAGGATATCTAAAAATCTAAAAGTTTTATCTAAAAAGTGGTCCAAGTAAACGTTCAAGTCAACAAAATTTTCTAGAAAATGAGACAGAATTCAAGTTTCTAGGATGAATGGTTTTCATTTTATGAAGGAAAAACTGCGATTTTTTTGCAAAAAATTGCAATTTTTCAAAACTTGAACCTCATTGTGGCATGGGTTACCATTATCCAATTAAGATGAAACTTTGTTTAAATTGTAGAAAATTTAATCTAGTTTAATAATATATAGAGTGGTCTTTGTCGAAAACGTGCTACTTCATGGTCAAAATTGGATTAAATCGAAAAAAAGTGCGAGTTTTTGGGTGATCCGTGGGAGCTGCCGAGGTCGAAAACTTGGATTTTGCGCTTGAGCCCGAACGGTTTGTTGGAGAAAAAAATCTAAATGATAAAATTTGTAGGAAATTTTATGAACTTTCATTTCGATTAGGAAGGTTATTTACGAAAAGTTGATAGTTTTTGAGTTATAAGCGAAAAAAATGGAAATTTTCACTTTTTTTTCATTTTCTACGATGTTGCGTCACGAAATTTTGGAGGGAGAACTCAGATTTGGATTCAGCGCCCCAAAAAACATCTATATGCGAAAAATCAGAATTACCCCAAAACTTTACCCATAGGGGCCCATTTGAGAACAATTTGACTGGACTATTAGTTGATTATAATATCTTGTTTTTTCTGTCTATTATTAATAATAATAATTAAACAATACGAACGCTTATTTATTATTATTTTCTTGTCTATTTATTACTTTTAAATGTAGTATGACGTTCACATAATGACATTAATCATTCTATTATATTTGTCAAAGCGGATATCATTATTCTACATTATCAACTGTTTTTTGTTTAAAAACTATCGTTAGAATCAGTATATTTTATATACGGACGGAGACAATTTTATTCCTTCAAAATATGGTCCAAGGATGCCAAAAGATTGGACAACCCTGTTGTAAATACCGGGTGAGTTTTTTATCTTGAGACAGTCTTATAGCTCAAAAAACAGTGCATTTTATGAAAAAAAGTTTCAGATAAAAGTTTATTTATATCAAGGGGAAAACTAAACTAGGCTATTGTTTGTCAACCTAAATAATTAATTATTTAATCATTATTATTTGATAATTAAGTTGATTAATTGTTAAAAATAATTATTAAGATTTTTTCTGAGATCTAATTGATTTAATATTTTGTTGTTTATTTGACGTCGTATAAAAAAATAGTTCTAATGAAAGTTGTTCAGGTTTTTTTTTGAGGATAAAGTAGGCGTAAAGAAAAATTGAAGGAGACAATAAAAGAGTGGGTCTTCTGCTGGAATTATAAATTCATAAATTAATTCCTGTGAATCAATTGTAATAGACTGATGAAGAGGGCAAAGCCCTATTGTCTCGTTATAAATAAATAAAATTTATAATTCCAGCAGAAGACACACTCTTTTATTGTCTCCTTCAATATATAAAAATTCTGCTTCCCTCGGCACAAAAAACTTTCAATTTAATGTAAAGAAAAATATAGGGTTCTATTTAAAAAACAGAACTTGACCTTGAAAGCTTGTTCTACGTCGACAAACAATAGCGTAGTTTAGCTTCCCCTTGATATAAACAAACTTTAATTTGAAAATAAATTTATAATTTTCTCATTAATATATCAAAGAATAATTAACACATTAACGAGAATTGTTTTTGACCGCGCTTTTTAAACAAGATATATATCCCGAGACTACTGCTGGTTGAAGCTATTGGAGCCTGCTGAGTCTTAAGTTCGGACCATGAGAGAATGAAAAAGATGTGATCCATTTAGCTATAATTCAACGTCATTTTGGGTTTAGCTCGCATGGCACTTGGATGGATCAACATTTGAAAATTATTTTCATTAAATGCACTTTTACTTAGAGAAAGTGCTGTAGGTTTTAGGTGAAACGTGATATTAATTAATAAAGTAAAGGGTGTGTAGTTTCACAGTGAATGAAATAAAACTCAAAGAAATTTATACAAACTTAATATATTTCGTATTATTAGTCCATAATCAGGAGTTTACAGACTAAAAACTAATAATAATTGAACATCAGATGTTAAAAATTGTAATCACTCGTTCAATTATTATTAGTTTCAACCTGTAAACTCCTGATGATGGACTAATAATCCGAAATATCTTGAGTTGTATAAAAACCTCTTTGAGTTTTATTTCATTCACTGTGAAACTACACACCCTTTACTTTATTAATTAAGTACACTGTTTTTTGAGTTATAAGACTGTCTCAATATAAAAAAACTCACCCGGTAGATAACTAGAGTAGATAGATAATAGAGTGTGTGTGTGTGACCTGCACCAAATAAGGGCGTAGGGCACTTCGCCCAGAATGTTAAGTGAATAATAAAGATATCTGATGATCTCTGTGATGGACCAGGCGAACAGCAGGAGCGGCAGGCCGTAGCTGATGGGGGCGGTGGGGGTGGCGAGAAGGACCCCGCAGACGACCATCACCCGAGAGAACACCTGCATTAGCGTTATCATCACGTTCGACGACACCAGCCCGAACGCCGCGTGCAGGATCTGAAACAACACACATCATTTATTATAAGTACCTGGAGCCACCAAGCGATGCAGGGGAATTTTTTGATTCCGTTAAAAGCGATATATTTTTGTAGCGGTCATCTAGCGGCCGTGTCTAAAAGCTCGTAGCCAAAGCAACAGCGGGCCGCTACATCACACCCTTGATTTCCTTTTTTTGGTGATTGCTTTACCGACTTAGTTAGTCGGGCAGGGCTCTATCCACCTAGTCGATGGGTCAAGAGCTGCTTGCTTAGCAATCATGTCGGGCTCATCAGATTGTTAGGGTCGTTGGTTGCGTGGTGCGTGTCCACCACGCCCACCTAGTTGGTGGGGACCTAACAATGATTTGACTGGCTGGGCGCCACCCGCCTAATTGGCGGGTGAGGGGCTCCTGGTTGGTGGATGGCTCCTCCTTCGATGATCAGTCGAGATCGAATTGCCTTACTTAATACATGACTGAAATATTATCAGTCATGCAAAGTGTCGCAACGATCTGACTGAGTCATCTAGCGGCCGTGTCTAAAAGCTCGTAGCCAAAGCAACAGCGGGCCGCTACACAGTAGGACACCGGAAGTATAAAAATGCAAAAACTAACCCCCCTCCCCTACATGATTACAAATAATTTTAGGGGCCAGGTTATATGGTAAAGTCAAGTGGATGGCCACATCAGAACACGTCAGCTTATTTTTATTAGAGAAAATTTTTAAAATAATTAAACACACTCTAGTGTTGACTATGGCGACTCAAAAATAGGTCCAAAAATGGACATGCTCCAGGCCTTGATGTCTCTACATATTAAATTCTTACGTGTTTATTAATGGCCTGTCTAAATAATAGATGTATGTTTTCGGCTCACCTCAAGAACAGCGGCATTCTGGAATATGACCACGATGGGCTTGGCCATGTCCCACAGGGTGATCTCCTTCTGCTGGACAGCGTAGTATTTGATGATCAAAAACAACAGGTAGCTCCATCTGAAAAATAATATACAACCATTCAAAATTAAATATTACTCCTATTTATAATTAATAAATTGGGGATAAAACGTTTCAATGAGATATTTTTAAATTTTGAAAAATTCCACGGATTATTTTCATAAAATATTGTAAAAGATTCAAAAGTTCTTAATTAAATACAATTATTATTTATTTTATTTTTAAATTATACTAATTCATGTCTATACTTTTATTAGATTAAATTAATATATTTAATTTTTATTACTTTACCATACAGTGCATGGTCAAGTATCGTAATCGTGCATGAAAAAAGTGTTTTTTTCCTTCTTACGGCTGAAACTATTTTGATTAAAAAAATTGGACGAAACCATGGGATTTTGGTCTACAAAAAGCTCCTAATAAGTGAACATCGAAAAAATTATATTTTTCGAGATAATAATTGTTTTGTCAAAATGTCTGTCTGGTTGTCTGTTAGTCTGTGCGTTACCACATTTTTGTAGACGAGCTATCTCAAAAACTAGTCTGAATATGAAAACCAAATTTCACACGTAGTTTTGGTGCATTGAGATTAAGAGCTGATTAGATTTCGGTGCATATCGACCCAAAATTAAGGGGAGAGGGTGGAGAGGGGGTTAAAAATTAAAAATCTAGGCCATTTGATCAAACTCAACTAAATGTTGTATACATAATCAGTGGACCCCCAGAAGTCTAAAAATGCAAAAACTACCCCCCCCCACACTTACATGATTATAAATAATTTTATTAAATATTAAATATAAGGGAGGGGCCAGGTTGTATGGTAAAGTCAAGTGGATGGCCACATCAGAACACGTCAGCTTATTTATTTAAATTTAAAACAAAGAACTTTGCCTATTTAGCTGGAAAATATAATGAAGTTTATCAAGAATTTATTTCTAGAGTATTAGCAGGTAAAATATTTTAGGAAAATGTAACAAACAAAATATTAAAACGGACAAACGTCATTACATAAATCATAAACCTCCATTTATAGATTAATCTTCATTTCTAGCGATATATTTATTTATTTATATTTATATAGCAAGCGAGGGACAAAATACAAGCCAGTTGACTATAGTTAGTCGTCACTGTAAAGTATTTCAAGTGATAACTACAACTTCTAGCCGCTTGCCAAGGTGAGATATTAAATATATGGGTAAATAGAAAATTTCCTCTAGTGCGGCGGGGGGGGGGGGGATAAAAATTTTGCGGGTTTTAAATGAAAGTATTAAGATTGTTTTTTTTTATAAAAGATTTTATTTATTACTAGCTGCAAGGCCCGCCTTCAGCCCCCTGAACCCCCAAACCACGAATCTCACCACCACACCACCCAAAACCCAAACAGCATCCCACCCCCGCACCCGTTCCAAACCCCCGCCCCACACCATCACCCCCGGACCCGACCCCGCGCACCACAGCCCCCGCCTAACCCACCCCTCCACCCACGCTACGCCGCCTGGCTACCCGCACCACCCCCTTCACCCCCACACTACTCCGCCTCACTCCCCCAACCCACCCTCATTCCACCCCGGGACCCCATACCTTAATCCACCCCCGCATCCAGTCTACATTGGATTTTTGACATTTCGGTTATTATTGAGCACCATTGCTGAAGACATGGAGGATCGACTTAAAATCAAAAAGACTAAATTCTTTTATGATAAACAACTCAAGCTTGGGTGGTTAGTTTTTGAATTTTTACTCTTCTGGTGTCCCACTGATTATGTATACAATATGGTCTAAATTTTTAATTTTTAATCCCCCTCCACCACCCTTAAATTTGGGTCTGGTATGCACCAAAATCTAATCAGCTCTTAATCTTAATGCACCAAAATTACGTGTGAAATTTAGTTTTGATAATCACACTAGTTTTTGAGCTAGCTCGTCCACAAAAATTTGATAAAGACTAACAGACATTTTCACTAAACAGTTATTATCTCGAAAAATATAATTTTTTTATTAGAGCTTTTTTGTAGAGCGAAATGCCATGGCTTTTTTTAATAAAAATACTTCATACCGTTTTTGAGATATTTCGAAAAAAAGAGGCAAAAAAACACTTTTTTCATGCACGATTACAATACTTGACCATACACTGTATGGTAAAGTAAAATAAGCTGACGTGTTCTGATGTGGCCATCCTCTTGACTTTACCATAAAACCTGGCCCCTCACTTATATTTAATATTTAATACAATTATTTATAATCATATATGGGGGGGGGGGGTTAGTTTTTGCATTTTTAGACTCCTTAGACCCACTGATTATGTATACAAAATTTGGTTGAGTTTGGTAAATGGCAGATTTTCATTTTTTGAGCCTCCGCCCCCCCCCCCATTTCGGGAGGTTAGTTTTTGCATTTTTAGACTTCTGGAGGTCCACTGATTATGTATACTAAAATTTGGATGAGTTTGCTCAAACGACCTAGATTTTTAATTTTTAACACCCCCTCCCCCTCGACCCCCCTTAATTTTGGGTCGATATGCACCAAAGTCCAATCAGCTCTTAATCTCAATGTACTAAAACTACGTGTGAAATTTGGTTTCGATATTCAAACTAGTTTTTGAGCTAGCTCGTACACAAATTTGCTAACGCACAATTTTTTCGATGTTCACTTATTATAGCTTTTTTGTAGACCGAAATGCCATGGTTTCGCTTAATTTTTTTAATCGAAATAGTTTCAGCCGTTTTTGAGATATTTTGAAAAAAACCACTTTTTTTCATGCACGATTACAATACCATACCCTGTATGGTAAAGTAAAAAAAGTTGAAAATTGTACCGTGGTATTGGAGGATTGGAGATTTATCGCGCCCCCCCCCCCCAACCCCTCTTTCGGCTAAGATTCGACAAGTTTAAGATTCCATATGTAAAGGGAAAAGGGAAAGGAGTTGGGTTTAATTCGGAAGCGCTGTTTCTCTCATCTCAATCCAATTATGTAATTGACTGACCACAAAACGACTTCGATGAAACAAACTTTCTCTTTCAGCTCCATTTAATAAATAAAACAACTTTGATTGCTAATACATATTTACGCCTGGACAGTACCTACATGTCTAATACTATATTTCTATGAAAATCAAGGATTGCAGAAGGTTTTTGAGTCGACATTCGATCTGTCATGGTCTCATTTTCGGGTAACTTTAATTGGTTTAGTTTTTTTTTTTAATTAAACTAATTATTCACAGATGGGTGTGTCAATAAAAATTTATATGTAATTTTTTTTCATCAATTTTATTAATTAATTGTTTTTTTTAATTTTAAAACCCACTAATAGTTTATTACAGATATTATTATATCGGGTGAGTTTTTATTTTATTTTGAGCCAGTCTTATAACTCAAAAACAGTGCATTATATGAAAAAACGTTTCAAATAAAAGTTTATTTATTACAGGGGGGAAACTAAACTAGGCTATTGTTTTTCGACCTAGAACAAGCTTTCAAAGGTATTTCAAAGTCAAGTTCTGTTTTTCAAATGGAAACCTATATGTTTCTGTACAGATTCTGAATCTAGAAAAAAATCTAAACAACTTTCATTAGAACTATTTTTTATACGACATCAAATAAACAAAATATTAAATCAATTGGATCTCAAAAAAATCCTAATAATTATTTTTAACAATCATTCAACTTAATTATCAAATAATAATGATCAAATATTTAATTATTAAATAAATAATTTAGTAATAATTAATAATTTAATAATTTTCCCTCAGGAGCTTCATTTTATCGTGTTGTAAATCTATTAAAAAAAAGGAAATGTAAAGGCCACGAAGACACTTAAAAGGCCAAAATAACGAAATTGGAACTGAAATTCATCCAGAAGACTTGCGATACACTCTGAAATGTTTCAGAACATTGTCGCAAAATTATTAATTATTATTAAATTATTTATTTAATAATTAAATATTTGATCATTATTTGATAATTAAGTTGAATGATTGTTAAAAACAATTATTAGGATTTTTTTGAGATCCAATTGATTTAATATTGTTTTTATTTGATGTCGTATAAAAAAATAGTTCTAATGAAAGTTGTCCAGTTTTTTTTCTGGATTAAGAATAAATACAGAAACATATAGGTTTTCATTTAAAAAACAGAACTTGACCTCGAAATACCTTTGAAAGCCTGTTCTAGGTCGAAAAACAATAGCATAGTTTAGTTTCCCCCTCGATATAAATAAACTTTTATTTGAAACTTTTTTCCAAATAATGCACTGTTTTTGAGTTATAAGACTGTCTCAAGATAAAAAAAAACTCTCCCGGTATATAGGTATAATAAGTAGGAATTTGTATAATATTTATTTCCTCAACATTAATAATAATTTTAGGTCAACTTTCTTTAATGTTTATGGTGTAATATGGAATTTTTCTATTTTTGAAAATTATTTATATGTTGCCTTATTTAAGACGGACATTGAATAATATAATTTATTCGGAAATTAATGGGAAAAAATTTAGTTACGACTCGAATCTATTGAAAAAAGAAGAATATTGGCTTATATAATCTCTATCATTTATTAAATTAGTTTAAAAATCATCCAAGTATTATTTCATACAAAGAAATCAATGGGGTTGCCCTCTGCTCGATACAAATAAACAAGTTTCGGCTATAACTTCTATACAAATTAGGCCATTTTCAACAAATTTATACAGATCAATAATTCAACTTTTATTAATCAAATGATATATTTTTCAATAGATTTGACAGTCTAGTTAATTAGTTATTCATAAATGTAAAAAATAAAAAGTTATTTGCAGCCAACAGAATATAACAAAAGCACTTGTGTAGAATTTCAAATCTATTTGTTAAAATCGTTTTTGTGTTAAATAAATGTTTTTATAATGAGAAAAAATTTATCTGAATATTCTTTTTATTAATAGATATTAAAACAAAGATTTTTATTGGAAATTAACCTCATTATTAACAATTTTTACTTTACCATACAGAGTATGGTCAAGTATTATAATCGTGCATGAAAAAAGTGGTTTTTTTCCTTCTTTTTTTTCGAAATACCTCAAAAACGGTTGAAACTTTTTTGATTAAAAAAAATGAGCGAAACCATGGCATTTCGGTCTACAAAAAAGATCTAATAAATAAACATCGAAAAATTTAAATTTTTTGAGATAATAATTGTTTTGTTAAAATGTCTGGTAGTCTGGTTGTCTGTGGGTTACCAAATTTTTGTGGACGAGCTAGCTCAAAAACTAGTGTGAATATCGAAACCAAATTTCCTGTGTAGTTTCGGTGCATTGAGATTAAAAGCTGATTAGATTTTGGTGCATATCAACCCAAAATTAAGGGTGGTGGAGGGGGGGGGGTTAAAAATTAAAAATCTAGGCCATTTGAGCAAACCAAATTTTGAACACTTAATCAGTGGGCTCACAGTAATCTAAAAATGCAAAAACTAACAGCCCAAAATAGGGAGGGGGAGGGGGGGTGTAGGGTCAAAAAATGAAAATGTAGGTTCTTGTACCAAACACAACCAAATTTTGTATACATAATCAGTGGGACCACAGAAGTCTAAAAATGGAAAAATTAACCCCTTCCCTACATGATTATAAATAATTTTTTTAAATATTAAATATAAGTGAGGGGCCAGGTTGTATGGTAAAGTCAAGCGGATGGCCACATCAGGACACGTCAGCTTATTTATTAAAGAATTTGATATGCAGAAGTTGTCACTCTGCAGAAATACAAAAGATTTTTCGAAGATTAGCCAGATGATTAACAGTCTTGAACTCCCTTAAGCCAGCGATCCAAAAAATTTCAAAATTTACCAGGAAGAGTTTTTTTGATGGGTAATAAAAAATGTCAAAAAATGAAAGAAATTAAAAATTAAAATTTTTCAAACCGTCCGATTTGGCGTGGAATGAATGCCCTCTATAGTACCTGCCCCTGCGCCTTATGCCAGAATGTTAGGGAAAATGTAAAATCAGGTCTTTCAATTTCCAAAAAAGCTGCAAGATCGTCACAGGTTGTTCTTATGAATTAATTAAGCAGCTGATACACTCAAGTGTATTTTAATTTAGTTACCCTAAAACCTGAGCGAAGTTATAAGCGAATAGATATCCTTTGATGCATTTGTTAGGCTCCTTGAGGGTTGTTCTGGCCGTGGACGACGACGTGGTCGAGGAGGGCATCGCGGTCCACCCAGCAGCCGCCCGATCTGCAAAATCAAACCAGACAAAACACGCATTACAAAACAGAACTAGGTAGAAGACCAAGACAAGGGGTATCGTCATATTTTGATAGTGTTTTTTTTTATTTAATATGTTAATCAATTATGTCGCATCTTAATTCAACTAATCTTTGGCTATTAATGGCATTATCTAAACACGGCTAAAAAATTAGTAGAGGTCAATGAAAGTCAAATGGAATACACAACTCAATAAAGTTTAGGGAAAGCGGTGTTGGTTTATAGTGAAACATATTAAACAAAGGAATTATTATTTAACGGGTTATAGTGGTGTTTCACAAGAGGAACGTGAAAACACCACTATAACCCGTTAAATAATAATTCCTTTGTTCACAACTCAATAGTCTAGTCTCCTTAGTGGATGTTGATTACATCACTGCCTGAGACACACTGTCTTCTTCCTTCTTTCCATACCTCCTTTTATACCCCTCAATGGTAATCTATTCTTAGAAATCAAAGTCTTCTTCAAAGTCTAATGACCACAAAGGATTAGACTTCGAGCTCATTTATGTGGATTTCAGAGAATAGATTACCATTGAGGGGTATAAAAGGAGGATGGGAGAGGGAAAAAGACAGTGTGTCTCAGGCAGTGTGCATAGTCAACAACTACTAAGGACCCAGGACTATTGAGTTGTGTATTCCATTTGAGTTTCATTGACCTCTACTAATTGTTTAGGCGTGTTTAGTGAATTACATTCGACTTTCACTTACCTCTACTCATGATTAAGTCGTGTTCAATGGATGGGTTTATTTTTTTAGTTTAAAAATTTCTTAATTTTAATTTTTTAAGAATTAATTTTTTTTATCAGCCCTTCATCCCCTAAAGGGGGTAACTATCCTTAATACAGAATTTCATAAAAATAATGATTTTTACTAATTTCTAGGACAATTCCAAATCACTAAGTCTAAATATGGCCTGAATTAATTTCTTTATAGGGCATCGATTCCTTCCACCTAAAAGTTACAAAATGAAATTAACTTTTTCATCACTGAGATACAAGCTCTCAAAGAGTCAAAACCCAGACAGGCCATCGCAATACTTACTCATTATATTCTATGAATATAAATGTGAAAGTAAATATAGACTTTGACTCGTAGCTAAGGTTGTAGTGGTTTTAAAGGGGTCGTTTACTAAAAGTATAATTGTTAAACCATAATAATATGGGAACAACTTTCTACGAGAACACGTTACTTCGCAGTAGCTCATTTGTCTGTCTGTCACGTTTTATTCAATCAAGAGAGAGAGAGAGCTACAAATTAAAGCCCACATGTAATCTCTTTCTCTGTCTAAGCCAGGGTTGTACAAGACGGCTCTCAAGATGTCGACTGACAAAAAATTGCAAACCTACACACTTTATGAGATTGCGACTTAAAATCCCACTAATATTACTAAAAATACAATTATTTTAACTTGCTATTAATCTATGAATACCTAAAGAATTTTTGAATTTAACACGTTATTTAGCAATGAGTTATGAAAACTAATTCTTAAATAATCTTATTATATTAAACGAGCAAAGTTTGTATATATATGTCGATTAGAGGTTTTTCCGGGTTTGTCCGCGTGGGTTTGAGAGTTTTGCTAAAGTGAGTTTGCTAGTAGTGAGTAAAACTCTCAAGCCCACGCGGAAAAGCCGAAAAGGCCCTCTAACGGCATAGAACCTATCCCGCTGGAAGCCTCACTGAACATATATATATATATCCGGTCGGGTTCTCGAAAACGGCTCCAACGATTTGGATGAAATTCACGGGTTAGGAGGGTTTTGTGTTGGACATTCTGATCTGTCACGGTCTCATCTTCGGCTAAGTTGTTTTTGATGTGTTTTTGTGTTTATTGAAATAATTATTCACAGGTGGTTGTCTCGATAAAAATGTTTATTTACATCTTTATTCAATTTCCTTTTAATAAATAATTGGTTTTTAATTTTATATCCCATAATAAGATCATTATAATTATTATTATATATTAAAAATTGGGCAATTTAATTGATTAAAAATTGAGTTTTAAATCCCACAAATATTAATTTGACAATTTAATTGATGAACTCAAAAATTGTTATTTAATTAAAAAAAAAATTATACCTTATTTATTTATATAGCTACATATATACACATAATCTGTGGGGCACTAAAGGATAGAAATGCAAAAACTAGGTGCGTGGGCGTCGGGGTTGATGTGGGGGTGCAGGAGGTGGGGTTCAGTGGTGGGGCCGGGAGGAGGTACGGGGTTTCGGGGGCGGAGTGGGGGTGTAGGTGTGGGGTGGGATGGGAAGGGTGCAGGAGGTGGGGGTGAAGTGATGGGGGGGGGCGAAGGGATTAATATATAGCTATTAACTGAAGCAAATATTATATATATATTATAGAGATTATATTATATTATAGAGCATTGCTCGGTGGCCAGGTACTTGTATTTATTCAAGCAATTATTTTCAAGTATATGAAGCCAGATCCAAAATATTTGATGAGCATTTTGAGAACTTACTGGGAATTCTTTTAAGCCAAATATAGACGGATTAATATCTCAAAAAAAAAAAAAAAAAAAAAACATCTTTAGTACAATCAAATTGTTCTCAAATGGGTCTCTATGGGGAAAGTTTTGGGGTAGTTCTGATTTTTTACATATATGTTTTTAGGGCACTGAATCCAAATCTGAGATCTCCCACCAAAATTTAGTGACGCAACATTGTCAAAAATGCAAAAAAAAAAAGGTAAAAAAAATCTCATTTTTTGGCGGTTTTTTTGCTTATAACTCGAAAACTATCAACTTTTCGTAAATATCCATCCTATTCAAAATGAAAGTTCATAAAATTTCCTACATGTTTCATCATTTATGTTTTTTCTTCGATCAACAGTTCTAGGTCAAGCGCTAGGTTAAAATTGGCTTATTTTTTCTGTTTCCGCAAATCCCAAAAACTCGCACTTTTTTTGATATTTTCCCATTTTGACCATAAAGGAGCACGTTTTCGACAAAGACCACTCAATACATTTTTAAACTAGATTAAATTTTCTACAATCTGAAACAAAGTTTCATCTTAATTGGATAAATGCTAACGCGTGCCTCAATGCGCGTTGAAGTTTTGAAAAAATGTAATTTTTTGCAAAAATTATGAATATCTATAAATCTAAGAGTTTTATCAAAAAAGTGGTCCAAGTAAATGTTCAAGTCAATAAAATTTTCTAGAGAATGAGACAGAATTCAAGTTTTTTGGATGAATGGTTTTCATTTTATTAAGGAAAAACTGCGATTTTTTGCAAAAAATTACATTTTTTCAAAACTTCAACCGCATTGAGGCACGCGTTACCATTTATCCAATTAAGATGAAACTTTGTTTAGATTGTAGCATATTTAATCTAGTTTAAAAATGTATAGAGTGGTCTTTGTCAAAAACGTGCTCCTTCATGGTCAAAATGGGAAAAAATCGAAAAAAAGAGCTAGTTTTTGGGATTTGAGGAAACATAAAAAATACCTCAATTTTCAACTAGCGCTTGAGCCCGAACGGTTGGGCGGACAAAAAATATAAATGATGGAATTTATAGTAAATTGTATGAACTTTCATTTTAAAAAGGAAGCTTATGTACGAAAAGTTGATACTTATCGAGTTATAAGCAAAAAATTGCCAAACAATGATATTTTGTACCTTTTTTGCATTTTTGACAATGTTTCGTCACAATTTAATACAACTTAACTGGTCTATTTGTTTTAATAAAAAAAATTCCCACTCTAAATATTTTGCTTTGTGAATTGACCCCCCCCCCCCCCCCCCGCCCCATGAAAAATTTCTGGCTACCCCACTGCTTGAATGTTTTTTTGCTCATCATTTATCATTAGTGTTAGGGTATTTTATGTGTGTTGTGTGCCCCAAAACAACTCATATTCTTCCAATGTGGCCGATCAGGCAAGCTAAAAGGTTGGACAACCCTGGTCTAAACAGAGTTGATTAACGTAGGTAGTTAGCTAAAATTAATAGCCTTCGGGAATTCGGAATTGAAAAAAAAGTTCACCAATGACGTCATATATTGATAAAAATAATCAAAAGATAAAAAAAAACAGTCAGCGGAGGAAAGATAAAAAATTTTATTCTATGCAAATATGGAAATGAATATGAAGGTCAAAAAGGCGGGAAATTAATTAACACGTGCCAGACATACGACCTACTATTTAATATTATTATTATTCATTCAATATTAAATCATACGAAGGTCTAAGCCAGGAAACGACCGGGGGAGGCCCCCCTTCCATAAAAAACAATTTAAAAGCTGAACAAGTGCAAGTCAGGCTCGAATACCGAGTACCTAATATACAGAGTGATTCACGGTCGATGGCACGTTAGACGTTTATGGAAAACGGAACGTAGGATTTTTCTGAAAATTTAGCCCCCTTACATTTTCTTACCTGTTCTATCGATCTAAAATATTTTCAGCATTGTGACGTTTCGGCTTCCATCGAAAAGTCGTAGCAACTTTATTTTTTTAAATGGAACACCCCGTATATTAACACGTTTTTAGAACCGCCCTTTTATTAAAATACGTTTTTGTTAATATTGTCCTATACCTATCTCTATCGGTTTTCGAGATAAAAAATAATTTGTGTTAAATATGGTCCAAAACATGGCCCTAATTAAACTTAAATAAATTAGTGATCTCAATTGATGAAAAGTTGATATTTTGGTGGTAGTTTAGACAGACCCGAAGTATTTAATTTACGCCGAGAAATCGACACCATATTATACAGGGCGTGCTAAAATTACTATTATTTCCGGTATTTATAAAAGGGGTCAAAAGTTCGTTTTTTCAAATGAGACCCCCGTATATTACTCAATAAATTGAAAGAGGAAGAAAAATGCTTCAAGACGATATATCATGTCCCTATACCTAAAACATCAAGTTTTCTTAATAATGGCGCTTTTTCGTGAAAAATTACTTTTTAATGAATTTAATTTTAACTAACCATGGAAATATCAAGCTTATGACAGTTTGTTGACTATTTATAAGAAACTTATAAAGAATTTGACGATGTTCAAAAAAAATCTCCCAAAATGACCGCAAATATTGATTATTCAAATGAAGTTTTTATGAAATTATTTATTTTGTACTATAAGAAATTAGTTTGAATAATCAATATTTGCGTCCTCTTTCAATTTATTGAGTAATATACAGGGGATCTCATTTGAAAAAACGAACTTTTGACCCCTTTTATGAATACCCGAAATAATAGTAATTTTAGCACGCCCTGTATAATATGGAGTCTATTTTTCGGCATAAATTAAATACTTCGGGTCTGTCTAAACTACCACCAAAATATCAACTTTTAATGAATTGAGAGCACTAATTTATTTAAGTTTAAAGAGGGCCATGTTTTGGACCATATTTAACACAAATTATTTTTTATCTCGAAAACCGATAGAGATACGAAATAGGACAATATTAACAAACAAGTATTTTAATAAAAGGGCGGTTCTAAAAACGTGTTAATATACGGGGTGTTCCATTTTAAAAAATAAAGTTGCTACGACTTTTCGATGGAAGCCGAAACGTCACAATGCTGAAAATATTTTAGATCGATAGAACAGGTAAGAAAATGTAAGGGGCTAAATTTTCAGAAAAATCCTACGTTCCGTTTTCCATAAACGTCTAACGTGCCATCGACCGTGAATCACTCTGTATGTATATTATAAATTAATAATTTTTAAGGATTTAGGTGTCGGTTCTAGGTGAAACATTATAAGTAACTTATGAGGAGAATTTTCTAGGTTAGGTTTCACGAAAAGGAAATATTAAAACAAATGTATGTTTTTTTTTGAGTTTGATTCACTCGATATATATTTCGGGTTATTAGCCCATCATCAGGAGTTCAAATGAAAACTGAATACAAATTTGTAAAAACATTCAACAGGTAAAATTTTGAGAAAGAAGAGTAAGTTCAGAAATTTTTTTTTTCTTTTTTTTTACAATATAAACAAAATGTTATTATTTAAAATAAAAAATTAAAATTAAAAGCAAAATTACAAACAAAATCAAATTAAAAACAAAAAAAAAAAATTACAAACACCAAATATGTAATCGAATTTAGGAGCCAATTTTTAGTTTATTAATTTTAGCCAAATTAGAATCAATGATTACATCTTTGTCAAAGTCCAATTGATTATTGAGAATACTGAATTTATTCATAAGTGCCAATTTAATTTCAGTTGATTCTAGAAGAAGAAGTCTGAGACCACTTCTTTCAAAATGAATTGGGGTAGGATTGGAAGTAAGTAAAAAAGTATAAATTAAGATGATTAGTTTCTTATATACCTATATTTACACAGATGAGTCCACACAAACCCAAATAAAGATTCGATAAACTGTGAACAGAAGCTAAAAAAAAAATTACTTTACCATACAGGGTATGGACATGTATTGTAATCGTGCATGAAAAAAGTGGTTTTTTTTCCTTCTTTTTTTTTTCAAAATATCTAAAAAACGGCTGAAACTATTTTGATTAAAAAAATTGAGCGAAACCATAGCATTTCGGTCTACAAAAAAGCTCTAATAAGCGAACATCGAAAAAATTATATTTTTCGAGATAATAATTGTTTTGTAAAAATGTCTGTCTGTTAGTCTGTGCGTTGCCAAATTTTTGTGGACGAGCTTGCTCTAAAACTAGTGTGAATATCAACACCAAATTCCAGACGTAGTTTTGGTGCATTGAGATTAAGAGCTGATTAGATTTTGGTGCATATCGACCCAAAATTAAGGGGGTAGAGAGGGGGGATCAAAAATGAAAATATAGGCCCTTATATCAAACTCAACCAATTGTTGTATACATAATCAATGGACCCCCAGAAGTCTAAAAATGCAAAAACTAACCTCCCTACATGATTATAAATAATTTTATTAAATATTAAATATAAGTGAGGGGCCATGTTGTATGCTAAAGTCAAGTGGATGGCCACATCAGAACGTGTCAATTTTTTTAAAATAAAAGTCTCATAGTTTTCGAGTCCAGGAGATGGGGTGAAGTGGTGGGGGTCCGGTGGGGAATAATATATGGCTATTAATTGAAGGAAAAATTTACCGAGCATCGCTCGGCGGCCAGGTACTATATATTATAAATGAAGATGATTCGTTTCTTAAATACCTATATTTACACAGATGAGTCCACACAATCCCAAATGAAGTTTAGTTTATTTAAGTAATATTTCTTATATACTATCAAATGAGCAATTCTTATATTTATATACAGACTGTCTCGTATCACAACGATAAACTGTGAACAGTAGGGCTTGTTATGATACGGGATACCCTCTGTATTTTAAAATGTAATTAATAAGCGACCTTGTAATGTTGATTAGGCATTCAATTACATATTAAGTGAATGTCTTGAATACAATAGAATTAGAATTCCAAACATTAATTTGCTTGTCCGCCGTGACTCGAGGAATTCGTCTGCCCGCATTTGCATCAGCCGCTCTGATTTATACATATATGTATTGTATACCTACCTCCATTACCTAGCTACTATAGTGACATATTCTTTAAAGACGAAAATAAAATTAGACAAATCACGACAAAAACACATATGGTGTGTGTGTGTGTTATACGACTTTCACTTACAATCTTCCCTTCCACCACTTTCGTTTACATACACTGATAATTTTTAAGAAAAAAATAAAAATCGACTTCAAAAAATTAAATGCAACAAATAAAATACACTAAAAGGTATAAAATAATTATTATCTTATTTAGTTACAACTAAACGACGAAATATTAACATGAAATTACTTTTGAAGTCGGTACCAAACAAACTATACCTATAAGCGAGCATATCCTCCAAACGTACTAAGTAAGATCCGTCGAGTGCGATTCATAAAAGGTATATGTTTGGCACCGACTTCAAAAAGTAATTTCATGTTAATATTTCGTCGTTTAGTTGTAACTAGGTAAGATAATAATTATTTTATACCTTTTAGTGTATTTTATTTGTTGCATTTAATTTTTTGAAGTCGGTTTTTATTTTTTCTTAAAAATTATTTTTATTTTTCTCTTTTTAGTGATGTTATTAATAGTGACTTGATATAATCAGAACTTGACCAAATTAATATGACACCATCCCTAAGACACTCCCTTTAGGATAAAAAAAGAACCATCGAAATCGGTTCATAAACAAAGAGGTTAGGTCTAAACAAACCTAATAAAAAAGGTCTAATACCTATGAAAAAAAAAACGAAAAAAAAATGGGACCAATCGGAAGCTAGACTGGACCCAATGCAAAAAAAATTTTCAAAATTGGTTGACAATTGGCGGAGATATGAGGTAACATAGGCACAAAAAAAAATTCAGTCGAATAGAGAACCTCCTCCTTTTTTGAAGTCGGTTAAAAAAACAATTTCTTTATAATAAATATATTGATAGAGTTGAGTATTTTTAATGAGCTCTTATTTATTCCAAAAATATTTTATTAATAATCAAGATATATCGAAATCATTCCAAATATGACCAAATTTTTAGGTTGAAATGTTTTTGTTTTGCCGAGAGTAGCAGAGTTGTTGATTCACAAAGAGAAACAAAGAGGTTGTCCTCTGCTTGATGACATACACACATATATATCGAGATGATATATATTATTTATTTGTTTGAGACTATAGTTTCGATCTTCATCATCAGTCTTTTTTTTAATTTTAATTATAAATGTTTTTCATGGAGTCAATATCGTATGGATATTGAAAATTTGGTGTTCCTTCGTCACTGGTGGTCAGCTTAGAACTAAAGAACATTCTTTTGTATGAATATTTGCATTTTGTGTATAACTCCTAATTGACTGAAGATGGCCAAATAAAATTTAGGCCGAAACGTCTCATTAAAGGTGTTTTATTGAACCCAGTGATTCCATCTTTGGCTGATACCTCCTCCTTCATCTAGAACATTATTTTGGTTCACATTCAAATATAACAATATGTTCCCTTTCTCCTTGTTTTACAAAGAGAAAGGCTGACAATGGAAGGGGGTTTGTTTTTCTTTTTTTCTTTTATCTTTTGTTAGCAAACATTTTAAGCAAATTGCTATGTGATAATTCAATTTGGTTGTTCAAACAAAGTTTTGAATTTCTATTGAATGATTTCAAAATTTCTAACGATTCAATTGCGCTAATTAATTTTGGGTTTCTTTCTCCTTTTATTAATCTAATTCCTGTTCCTTCTGGGAAAGAGTGATTGTTTGAATTTAAATGTTCCGCAAAAGAGTTTTCATTCTTTTTATTTTTAAAATCCCTAATATGTTCATTTAATCGAATTTTCAGATTTCTCTCTGTTTTCCCTACATAGATTGCTTCGCAATCTTTGCATTTCAAACTCCATAAAACCCCTTCTTTTTCTATATTTGGTAATTTGTCTTTTTTATTTGAACCTAAATCTTTTCCTAGAGTAATTGGAGTTTTGAATACTGTTTTGAACCCTAATTTTTTCATTTTTTGTTTTAATTTTTCCGAAATTTGTCCATAATATGGGAGAACTATCTTAGGATTTTCTTTTTCTTTTTCATTCTTTTGTGAATATATTGATTCCAGGGTTGATTTTTCAATTTTTTTATATAACATTTGGTCTATAAGGCTTGCCTCGTACCCATTATTTACCGCGATTTCTTTAATTGTCTCTAATTCTTGTGAGTATGATTTTTCTGACAGACACAAGTCTTCGAAACTATAGTCTCAAACAAATAAATAATATATATACAGATATATCATCTCGATATAAATGTGTGTATGTTTATTTGCATCAAGCAGAGGACAACCTCTTTGTTTCTCTTTGTGAATTTTTAGGTATTTAATCCAAATAATATATTATATACTTGAGTGATCTATTTTATTCTATTAGATATCTCTCAATATTAAATGAATGTCTTGTTTAATTCTAGGGAAACCTGTAAACAAATGTTTTTTTTTATCGTAAAACGATTTAGGTTTTTTGCAAATAGTGATATCTTAATAATTAAGATATTTAAAAAAAATTAACAAAAATTTTGTTTACATTTGTTTTTTTATTATTATCTGTTTCATTTATAGTTTAAGAGCTACTGACCATTTTGGAAGATGATTTTAGAATCTAAATAACATATTATCCCATACTATAGTGTGATCAGCACACACCTCCGAAAGTCAAATTCTTACTCGCCAAATTGAGTCGTTTTAAGGGAGTAATCGACCCCTGAAGATGTCAAAAAATACCGTAAAATCACCTCATTGATTATAACTCCTAAACCGTTTACTCTACGGCAAATTCCATTATTGTAGAGGATGTAATTTTGCCATTTTTATTTTAAAAATTTTTAAAATATCCACACAAAATAGGGGAGGGGGTTAAAAAATAAAAATCTAGGCCCTTGTACTAAAATTAACTTAGTTTTTGCATTTCTAGCCTTCTGGGGGTCCACAGAATATGTATACAAAATTTGGTTGAATTTGGTCGAAAGGGCTAGAATTTTCATTTTTAACCCACTCCTGCAATTTTTGGGTGGTTATTTTCAAATTTTTTTTAAACAAAAATGTCAAAAATTATATTCTCTACAATTTTGCTTCTAATAGAATTTGCCGTAGAGTAAACAGTTTAGGAGTTATTTGTAATCAATGAGGTGATTTTACGGTATTTTTTGACATCTTCAGGGGTCGATTACCCCTAAAAGCGAGTAAGAATTTGACTTTCGGGGTGTGTGCTGATCACACTACAGTATAGGATAGGTTATTTGGGTTTTATTAAAAACATTTTCCAAAATGGTCAGTAGATCTCGGTCTATTATGTAATATGCGCATGTATGAAACACAAGTTCGTGAGTGCGAACTGTTATCGTAAGTAAAAATTCACTGATGATTTGATAGACAGGTAGCCCAAGCATAATGAAAACTACATTTTGAGAATAAAATAATATATTGGAACGTCATTCGCATTCTCTTAAAAAACAACGTTTCGGAGGATCTTCCACAGGTTTTAACAAAGGAATATTGTACTTCCTTTTTAACAGTAGTCCAGGCAAATTACGCGAAAAAATGGCATAAACAATAATTCCCGGTAAAGATTTTATTGCTGTAATACCTTTATTGGCACTCCAATATGACCACCCTAAGATTTTTCCCAAATCTGTGTTGTGGAAACTTTTCTACGCGCCTCAAAATGAGAAAATTTTGGAGTTTTTTTAGTTTTTCCTGTCATGGAAAATGCTGGATATCTAAGAGTTTTAACAAATAAGCTGACGTATTCTTATGTTGCCATACACTTGACTTTACCATACAACCTGGCCCCTAAAATTATTTATAATCATATAGGGGGAGGGGGGTTAGTTTTTGCATTTTTATACTTCTGGGGTCCCACTGATTATGTATACAATATTTGGTTGAGTTTGGTCAAATGGCCTAGATTTTTAATTTTTAACCCCCCTCCACCCCCCTCGATATGCACCAAAATCTAATCAGCTCTTAATCTCAATGGACCAAAACTACGTGTGAAATTTAG
The DNA here is from genome assembly GCA_024734495.1 of Forficula auricularia. Classification (NCBI taxonomy): domain Eukaryota; kingdom Metazoa; phylum Arthropoda; class Insecta; order Dermaptera; family Forficulidae; genus Forficula; species Forficula auricularia. Next base: position 101,963 of record JALMQS010000854.1, on the reverse strand, counting down.
TTTCGATATTCACACTAGTTTTTGAGCTAGCTCGTCCACAAAAATTTGGTAACGCACAGACTAACAGACATTTTGACAAAACAATTATTATCTCGAAAAACATAATTTTTTCGATGTTCACTTATTCGGGCTTTTTTGTAGAGCGAATTGACATGGTGTCGCTCAATTATTTTAATCAAAATAGTTTCATCCGTTTTTGAGATATTTCGAAAAAAAAGAAGGAAATAAATCCACTTTTTTCATGCACGATTACAATCCTTGACCATACCCTGTATGGTAAAGTAAAAAGTGGTTCAAGGAAACAAAATTTCCTAGGGAATGAAATCGGATTCAAGTTTCTAGGGTGAGTGGTTTTCATTTTATGAAGGAAAAACTGCGATTTTTGCAAAAAATTCAAAACTTCAACCGCATTGAATTTGACTTTTGAACCGATTCATTTTGAATTCATATCCTAATGAATTCACTATAATCACTACATGAAGAGTTTCCGGTTGAAATTGAATTCCACTCTTTTTATTATAGGCAGGACAAATAATATGTCTCAACTTTTCATTATCAAAAATGCAAAAAAAAAAAAAATCTCATTTTTTGGCGGTTTTTTCTTTATAACTCGAAAACTATAAACTTTTCGTAAATAACCTTCCTTTCCAAAATGATATTTTATAAAATTTCCTACAAATTTCATCATTTAGATTTTTTTCTCAGGCCTACCATTAGGGTTGAAGCCCTAGTTGAAAATTGGCGTATTTTTTTTGATTTCGCAAATCCCAAAAACTCGTACTTTTTTTGAATTTTTTCCATTTTGACCATAAAAGAACACTTTTTAGACAAAGACCACTTTATATATTTTTAAACTAGATTACAATTCAAACAATGTTTCATAATTGGATAATGGTAACCCGTGCAGCAATAAGGTTGAAATTTTGAAAAACTGCAAATTTTTGTAAAAAATCGCAGTTTTTCCTTCATAAAATGAAAACCACTCATCCTAGAAACTTGATTCCTGTCTCATTCTCTAGAAAATTTTATTGACTTGAACGTTTACTTGTACCACTTTTTCTTATAAAAATCTTGGATTTATAAATATCCAGTATTTTCTTGAGAGGATATGATCCGAATCCTCTAAAGTGTCATGGAATATGCTGAATATCTATAAATCTAAGAGTTTTATAAAAAAAGTGGTCCATGTAAACGTTCAAGTTAACAAAATCTCCTAGAGAATGAGACAGAAATCAAGTTTCTAGGATGTGTGGTTTGCATTTTATGAAGGAAAAACTGCGATTTTTTGTAAAAAATTGGAGTTTTATAAAAATGTAAACCTCATTGCGGCACGGGTTACTATTATCCAATTAAGATGAAACTTTGTTTAAACTGTAGCAAATTTAATCTAGTTTAAAAATGAATAGAGTTGTCGTTGTCGAAAACGTGCTCCTTCATGATTAAAATGGGAAAAAATCGAAAAAAGAACGTGTTTTAGGGATTTTCAAAAGTGATCCCGGGGGCTGTTTTTTGACAGGCGCTAGTACCGGTTCTACTTAACATAAATAGATGAAATTGTTATCATTTTATGCGTAATTTAAAGAGATTTAATTTATCTCATAAATATCTTTTTGATTTGATAAGCTGTTTTAGAGTTATTCAGGGAAAACTGTCTGATTTTGAGGCGCGTAGAAAAATTTCCACAACACAGATTTGGGAGAAAACTTAGGGTAATAATATTGTAGTGCCAATAAAGGTATTCCAGCAATAAAATCTTTTCCGGGAATTATTTCCTGTTAAAATCGTAATTTGCCTGGACTATATTGCTTGTTTGGTGTTAAGAGTTTGCCATTGAAATCAGATGGGGTAACATTAACCGGTTATTTAGCCAGCGGATTTCATCTAGCCACGGCGTCGGATGTCTACGTCAGCCACGTGTCCTATCTGTCCTATCTGACGTGCTACATGGTCCACGGCAAGGTCGGCCGGGGCGGCGTTTTGTCATTTGCGACATATCCTCTCTCAAGTGTGAAACAGAGCACACACCCTGCCTATATTGAATCCTACTCATCCGGGTAGAGGTAGAAAATGCCAAATTTTGAATTAAAATAAGAAATTAATTCTATCAATGCAAATATGTCTGTGATAAATAACACAACTCTAGAAAAAATAATTTCCTTGTCCTAAAGTTTATTCATGATTTTTCTATTCATTGTGCACCAAAATAAAGGAAAAGTACCTATATTCCGTATAAAGTTTGCTTTTGTAGTGGTTATAATAATAATAAACGACGAAAAAGGCCATTTTGACCTATTTTCGAGTCCCATTAGATATTAAACAGCAATATTTGAAATAAAAATATTTTGTTGACGTAATAGAAAACAGCTTCCTCTTTGATTTTCAAATTACCACTTGTTTGTAACTCAATTAGAACTCGAATTATAACTAAAAAGTAAGACCATATGTTTTTATATATGTTTATTATCCTTTATAATCACGTAGTTTTAGTTTTTTAGTTATAACTTGAGTTGTAATTGAGCTAAAAACAAGGCGTAATTTGAAAATCAAAGTGGAAGCTGGTTTCTATTACGTCAACAAAATATTTTGATTTCAAATATTGCTGTTTAATATCCAATGGGATTCAAAAATAGGTCAAAATGGCCTTTTTCGTCGTTTTGACCGATCATATCTCCAAAACAAGAGCTTTTATGGTGATTTTTGAATTCAGCAGGTGGAAATACATAAGAATCAGCTATTTTTGAGCCCGAGAAGTTGTCATTGTTGGGAAGTGATAATTGTTCACAGGGGGTTGTTTTCCCCTTTTGGATAAAAAAATATCAGAAATTTCTACTTTATTTCTAGTACCTAATTTATAGATTTCATTTATATATATATGGGGCATTCCACGTCAATAGGACGGTAGGAAAAAAAATTTTAATTTTTGATTTCCTTCATTTTTTGGTATTTTTTAGGACCCATCTAAAAACTCTTTTTGGTAAATTTTGAAATTCTTTTGATGAACGGTCTAAAAGATATCGAATTTCGGTTTTACGCTCATAACTTCTTCAACACTGGTCGAAATTAAAAATTTTGTATTGGAATTTTTTTTTATATATACTTTTAAAAAAAAATTATTTCAAGTGTTTTTATATGCGATTTTTGAGTTTGAAAATTTTAAAATTTTAATCTTGTTTTTGAAACTGAATGTACTCTTCGATATTTTTGATAATTTTTTATTTTAAACTTCTATTCATTCAACAAATTTTAAGACTTGTTTGATAAAGTGGTCCTATGATAATTAATATTTTTTTTCGATTTTTGATTTTGATTTTCTATCAACAAACTAATACTAATTATTTATTTTAAACACCTGTTAACGATAAAAATCAATTCAAAATAACTAAAATAAAAAAAGAAAAGTCAATACCAAAAAGTGGTTTTAATAATGGTTAATAACGAATAAAATTTTTTCGAAATTTTCAAAAATCGAAAAAAAATAGTAATTATCATAGGACCACTTTATCAACCCGGTCTTCAAATTTGTAGAATGAATAGAAGTTTAAAATAAAAAATTATCAAAAATATCGAAGAGTACATTCAGTTTCAAAAACAAGATTAAAATTTTCAAACTCAAAAATTGCATATAAAAACACTTTAAATAATTTTTTTGTATTTTTTTCTAAAAACTATATAAAATAAGCTGACGTGTTCTGATGTGGCCATCCACTTGACTTTACCATACAACCTGGCCCCTCACTTATATTTAATATTTAATAAAATTATTTATAATCATATATGGGGGGGGGGGGGTAGATTTTGCATTTTTTGACTCCTGGGGGCCCACGGATTATGTATACAAAATTTAGTTGAGCTTGGTAAATGGCCAAGATTTTCATTTTTTGACCCCCCCCCCATTTCGGGCGGTTAGTTTTTGCATTTTTAGACTTCTGGGGGTCCACTGATTATGTATACAAAATTTGGTTGAGTTTGCTCAAACGACCTAGATTTTTAAATTTTAACCCCCCTCGACCCCCTTAATTTTGAGTCGATATGCACCAAAATCTAATAAGCTCTTAATCTCAATGGACCAAAACTACGTGTGAAATTTGGTTTCGATATTCACACTAGTTTTTGAAATAGCTCGTCCACAAAAATTTGGTAACGCACAGACTAACAGACATTTTGACAAAACAATTATTATCTCGAAAAATATAATTTTTTCGATGTTCACTTATTGGAGCTTTTTTGTAGAGCGAATTGACATGGTGTCGCTCAATTTTTTTAATCAAAATAGTTTCAGCCGTTTTTTTAGATATTTTAAAAAAAAAGAAGGAAAACTTTTTTTTCATGCACGATTACAATACTTGACCATACCCTGTATGGTAAAGTAAAAACTTGAATTTGAAGAAGTTATGAGCGACAAACCGAAATTCGATATCTTTTAAACCGATAATCAAAAAAAATTTCAAAATTTACCATGAAGAGTTTTTTTTGATGGGTACTAAAAAATGTCAAAAATGAAGGAAATCAAAAATTAAAATTTTTCAAACCGTCCGATTTGGCGTGGAATGCCCCATATATATTGTATATGGTATATGGTAAACATCTCACGTGTTGGTGTTGGTGAGAATAAAATCTCAGATGAGAATGTACCAGTAAACACTCCGTGAGATGAATATTTCATGACTCGAGATATTTTTGTCTGCTCGGCAACCTGCGCATTTGCAGATGTTTATTTATTTATTTATTGTCCCTATGATAAGTATAGCTATATATGTAGATATGCGATCAATTGCTTGATGTGAATAATGAGATCAACACAAATGGAACACCGTGGAAGCTCTTTCAAGCTGTTTATTATCTCAACAAATGTTGTTTACTTTTAAAACCTTGTTTATTTACTGTATATCGCGATTCAAATATTATCTTATCTTATCTTATATTATTAAATGAGCAATTCTTGTATATAAAGAGAATTGGGATCTCGAAAATGGCTCTAACGATTTGGATGACGATTCGATCTGTCACGGTCTCATCTTCGGCTAAGTTGTTTTTGATGGGTTTTTTAATAATTGAAAGTACCGAGCAATGGTAAGCATGGTAACCAAATTAAAAAAAATACAAATATATATAGTACACGCCCCTGGACACCCCCCTCCCGAAACCACACACCTCGCCCCCACCACTGGAATTTTAATCAATTAAATTGGCAAATTCTAATATATAACAATATTTGGAATAAAATATTCGTGGGTTTTAAAATTAAAAAAACAATTAATAAATAAAAGATAATTGAAAAAAATGTAAACAAAGTTTTTCATCTATCAATAATTACTTTAATTAAGAAAAGATCAATTAAGATGAATTTTTTCGAGGTCCAGGCCTAGCCAGATCGTTTTCTCATCCTCAAAACTTGTTAATAGAGTTGGTTTAATCAAAAATCGGTAGAGCCGTTTTCAAAATAGAACTAAGATACAAACAAATATATAAACAATTTTTGCTCGTTTAATAAGATTAGATAATTATTCACAGGTGGTTGTCTCGATAAAAATGTATAATTACATTTTTATTCAATTTCCTTTTAATTATTAATTGGATTTTTAATTTTAAATTCCACTAAAAGATCATTACAAATATTTTTATATATTAAAATTTGCCAATTTAATTAATTAAAAGTATTTTTCTATTTCTTTAAAATAATTTATTAGAATATCAATTTCATTCTCTTAAAAAATCCGACAATTCGAAGGATCGTGTGCCTCCTTCTTCAGGATTTAAAAGGGTCAATGAAAGAACCTCGGTGTATATTTATATTTATTATTAATTGCAATTACATTCAAAACTTTGTGGCCATTGATACACGTCTTGATGATGGCCATAGCGGGTGTAAAAGTTAGAAACCGTTTTTTTTTCTTTTTTGAACTTCTAAAAACTCCATTGATAAAGGGAGAAATTCTCCCGAAACGTATGGATTTTAAATAAAAATTTCAAGATTGTTTTTTTTTTTAATATTTTTAAATCTATTTTTATTAGTGAAGAGTAGAATTGGTCTTGGTCTTGCAGTCTTAGACTTGGTCTTGCTTTGCTCATCACTAATATTAATACTCAAAAACAAAATAATAATATTTTTCTTAAAAGTGATGAGGACTTTCTAAACACCCTATCGAAGACTTTTTACAAACCCACCCCCTGCCTATATTAATTAGTGATGAGCTTGGTCTTGCAGTCTTGGTCTTGGTCTTGCTTTGCTCATCACTAATTTTTATTCATTATAAAATAATCAATAAAATTGTTTCAATAAATAAATAAATAAAATTTAATAAAATAAATAATTTTCCAAAATCGACTCTGCTATCGATACCTTCGGCGATAACAGCTTTCTAGTTTCGAAAGAGTTTTAAATAAATGAATGCGGCTATTGTGCCTCTGGTGGCGGCAACGGCGAATGTTCGCTTCATTCAGCCTTATTTATGGGTGTGTTTGGTTTAGAAATTCCCTTAAAATTTGGAGTAAATATTAAGAGAAGCTGGCCGGGAATAATCAGATGAATGGATGCGGGGGTGGATATATCTCGATATAAGAACAGAGCAGGGGCAAACATTTCGAATGGAATTTGACTTTTGAACCGATTCATATTCTAATGAATTCACTTTAATTATTACAGGAAGAGTTTCCGATTGAAATTGAATTCCACTTTTTATTATAGGCAGAACAAATAATATGTTTCAACTTTTCATTATCAAAAATTCACAAAAAAAAAGTTAAGTAAAAAAATTTTTTGGCGGTTTTTTACTTGTAACTCGAAAACTATCAACTTTTCGTAAATAACCTTCCTTTTCAAAATAATATTTCCTACAAATTTCATCATTTAGGTTTTTTTTCTCTGGCCCACCGTTCGGGTTCAAGCGCTAGTTGAAAATTGGCGTATTTTTTCTGTTTCGGCAAATCCCAAAAATTCGAACCTTTTTTGATATTTTCCCATTTTGACCACAAAAGAACATGTTTTAGACAAAGACCACTCTATATATTTTTAAACTATATTACAATTCAAACAATGTTTCATAATTGGATAATGGTAACCCGTGCTGCAATAAGGTTGAAATTTTGAAAACTGCAAATTTTTGTAAAAAATCGCAGTTTTTCCTTCACTCACCCTAGAAACTTGATTCCTGTCTCATTCTCTAGGAAATTTTATTGACTTGAACTTTTACTTGGACCACTTTTTTTTATAAAAAGATTTATAGATATCTAACATTTTCCATGGCAGGATATGATCTGAATCCTCTAGTGTCATGGAAAATGCTAGATATCTATAAATCTAATTGTTTTAACAAAAAAGTGGTACAAGTAAACGTTCAAGTCAACAACATTTCCTAGACAATGAGATAGAAATCAATTTCTAGGATGAGTGGTTTTCATTTTATAGAGGAAAAACTGCGATTTTTTGCAAAAAATTACAGTTTTTCAAAACTTCAACCTCATTGCGTCACGGATTACCATTTGTCCAATTAAGATGAAACTTTGATTGAATTGTAGAAAATTTAATCTAGTTTAAAAATATATAGAGTGGTCTTTGTCGAAAACGTGCTCTTTCATGGTCAAAATGGGAAAAAATAGAAAAAAGTGCGGGTTTTTGGGATTTCCGGGGGAAAAAAAATACTCCAATTTTCAATTAGTTCTTGTGCCAGAATGGTTGATCGGAGAAAAAAACCTAAATGATAAAATTTGTAGGTAATTATATGAACTTTCATTTTGAATAGGAAGATTATTTACGCAAAGTTCATAGTTTTCGAGTTATAAGCAAAAAACCGCCAGAAGATGAGATTTTTCCCTTTTTTTGGGATTTTTGACAATGTTGCGTCACGAAATTTTGTTAGCAAACCTCAGATTCGGATTCAGTACACCCAAAAATATAAAAGTTCGAAGAAATTAAAACTACCCCAAAACTTTCCGGGTAAAACCACAATTTAATTGGACCAAGTATTTGTTTTAATATAAATAAACTGCAACGGATCGTTGCTAAACTTTATCCAAATTCGTTTGAAATATTAATATGTTCTTGAGTAAAGTACATTAAAATATAATTTTACTAAAAACTTTATTTAACCTTTTTTGTGGTCCCCAAGATACTTGATTAGGATATTAAATTTCATCAAAATTGGTTAAGTCATTTTCAAGATATTTAGAAAAAACTAAAAAAGTACTGAAATAAAGTACTAATGTTTGTGGACCGATATGTACCAAAAACTAATCAGCGCTTTATTTTGTTAAACTAATGGTAGGTTTTTAATTTCATTTCAATCAGCGCAAAGGTGTGGAAAAAATCGTGGACGAAAAAAACGATAACACACATACATCCATCCATCCATCCATCCGCACGCACTTCCAAAAAAAATGGCACTTTTTGGCCTCTCGACGAGATTCCAGGTAACTTTTGGCAAAACCGTCACGTGCTAAAATTCAATCTCATTGAATACTTCAATTTGTGACCTTAATTGAGTCTATGGGTTCCGTAGTCTTTACCTGAGGACCCTTTGAAGTCGCGCTTGCCTCGAGAGCGATTCCAATACTTTCTCCCATGCTTCGCATTGGATAAAGTAAAAAATTCCCACTAAATATTTTGCTTCGTGGATTGACCCCCCCCCCCCCATGAAAATTTTCTGGCTACACCACTGAATGTAACAACAAAATCTTCAATTCTTCACGAGATTCATTCACCCTATATTTCGAAGCCAATGTATTTCTATCTCGTTTCTAAATAACACAATACAATACAATTATTATAAAATCATAATTTGCTCACGATTTAAATAAGTCCTTTGAAAATATTTCTACACTGCCCAGAAATTGTATTCTTTAATAATTTCAAATGCCCATAAATATATTAGAACAAATAAATTCCTTATATGAAGAGAGATCAATGAGTTTGTCCTCTGTTTGATGTAAATATATACTTAGCTGTTAGTCTTTAAAATTTAAAAATTTAAATTTCAAAGAAAAGAATAGAAAATATAGAAGATGGTACTCTTACGTAGATGATGAGGAAAATTTATCTTTAAATTATTTTTCCTCGCCAGGAATTGATTAAATATTAAATTGTTATCACAAATAGATGTATCAGCAAAATTTCAAGGAAATAAATTTTGTAGTAGTGAGTCTACAGCAAATTTCATTAAAAGCAAAATTGTAGATGACGTAATTTTTGACATTTTTCTTAAAAAAAAATTGAAAATAACCACCCAAAATGGGGGAAGGTCAAAAATGAAAATTCGACAAAACTCAACCAAATTTTGTATACATATTCTTTGGACCCTGAGAAGGATAGAAATGCAAAAAAAGTTAAGCTTGGTACAGGGACCTAGATTTTCATTTTTTGACCCTCCCATTTTGGGTGGTTAGTTTTTGCATTTCTAACCTTTTGGAGGCCCACTGATTATGTATACAAAATTTGGTTGAATTTGCCCGAAAGGGCTAGAATTTTCATTTTTGACCTCTCCCCCCATTTTGGGTGGTTATTTTCAAATTTTTTTTAAAAAAATGTCAAAAATTATATCCTCTACAATTTTGCTTCTAATGGAATTTGTCGTAGAGTAAACAGTTTAGGAGTTATATTATGTAATCAATGAGGTGATTTCACGGTATTTTTTGACATCTTCAGGGGTCGATTACCCCTAAAAACGACTTGATTTGGCGAGTAAGTATTTGACTTTCGGGGTGTGTGCTGATCACACTACAGTATTGGATATGTTATTTGGGTTTTGAAATCACTTTCCAAAATGGTCAGTAGATCTCGGTCTAATACTTTGAAATTTCATTCAGGTGAAAAGCCAAATCAAAGATTAGAAAATATATACTCTTTGACTTACATACATTAAATATTAGGTAAGCCGTGAGATTTTAAATTTTATTATTGTTGAAATTTGTTATTGTCATCGCAAATATATATATATATATAATAGATATATCTTTGGTTAAATTTAATTTCAAAATTTATTTACAAGGTGCCCACAAAACAAATGCAAATAAAGAGACAAAGAAACTATGTTTAATTGAAGCATCTAAAAAAATATATTAGGGATACATATATATATATATATAGATATGGATAAGATATTATTGACATTATTAACAATCTAAAATAAATAAATAAGAAAAAATAAATAGATATATCAGCGATATTTGAAGAAAATCGACTCTCTCGTGGTGTGGGCCAAAATCGAGTGAAAAGATTCTACCAAATCATACAAATAAACAGATTAGGAACCATGTTAAATAAAATGTAAGTATGGAATTGAGTTTTTTTTTGCTTTTTCTTCAACTAAAAGTATTTTTATTATTTTATTTAATTATTTAACAAAAGCTAATATAATCTATATATATAAAATTAAGGTTTTGTCTGTACATTGCTTCAAATCACGCCAAATTTTGGTTTCACACGTTTCAAGCAAAGTTATGAACCAAAATACCCTCAACAAAATTCCTGTCTGTTTGTCTGTTTGTCTGTATGTTTGCGTGGTTTCAGCGAAAAGTTGCTCACGATTCACGTAAAAACGGCTGAAGGGATTATTATGAAATTTCATATTTGGATCAGATATCTTCTAACTTACGTTTTTAGCTATATAACGTTTTGATATTTTGACCCTAAAAGGGGGTTTGGGGGGGGATGAAAATTATCAAATAACTGCTAAACTATTGACCCTACGGCAAATTTTATTATAAGCAAAGTTGTAGGGGATGTTATTTCTGACAACTTTTGTTTAAAAAAATTCCCCCAAAAAACCATCTAAAAAGGGGGGGGAGGATGAAAAAATGTAAATTCTTGCCCTTGGAGCAAACTCAACCAAATTTTGTATACATAATCTGTGGGTCACTAGAAGGCTAGAAATGCAAAAACTGGGTGCGGAGGGTGGAATGAAGGTGCGGGGGTGGAATGGAGTGGGGGTTAGGGTATGGGGTGCGAGGGGTGCAGGATTGGTGGAGGAGGGTTCAGGTGAAGGTCTTGGGGTGGTGGTGTGGAGGCGGAGGTTGGGCACGGGTGGATGGTGCGGGGGCGCTGGGTGGGTTGGGGGTCCAGGTGGCGTGCCCCCTGGCTAGCAAGAGGGCCGCCGAAAGCGGGCCTTGCAGCTAGTATCTTCTAAAATAAGGGGTCTAATAAAAATTTTCTAAAAAGGGTCTTCAAACCCACTGCCCTAAAGCGTCCACCTGTCTGCCTGATATTCCACGTTTATGTTAATTTCACTTTCAAAATTGTATGAAAATTACAGATAAAATTGAATTGAGCCAGCCAGACCTCTATATTGAATCGGCATATTGAATATATTGCCCAATTGTTAGATTGTTTTATTTAGATAAATATAAATAAACAAATAATTAAGTATTTCCGTTAATTTAATATATCCATTGTTACCAGAAATTATATCCTGTTATTATTTAATATTATTTATCAATTAAATGTTTAATAAATAAATAAATGAATATTCCATTTCTTATTTATTTACCTTAGTTGATTGTTTTTTCCTAATAAAAGGGAGAATTTGCTAGAGTAGCCGCTCGTAGCGATTGTTGTTGCCCTGTCGTCCTGGCTGTCACTCACTATAGTAATTATTATCAACCAATTAATTGTTCTTGATCCACGACTCACGCACGGCACGAGTGAGTGGCCTCGATTCAGATCAACGTCACTATCGTTAGACTGACTGGCTGACTTAGCGGAAAACTGAATGGATTGTGTACATTACAGAATTATATAGGTAGCCAAGAGATGATAATGGAATTAAAAATGGCCACAAACAGGTTCGAGCAAAGTCCAGCAGATGGCAGCCTCTTACAATAAGAATGAAGAAGCGCGATAATTCAATTTGCAGTAAATGAAATGCGAATAGAGTGTCGATTTAAGAATCTGGGGGTTCTTGGCCAAAACAACCCAGGAGGAGAATTGTTCAGATTAAACAGCCTTTAATTATACCAATGTTAACGAGTTCTTTACTGAGATGATTCATGCTATATGATAAATTGATAATAAATTGTTGTTGTTTTTTGACCTATGTAAAAAATCAACCCTCTCCAAAATTATCATTCTTCTTTATTCAATTTCTAGTTTTTATCCTGCCTAATTTACGAGCTAATTACAACATGCTCTAATAGAAGAACAGACCGACTTGTAGTAGCATTAAAAATAGGGTCTAGTTTTAGTTTTTATCGGAACCCTAAAAATGAATAAGTTCATAATTAATTAGTGAAAAAAGAATACTTTGGAAGAGTCCATAGAAGAGAATAAGAGTTCAGATGTTAATTCACGGGGGAGGGTGGATAATTTAGGGGGGTGAGAAGGGCCGAAAGAAGAGAGGAAGGATAAGACCTAGATTAAAATATTGCTTCCAGATAATTATGGGGATATGGGACTATTAAAGAAGTGAAATATTTGGTATGGGATACTCCCAGTTAATATCCCGAGAATATTCTAAGAAGTTATTTAAAGGACATATATATTCCAATTATCTCCAGGAGATCCACAGAATATTTGTATGTGCGTTAATCTTCTGAAAATATTCTTTTCCGAATATTCCAAGAATGCGCAAATAGGAATATTCCGGGAAAGGGAATTTAATGTCATACACGAATATTTTAGTTCTAAGAAAATTCCCAGAATATCTACGAAGATTGAAAGATTATTCACAGGATATTCCAATGTCCAGAGAAGATATTATCAGAATATTTATAGATTATTCTTGTGCTACCTAGGCTAGAGTTGAATGGAGGCGGGTAGTTTCGTCAAACCAGTCTTTGGATTATTGACTAAATAGGGAAAAATTAAAATAAAATAGGAATCAAAGAAACTACAAATAAAAGGTATTTTCTAATTTAATTACAACAGAGTTCTTCTTCTTTTTATATTTTACACATTATATTAACAAAAGTTGTAAAAGGATTAGATTAATGATTTGGCTATTTGTTGTTGTTGTTGTTGTTGAAACAATCAACTAGAATTCGAGTTGTACAATTGATGTTGCATTCTTTGTTGTTCCATTTCTAAATGTTTACGAAAACTGCCCAACTGGGTGAGAATATTCCTGTCGCCGTCACTCAAAACGGCCTTCATCCCTTGCTGGTAAATCTGCGACGACGACGGCGAAAACTGAAACAACAAAAACAACTTAGTGAGTAACTTGGATGGAAGTGGAACTTTTTAAGAGATAAGAGGTCGTTATTGGGGAATTTGGAGAAGGGGAAGAAGGAAACAGCGAGAAAAGGGACAGGTGAAGAAGCCCGCACAGTTGCTTAAATAAATATACTGTGGTGCAAAAAAGTGAAACACTTAGATCGATTCGTTGATTGGAAGTGAAAAGAGGGCCTGTCGCTGGTCTCCTTGACATCCACCCTAATTTCCGGATACGTCTTCTGCTAGTCCAAACACTTAGGTTGACTTGTCTAGTTTGTAGAAGGCGCTGTTGAATTTGAGCTCCTGTACAATGCCGATCCTTCAATACCTCCATTAGTATATCCAATAGGTCATCTCCCTCATTTGAAACTCTAATTCGACCAGATCCCGGTCTCCTGTCATAAGAGTTTGTTTCTCTATGTCGTTTTACAGCCCCGTCGATTAGGGTGGAGCAAAAAAAGCCCCCCACAAAAAAAAGAAATTGCTCAATTTATTAGGCCATATGCGGTAAAGTTGCCACCAATAAGTGTAATCATGTGTGTAAAATTTGAACTTCCTACGATGCAATCTTAAGGTGCCCCTTTGCCACCACGGAAATTTGTGACTTCTTTTAGATTTTTGCTTATAACTATAAAACCATGGGTTCTACGGAAAACTTTACTCTTAGCAAAATGAAAGAGCATAGAATTCCGCGTTGAATAACCTAGTGAAAAGTTAAAATCAGTTTAGCCGTTTAGCCACAATCGATCGTCAAACATAAGCAAGTTTTATCAACTTTGCGTAAAAGTGAATTATTCTCATTATGTGATCACAAGAAACCACTTTTCGAATTTTGGTGCTGACCCCCATAATAGTTTCCAATTGGCCAAAAAATGAGATTGGTAAAGTTTCATCTTAATTGGACAAGGGTAACCCGTGCCGCTATAAGGTCGGATCATGTCCTGTCTTGGAAAATTCTGGATATCATCAAATCTAAAAGTTTTAACAAAAAGTGACTCAAGTAAAACTTCAAGACAACAAAATTTCTTAGAAAATGAGATAACAATCAAGTTTCTAGGATGAGTGGTTTTCATTTTATGAATGAAAAACTGCAATTGAAATTCGGAAAGAGCACATCGAAATCTATAAAATTGCACATTTTCAAAATTCCCGGAAAACTTTCCAGGTAAAAGTACCAAATGACTGGACTAAAATGCAAAATCCGAATTCTCAAAAGTTCGATGAATATTTTTAGTTATCTTTTAAACTAAAGGCGAGTCCCACTTTACCTTGGCGGTGGTGATTTGTTGCGTGGGGTCCCTGGGGGGGAGTCCTCGGCCGGGGGGGTTGCTCCTGGCCCTGGACGTGACCCGTGACCTGCTGACCAGCGACCTGGCCGATTTCAAGGAGCCTTCCTGCTCCTGGTCCCCTCTCACCACCTGTGCAGGCGTATTCAGCTCGGCTGCCGACTGGTAAAGCCGCCGATGCTCGGGCACAAGGGTCGGGATCGGCGGCGACGATGCCCGGCTGCTTTTCTCTACAGCTGCTGTCTCTTCGACGGCGACGGCGACGCCGACGCCGACGTCGCCAGGCGATTCAGTCGACTGTCGAGTGGATGGCGGCAAAGAAAGCGACGGCCGCTTTTGCACCTGCTTTTTAAATTCTTCCTGCGACTTGAGAAAATGGTCTGTTCGCCGAAACATCTAAAAAATTTTAAAGAATGTTTACTAAATTAATTCAATAATATAAATTCAATAATTGAATCCATGAGAAATGACAGATAGGATATATTTAATTATAAAAAACTGATGATGAAGGTCAAACGTTCGAAACTATAGCCTCTAACAAATAAATTATATATGTAATAAAAATAACTGGCTGAAAATTTCGAGCTATCTTTAAATACAGGGTGAGTCACGGGAAACGGATTTTTTTCATGAAAGCATAACTCTGCGGATTTTTCAAAATAAAATATTTTTTTTCATAGGAACAATCATTAAACTATGCCATTTGTTTCGCAGGGAAACACCACGGGGAGGGGAAGTTGTAAGGGGTGTGTGGTTCAAGTAATGAGAATAAGGTGGTTTAGAAAGAAAGTACAAAAAACTAACGATAACAATTATCTTTATTTAAATGGTAACGAATGTTTTACAGATTTGCCCTTAGGGGGCGATAAAGAGAGCGGGGGTGGGCCTCTGAAGGGGGCAGCGGGGGCGAAGAAGCCCTCGATAAGAACAGGGCCGCGAAGTAGCCCTCTGGTTACGACAGCCTCTGACGGGGCGAATAGCGGAGGCGATTAGGTTCTCGATGAGTAGGCCCCAGGAGCAGGGGGTCGACTGGGCCGGTAGCGCAATGGTCGACAGAAGCGCCCTCAAGTTGACGGGGGGGGGGCGCCGGTTGGCAGCGGCGGCGACGAAGCCCTCTGAAGGGGGCAGCGGGGGCGAAGAAGCCCTCGATAAGAACAGGGCCGCGAAGTAGCCCTCTGGTTACGACAGCCTCTGACGGGGCGAATAGCGGAGGCGATTAGGTTCTCGATGAGTAGGGCCCAGGAGCAGGGGGTCGACTGGGCCGGTAGCGCAATGGTCGACAGAAACGCCCTCAGGTTGACGGGGGCGCCGGTTGGCAGCGGCTGCGACGGACACAACCTCGGCGGTTGCGAAGCTGGTCGCTGCGAAGACAGCGGCCGAGAAGGCAGCGACGACGGCGGCGGCGACGGGCACAGCCTCGGCGGTTGCGAAGCTGGTGGCGGCAAAGACAGCGGCTGGAAAGGCAGCGGCGACGGGCACAGCCTCGGCGGTTGCGAAGCTGGTGGCGGCGAAGACAGCGGCCGAGAAGGCAGCGACGACGGCGGCGGCGACGGGCATAGCCTCGGCGGTTGCGAAGCTGGTGGCGGCAAAGACAGCGGCTGGGATGGCAGCGGCGACGGGCACAGCCTCGGCGGTTGCGAAGCTGGTGGCGGCGATGACAGCGGCTGGGAAGGCAACGTCGACGGCGGCGGCAACGGACACAGTCTCGGCGGTTGCGAAGCTGGTCCCCAACGGCAGGGGGTGACGACGGCTTCGATAGCGGCGGTTGACTGTCCTTTGATTAGACGCCGAAGTATCACTCTTTAAAAAATGTGGACAATAGTTCGAAAACTATTTAAGTTGATAATAGTCGAGGGGCAGGAGGAGTACCTAAGAGATCCCCCTCGATTTCCTATCAACTTCCAAGACGAGTGATACCTCTAATTACTAATAATAATATATTTCGAAATCTCTCTATATGTAAGAAGTGGTCGTATTTTTTAGTCACTGATGTCAACCGATCTGTTCCTCGGGTGTCATCTAGCGGTGACTTTATAAACTAAGTGAGTGGAGAGTTCTGGCGGGGGAAGCGCGCGTTGAATTTGAAATTGTCGGGGCTTGCGACCGAACATCCCGCCCTCCATGACTGCTTGCAGTCATCTTAAACGAATAATGTGATAGCGATGGCGAAGAGATGTTGCGGGAGAAGACAGAACCAATAAGCCAATGATGTGGGAGGGAGAGTAAATATTGATGCTGGAGAGAAATCGAAAGTGTAAGCGAATGATATCCGAGTAACAACGAGGAAGTTGTCCACGAGAGAGGCCGAACGAATATGCGAAATGATGTATGAATAATAATGAATAAATTGTGCGGGAAAGAAAAACGATATGATGTACAAGTAATAACGGGAAAACGATGCGCGAGAGAGACCGAACGAATAAGAGATTGATATGTGAGTTATAACGTGAAAATTATAATTGAGAGAAACCGAAATTATAAACTAGTCATGGCAAAAGAGAAATTGAACTTCGAACGTATAAGCGAATGATGTGCGAGTTATAACGAAGAAGTTGTGCAAGAGAAACCGAACGAATAAGCGAAATGATGTGTGAGTAATAACGAATAAAGTATGCGGGAGAGAAAAAAAACGAACTTACTAACAAGTGAAAACGAGAAAATGATGTGCGAGAAACAAATAATCGAATGGTATGTGAGTTGTGAGGAAAAAGGTTATAATTGTGGGAAACCGAAAGTATAAGCTAATGATGGAAAAAGAGAAATTGAACGTCGACTGTATAAGCGAATGATGTTCGAGTTATAATGAAGAAATTATGCGCCAGAGAAACCGAATGAGCAAGCGAAATAATGTTTAAGCGTTAACGAAGAAATGATGTTTTAGATAAACCGAACGTCTAAGCAAATAGTAGATTGAGATAATTTGCCGAATAGTGTAATGAGATAAATTTCGAGTGGTGTGCCTTTCGGCCGATTAGATAATGATGAGACTGACCTTGAGTGCCAATTAGGAGGATGTATATTTCTGTCGTTATGGTGGCTACGATAAGAGTGCGCGACTTGCACGAGAAGAAGGCAATATCGCAAGCGGAAGACTGGATGATACAATCTGCGAAGCGGTGCGCGTGTCGGTCGATTAGATAGCGAGGCCGATCTTAAGTGCCAATCTGGTGCAAGTCTCTTCCTGACGAAGTGGCGGTGAAACTTGCGCATGATGGGAGGTCGATGAAAAGCATAAATGTGATGGCGGGACTTACGAGTAGAGTTTCGAGATGAGCGTTTTCGTGATGAACGCGGAGAAGATCGAGACGGCAGCGATAATCGGGGCGGAAGCGGCGAGAGATACGAGAGAGATGGCGGCGATGGAGACAGATGCAACTTGCGTATGATGGGAGGTCGATGAAAAGAATCAATGTGATAGCGAGACTTACGAGTAGAGTTTCGAGATGAGCGATTTGGTGATGAACGCGGAGAAGATGGAGACAGCAGCGATAATCGGGGCGGAAGCGGCGAGAGATACGAGAGAGACAGCGGCGATGGCGACAGATGAGTGGTCGATGAAGACGTTGGCGATGACCGGGGCGAGATATTGTTAAGAACGTACCTAGTTTCAGAAGGGTCGCAAGTGATAGGAACTGGTCTACAGTGAGCTCGATGTTTGTCTGTGTGATGTGTCCCTGAAGTTGCATAGGCGATGATTGGAGTGAAAACAGGAGGTATATTATTGATGACATATTCGATGGTATCAGGACGAAGAGCGATAGTGACGGCGGTATGTTCGCAGGTACGATTAATAGCGGGGGAGCGACGGCTGGTGAAGCGATTGTGGAGCTGTAAGTTTGAATTTTCATATTTGTATCGAAAAAAGCACCAGCGATTTCTTGAGTCGGCTCACGGTCTTGAAAGCTTACGGTAAGATTGGCTTCCTCAATTTCAAGTTGTAATCCTTGAAATTGAGCTTCCAAAGAAAGTGCAGTTTCGCGAATGAATAAGAGTTCATGCTCCGTAGCAGTCGATAACTTCTCTGCAAATCGAGTGAGGCTCGCAAAGACGTTTCTACGGAGGGTAATTAGCAATTTTAAATTTCGTGCCATGTTATGTTATTCTTTGTACTTTCTTTTAATTCTCATTACTTAATCCGGCTCGAAGGACCAAAATGTTTCGCAGGGAAACACCACGGGGAGGGGAAGTTGTAAGGGGTGTGTGGTTCAAGTAATGAGAATAAGGTGGTTTAGAAAGAAAGTACAAAAACTAACGATAACAATTATCTTTATTTAAATGGTAACGAATGTTTTACAGATTTGCCCTTAGGGGGCGATAAAGAGAGCGGGGTGGGCCTCTGAAGGGGGCAGCGGGGGCGAAGAAGCCCTCGATAAGAACAGGGCCGCGAAGTAGCCCTCTGGTTACGACAGCCTCTGACGGGGCGAATAGCGGAGGCGATTAGGTTCTCGATGAGTAGGCCCCAGGAGCAGGGGGTCGACTGGGCCGGTAGCGCAATGGTCGACAGAAGCGCCCTCAAGTTGACGGGGGGGGCGCCGGTTGGCAGCGGCGGCGACGAAGCCCTCTGAAGGGGGGCAGCGGGGGCGAAGAAGCCCTCGATAAGAACAGGGCCGCGAAGTAGCCCTCTGGTTACGACAGCCTCTGACGGGGCGAATAGCGGAGGCGATTAGGTTCTCGATGAGTAGGGCCCAGGAGCAGGGGGTCGACTGGGCCGGTAGCGCAATGGTCGACAGAAACGCCCTCAGGTTGACGGGGGGCGCCGGTTGGCAGCGGCTGCGACGGACACAACCTCGGCGGTTGCGAAGCTGGTCGCTGCGAAGACAGCGGCCGAGAAGGCAGCGACGACGGCGGCGGCGACGGGCACAGCCTCGGCGGTTGCGAAGCTGGTGGCGGCAAAGACAGCGGCTGGAAAGGCAGCGGCGACGGGCACAGCCTCGGCGGTTGCGAAGCTGCGTGGCGGCGAAGACAGCGGCCGAGAAGGCAGCGACGACGGCGGCGGCGACGGGCATAGCCTCGGCGGTTGCGAAGCTGGTGGCGGCAAAGACAGCGGCTGGGATGGCAGCGGCGACGGGCACAGCCTCGGCGGTTGCGAAGCTGGTGGCGGCGAAGACAGCGGCTGGGAAGGCAACGTCGACGGCGGCGGCAACGGACACAGTCTCGGCGGCTGCGAAGCTGGTCCCCAACGGCAGGGGGTGACGACGGCTTCGATAGCGGCGGTTGGCTGTCCTTTGATTAGACGCCGAAGTATCACTCTTTTAAAAAATGTGGACAATAGTTCGTAAACTATTTAAGTTGATAATAGTCGAGGGGCAGGAGGAGTACCTAAGAGATCCCCCTCGATTTCCTATCAACTTCCAAGACGAGTGATACCTCTAATTACTAATAATAATATATTTCGAAATCTCTCTATATGTAAGAAGTGGTCGTATTTTTTAGTCACCCTGATGTCAACCGATCTGTTCCTCGGGTGTCATCTAGCGGTGACTTTATAAACTAAGTGAGTGGAGAGTTCTGGCGGGGGAAGCGCGCGTTGAATTTGAAATTGTCGTAATAGTCGAGGGCAGGAGGAGTACCTTAAAGAGATCCTCCGATCCTTTCTATCAACTTCCAAGGCGAGTGATACTCTAATTACTAATAATAATATATTTCGAAATCTCTATATGTAAGAAGTGGTCGTATTTTTGGTCAATACGTCAACTGATCTGTTCTCGGGTGTCATCTAGCGGTGACTTATAAACAAGGAGTGGAGGAGTTCTGGCGTGGCGCGCGTTGAATTTGAAATTGTCGGGCTGCGACTGTTCAAATTATTGAATGATAATGAGCGAAAAATTTTGCCTCACAAATTTTTAAGATAACAAATTCGAAGGAGCTCTCGAAATTTTACGTCCACTCTTGCCAAAGTTTCTTCAAAGCACTGCGCAGCGAATTTTACACAAAGACCTAGGACTTGAACTCTTAAATTTCTGGAAATGTTTCCCTTAAAGGTAGAAACAGTTTGAAGAGAAAACTTAGAAGAAAGTAATCTCTTCTCGCCGGTAGCTTCAACCAGCCAAAGCTATTGTAATAGGGGGTTATGTGGTCATGAAATGGGACGTTATATACAAATCTTATTCAGACGTTCATGAGGCGTGATAACTTAGCATTTTGTTCACCATGAATGTCATAATAAACCGAGGAACAATAATCGAAACAAGGAAGAAATAGTGAACTAACAAGAAGTTTTTTAATAGAAAAAGGCAGACAATTGTTGGTCCTCTTAAGCTGATAGAGGCCCCCAAAGACCCAATGGCATAGTTTAGTGATTGTTCCTATGAAAAAAAAAATTTTATTTTGAAAAATCTGCAGAGTTATGACGACCTGAAAAACACCCGTTTCCCGTGACTCACCCTGTACTAGTATTTTATTTATTTGTTTTGTTTTTTCTTAATACCAATTTACAACATAATGAACTTAAAGCAAAGCGTACCAGTTCCTGTTTCTCTTTGCGCCTTCGTTCCTCCTTCTCGTATTCCATTTGCATCAGATGCAACTGTTTTTCTATCTTTGCTTGCATCGCCTGCTCCTCCAGCCTCTCTCTCTCCTTTTGCTCTCTCTCCAATTGCTTCTTTTCGTCAATTTGCTTTTGTAAGTCCGCCTTGTAGCACAAATGACGTTCCATCTTCTTTTGATTTATAAACGTTTCGTTATTCAACGACGGCTGAAACTAATCAAATACATTTTTATTTATTATTATTTTGAACTATGTTTCAAAAACAGCTCAAACAATTTTGAGAGAAAATAAATTGAGTAAAACTAAAAGCAATTTAGTCTAAAAGAAAGCCTTATATCCCAGGCAGCAACAGTATATTCTAAATCTCAACAAAAACACTTGTGTAAAAAAAGGCCAAGTTCGATTAATAAGATCCATTTGCCAAAAAATTAGTGAGATCTAATGTGCTGCCAAGTTCAACATCATCAATTTATTAAATGAGCCGAGAATATATTAGTAACTTCAATTAAAACGCATGTTTTTCATTTCACATGTCCCTCTATATTTTTTATTGATTTCACATTTTTAGTTGAAATTATTTTCATAAAACTTGGCTTTTACGCATTAAATTATTATTATTATTGTTTGATAGGGCCTCCACCACTCCCCTCTTATTAAGATCCCATGATATGGTAACTAGTAATTCGTGACATACATAATAATGCGTAAAAGCCAAGTTTTATGAAAATAATTTCAACTAAAAATGTGAAATCAATAAAAAATATAGAGGGACATGTGAAATGAAAAACATGCGTTTTAATTGAAGTTACTAATATATTCTCGACTCATTTAATAAATTGATGATGTTGAACTTGGCAGCACATTAGATCTCACTACTTTTTTTGGCAAACGGATTTTATTAATCGAACTTGGCCTTTTTTTACACAAGTGTTTTTGTTGAGATTTCACTTCTTTTTGTAAGTTGGATTTATCCTATAAATTTAACCCCTTCATTTCGGGCCCTGAAGAAGGAAAAGTTTCGATTTTTCAATTTCGACCTTTATTAATGTGTCAAGCTTTACCAGTATGCCAAATTTCAGCATTCTAGGTTCATTGAATTTTTAGTTCATGTTAATTAAGCCTATAGCTTTCACCCTTCATTTCGGGCCCTGAAGAAGGAAAAGTTTCGATTTTTCAATTTCGTCCTTTATTAATGTGTCAAGCTTTACCAGTATGCCAAATTTCAGCATTCTAGGTTCATTGAATTTTTAGTATATGTTAATTAAGTCTATAACTTTCACCCCTTCATTTTAGGTCCTGAAGAAGTGAAAGTTTCGATTTTTGGATTTTTCCCATTAATTGTACCCCAAACTCTACCTGCCTGCCAAATTTCAGCATTCTAGGGTTAGCGGAAGTACTCTAGAATTTTGATGAGTGAGTGTGTCAGTGAGTGAGTGAGTGACGAAAAAGCCTATCTTTGGCTTCTTGTAACTTGGATGGTATAAACAGTAGAAATATGAAATTTTGTAATTTAGTTAAGCTTATGGACCAGTATTCTGGAAAAAAATTTCAGCCATGTAGAGGTTTCCATTACGAAGTTACAGAGGCGTCAAAATGGCCTGAGTTGTTTCCTGTAAAGGGTAGTCTGGCAGTGCACACATCCCCGCTCGAATCGAACTTGGCTGGGGCACTGCCCCCCGGGCCCCCAGATATATATTCTTTCAATATCTTTTCCGGACATTTGGATATCCCGACAAAGTCTCA
The DNA here is from genome assembly GCA_024734495.1 of Forficula auricularia. Taxonomy (NCBI): domain Eukaryota; kingdom Metazoa; phylum Arthropoda; class Insecta; order Dermaptera; family Forficulidae; genus Forficula; species Forficula auricularia. The sequence goes on along the minus strand of JALMQS010000854.1, from coordinate 79,309 downwards.
TAAATCTACGTAGATATTCTAAAAATATGCTTAGAAAAACATAATGTCTTCCACCGATATCCTGGGAATATCCCGAGGAATGTTCTAACAACCTTCTTCCGATATGCTGGGAATATCCCGAGGAATGTTCTATAGAGTGAACATAAAAAAAATATTTTTAGGAGATATTAATGATTTTGTCAAAAAGTTTGTTGGTTAGTGGGTTAACAAGCTTTGTGTAGGCCTAAAGCTCAACAACTATTGTGAATAAAAAATAAAATATAACATGTTGTTTTGTTTTTTATATTGAGATTAAGAGCTTGTTAGATTTTACTTGAAATCGAACCCGAAATTAATTGGGAGGGGGGTCGTAAAAAATTGATATATACAAGAATTGCTGATTTAATAATATAAGATATTGTATAAGATTAAACGCTTTTAAATATAATAGTTTTGTTTTCTTTCTATTTTCAAAAATGAATTTCTTTCTGGACCACCCTATATAAAAATATGTTGTTGTTGTTTTTTTAAATTAATAATTGTTTAAATTGATAATTTAAAACAACTAAAGTGGAATTTATTTAAATTTTGATTGAACTTTTTATCTTGAAAAAGAAGAAGAAAAAAACTTAAGTTCAAGTTCATTTCAATTTGAACTTTGAAATCTCTCTCTCTCTCTCTCTCTTTGTTATTTATCTAATTAATAATTAAATAAAGGACCAGGAACAGCAGCAAGCAGCAAGTCAGCTGGGTGACCACAAGAGAGCGAGATCGTCCCCCGCCCCCGCCAAGGTAAGCCAGAGCAGCTGGACCATATAGCCTCATCAGCAACAGTATACACATCTACACTATACTTATTAACTAATTTAAAATGAAAATGTTTCAGGGGAAACAATTTGACCCGGCCCTTGATTACAAAACTCCCCACTCACCTGTTTAAACAATAAAATAATAAGAACTATGTTCCAACCCCTCCCAATCACTAGTTTAATAATAAAGACCGTTATTATTTTCAACATTTAATCTAAACCTAAGTAGCACAAGAATAATCTATAATTGTCGATAATACTTCTCTGGACATTGGAATATCCTATGAATAATCTTTCAATCTTCGTAGATATTCTGGAATTTTCTTAGAACTAAAATATTGGTGTAGGACATTTAATTCAATTTACTATAATATTATTAGTTGAATATTCTTAGATTATTCACCAAAGGATATTCCCGGAAGATACGTCTAATAATTTTTCTGATGCAAATATTCAAAGAATCTCATGTGGATAATTGGAATATGCCGGGTGAGTTTTTTTATCTTGAGACAGTCTTATAACTCAAAAACAGTGCATTATATGGAAAAAAGTTTGTTTATATCAGAGGGGAAACTAAACTACTTATTGTTTGTCGACCTAGAACAAGTTTTCAAGAGTATTTCAATGTCAAGTTCTGTTTTTTAAATAAAACCTTATATTTTTCTATACGTCTACTTAATCTACAAAAAAAACTGAACAACTTTTATTAGAACTATTTTTTTATCCGACATCAAATAAACAAAATACACGAATCAATTAGATCTCAAAAAAAAATTCTTAATAATTATTTTTAACAATTATTCAACTTAATTATCAAATAATAATGATTAAATAATTAATTATCAAAGAAATAATTTAATAATTTTTCGACACTGTTCCGAGACATTACAGAGTGTATGGCAAGTCTTCTGGATAAATTCCAGTTCCAATTTTCTTATTTTGTCCTTTTTCAGTTTCTTCGTAGCCTTTACATTTCCTGTTTTTTTTTTACCAGATTTTACAACACAATAAAATGAAGCTTGTAAGGGTGTATTCCTATCAGGAAAACGCTCAGCATCCATTTCAATGGCAGCCCCATAACACTTCTTCCACATTCACCATAAATTAAGACCATTTCAATTCTGTCTTCAAAAAAAAATACTCCATTTTAATTATAGTAATACAATATAACTATCTACTGGATTGACACGAGAAATAAACTTTTTTAAACTCAAGAATTTCAACTAGTTCTATTAAGTACAAAATAATCTCTTTAATCTGAGTAAAACGAAGTTTTAATATCATTATTAACCCTTATTTTCATTGTTGTGACTTTTCGATTTGATAATTAATTATTTAATCATTTTTATTTGATAATTATGTTAAATAATTGTTAAAAATAATTATTAAGAATTTTTTTGAGATCTAATTGATTCGTGTATTTTGTTTATTTGATGTCGGATAAAAAAATAGTTCTAATGAAAGTTGTTCAGTTTTTTTTGTAGATTAAGTAGACGTACAGAAAAATATAAGGTTTTATTTAAAAAACAGAACTTGACATTGAAATACCCTTGAAAGCTTGTTCTACGTCGACAAACAATAGCGTAGTTTAGTTTCCCCTTCGATATAAAGATTTTCCTTATAATGCACTGTTTTTGAGTTTTAAGACTGTCTCAAGATAAAAAGCTCACCCGGTATATGTACTTTTAATATATTTGGGGGATATTCGTAGAATCTCTTCCTTGTGCTACCTGGGTATGGTGTATTTCACTTTAACTTGAAAAAAAGAACTCTGTTACGTTCGTAAGTCCGTCCCGTCCGTTCGCCCTGCATGCAGACATACAGACATACTAAGTATTTGTTATTATTATATTATATTTGAAATAAAAACAATCCCGATTGTTTCTGTCAAGAACAGAGTGTTAGTTATCGATAATTCTCCCCCGCGTTCTCGGACACTCTGTCTGTTTGTGTGTCTGTGTCCAAAGTCCAACTGAATCAAAATTATTCGTAATATTTCTTAATATACTTAAAATTGAATTACTTATTTTGTTTGTATTATATAAATAAATAATATTAACTATTCATTATTATTTATTTATTTATTTTTATAATCTTCTCGTCATGTAGATTAAATAAATAATAGGTGAAGTAAAAAGTTCTGAGCCTTTTTTTCTTTATTTCGATGATAAAATTAACAATAAAGTTAGGATTTTCAGATTTAGATCAAATATGCGCCGTTTTGTTAGATAACTTTTGTACTTTTTGAAGGCAATCTCATAATTCCGGGGTTGAAGAAGTCCTCGTCCCTATTGGTGAAAAACTTGACCAGCTCATTTTCAAAAGCTCTCTTGAGGCCAGTTTTGTGCCATCAAGGATATTTTGTAAATGCTTGAAAAGGTGATAATCGCTTGGTGCCAGGTCTGGGCTATACGGTGGGTGCGATATAACCTCCCATCCAAGCTCTCGGACCTTCTGGCTCGTCGTTAACGATGTGTGCGGCCTGGCGTCCACTTGATGGAACACAACGCCTTTCCTATTGGCCAATTCTGGCCGCTTCTCGTCGATCGCCTGCTTCAATCTGGTCAGTTGTTGACAGTATTGGTCCGAATTGAGTGATTGTCCCGATGGGAGCAACTCATAGTGAGTGATTCTCTTCCAATTCCACCAAAAACACAGTAAAATCATCTTGGCCGTTTATCCGGGTTTGGCGATCGTTTGGGCCGGCTCACCGTGCTTGGACCACGATCTTGTTTGCCTGTTGTTCTCGTATGTGACCCATTTTTCATCGACAGTCACCATCCCCATCGCCATCGACATCGATTCAGCAAAAAATCGCAGGCATCAATTGGGATCCAAAGGTTTATTTTAGTGTCAATTCGTGTGGCATCCATACATCGAGCTTCTTCTGAGACCACCTTATGCAAATGGTTCCAAATGGTTTTCTGGCTAATCTTCAGTTCTGGGCAATGGAATAAGTGCTCGCATGTTGGTCCGACTTGACAATTTCCATGATTTTATCGACATTTTTGGCTCGGCCTACCAGAGAGTGTCTCATCTTCGACGTCCGATATTACCAGAAATCAATCGTTGGAACCACCAGTTTGCTGTTGCATTCGATACTGTATTGAGTCTCATAAACAGCATATAATTTTTTGGTCGCCTGTTCCACTTATTTCCGCTTGGACGTAGTAGACCGAAGAATTATCAAATTTCTCTGGTTTTACCTCATTTTGGGGCGCTCTAACACACAACTGGCTTCACCAAACACAAAGCTCTCATAGACCTTTTTTGAAAGAGTTATGTTACCTTTAAATCTCAAACATGAATGACCAGATGCTGACGTATACATCGTGAGATATGGCTCATTAATAGGCATCTAATGGAAAAGGCTCTAGAACTTATCTTATTGAATAACGAGGAATCACTGGAAGGGGGGGGGGGGAGCAAGGAAGGCCTTGATCACACCTCCCTCCGCTTTCAGGTTCCTATTATCAAAATATTAATTTGTTAATAGTTCCTTTATATTTCATTTTTAAAGCAATTATTTTTACAAATTTCCATTGATAAAGTGAGAAATTTTTCCGAAACGTTTGAAAATTGTTTTCATAACAAAATTTGAATTTATTTTATCTTTAAGTAGAGAGCTTTTAAATTGTATAGATAGATATAGATAAAGAGACCTGAAATTCGGCAGAAAAGTTTGTGGTGAAAATCGGAGTATAGCCCCTCTGTGACGTCACAACTAGCTACTCTATTTCTATCAATGACTAAGTAACTTAACTGATCGACGATGACTTCTAAGTCGAGGCCGTATAAAATAAAAAAGAAGAAGATGATATCGTTTATAGTTCTTGGTGAAATTGATTTTTAATTGGAACACCCCCCCCCTTTTTTTAGTTCCAAAGTTCATTCTTTGATATAAATGTTTTCGCAATTTCTGTGTTGTTAATGAGAACGAAACAAATTCTTAGTCTCATAGAATAAAAGAAAGCACAAATAATGAGGTCCATTAAAAATAAATCATAAATAAATATTTGTGTTATCTTAAATAGATAAATAGATAGAATAGATAGATATGGATTCAATTAGAAGTTGAAGGATGGAGGGGGAGGGGTTATTCAAATGAGGCGGAGGGGATTTCGAAATACACTGACATTATTTATTTTTTTATTTTAAAAAGTTTTCTTACTCAGACTGTGCTTGATATTGTATCAAAGAAAAACTGTGTCTTCGGCTTGATGGAAATATAGGTAGGTGGATATATTTTATTCAATTGAGAGTTCGCTTCTTCAATTAGTAGTTTAAGAAAATTGAATGCTCTACAACCTCTTTTCTGAGGACTTTTACTGTAAAACGAAAGGCTGAGGCGATAGAGACAAAAGTAGGAAATTTTATTTTTTTCATAAATAACGATATTCGCGGGCAAATATCTTAAAAACCATAAGGAATAGAGAAAAATTAAATAAAAGTAATCTTGTAGTAGATTTTATAAGCTTTTATTTTGCTAAGAATAACTTTTTCCGTACGACCCACCGTTTTTGAGATATAAGCAAAAAACAAAAAAAAAGGGACATTTCCACCCCCTACTTCTACCCCTTAGCCCGGTAGCTAAGACTGGGGACTTTTAGTATTTTTACCTTCTACCTAGCCCAAACACATTCCATAAGAAAAATAAGCTGACGTGTTGTGTTCTGAAGTGGCCATCCACTTGACTTTACCATACAACCTATGTGCCCCTCACTTATATTTAATATTTAATAAAATTATTTATAATCATGTAGTGGAGAGGGGTTAGTTTTTGCATTTTTAGACTCCTGGGGGCCCACTGATTATATATACAAAATTTGGTTGAGTTTGGTAAATGGCCAAGATTTTCATTTTTTGACCCTACACCTCACCCCACCCCCATTTTGGGCGGTTTGTTTTTGGATTTTTAGACTTCTGAGGTTCCATTGATTATGTATACAAAATTTGGTTGAGTTTGCTCAAATAACCTAGATTTTTAATTTTAAACCCCCCTTAATTTTGGGTCGATATGCACCAAAATCTAATCAGCTCATAATCTCACCAAAACTACGTGTGAAATATTTACACTAGTTTTTGAGCTAGCTCGTCCACAAAAATTTGGTAACGCACAGACTAACAGACTAACTAACAGAGATTTTTATTAATATAATGATGCTAGACCGGTTTTATTATATTTTAAACAATTTTCGATGCTCTTTTACTCGGTCTTATAATAAATAACAATTTGTTTATTCATATACTCACTGTCCATCTTAAGAGAATTTAAAAGACCGAGTAAAAGAGCATCGAAAAGAGATTTTTATTATTTTTTTTTATTTATTTATTTATCCAAAAAAATACACTACATACAATATGTAGTGTCATTTTGACAAAACAATTATTATCTCGAAAAATATAATTTTTTCGATGTTCACTTATTAGGGCTTTTTTGTAGAGCGAAATGTCATGGTTTCGCTCAATTTTTCTAATCAAAATAGTTTCAGCCGTGTTTGAGATATTTCGAAAAAAAGAAGGAAAAAAAACACTTTTTTCATCCACGATTACAATATTTGACTATACCCTGTATGGTAAAGTAAAATTCTCTCCTCTTCAATGTTTTTTATAACCACTTTTTGAGCGCTCGTTGACTGGACAAAGTGGGTATGAAAAATTTCGGAACGGAGCCTGTTTGGCTTTGGTCAGCAGAAAAGGGTAAAAGCACCCTTTTGTTAACACAGGGAGGGAGGGTTCATGCAACAGGGGGTGGAGGGGAGACCACAGGTAGAAGACATCAGAAGAGACCAGAAGACATCAAGACACCCTGGCAAATGCATTAAATACATTTTAGGCAAATTCCGACATATTCTAGCTACAAATTTATCCAAGCCCAAAAGGTAAAAAATATCGGCTTTTCGCATTTCTATCGTAAACGGTAAGTGTTTTCAGACAAAAGTTGTAGATCATACAATTCTATATAAAAATTGTTAATATACTTTTTTTCTACGAATCACCATTCCTGAGATATCGTGATTCCAAACGTCGTACTCCACATAATTCCGCACGATCTATGAGTTATAGCCCAGTATACAGAGTGATTCACGGTCGATGGCACGTTAGACGTCTATGGAAAACGGAACACGCAGGATTTTTCTGAAAATTTACCACCTTACATTTTCTTACCTGTTCTATCGATCTAAAATATTTTCAGCATTGCGACGTTTCGGCTTCCATCGAAAAGTAGTAGCAACTTTATTTTTTAAATGGAATCCCCATATATTAACACGTTTTTAGAACCGCCCTTTTATTAAAATACTTTTTTGTTAATATTGTCCTATACCTATCTCTATCGGTTTTGGAGATAAAAAATAATTTGTGTTAAATATAGTCCAAAACATGGCCCTCTTTAAACTTAATGCTCTTAATTCATGGAAAGTTAATATTTTGGTGGTAGTTTAGATAGACCCGAAGTATTTAATTTACGCCAAAAAATCGACTCCATATTATACAGGGCGTGCTAAGATTAATATTATTTCCGTTATTCATAAAAGGGGTCAAAAGTTCGTTTTTTCAAATGAGGCCCCCTGTATATTACTCAATAAATTGAAAGACGAAAGAAAATGCTTTAAGACGATATATCATGTCCCTATACATAAAACATCAAGTTTTCTTAATAATGGCGTTTTTTTGTGAAAATTTTATATTAACCATGGAAATATGAAGCTTATGACAGTTTGTTGACTATTTATAAGAAACTTATAAAGAGTTTATTGACGGTGTACAAAAAAATCTCACAAAAGGACCGCAAATATTGATTATTCAAACGAAGTTCTTATGAAATTATTTATTTTGTACTAAAACGTTGAAATGCTGAAAATATTTTAGATTCGATAGAACAGATAAGAAAATGTAAGGTGGTAAATTTTCAGAAAAATCCTGCGTGTTCCGTTTTCCATAAACGTCTAACGTGCCATCGACCGTGAATCACCCTGTATAGAGGATCCAAAAAGCAGTTCAGCTTACATTAATTGCGGGAAACTAGATTAAATTTTCTACAATTTATACAAAGTTTCATCTTAATTGAATAATGGTAACCCGTGCCTCAATGAGGTTGAAGTTTTGAAAAACTGGAATTTTTTCAAAAAAATCATCAGGTTTTCTTTCATAAACTCATCCTGAAATTTGATTCCTATCTCATTATCTAGAAATTTTGTTGACTTGAACTACTTTTGTTAAAACTCTTAGATTTATAGATATCCAGCATTTTCCGGACAGGATATGATCCAAATCCGCAAAAATACTCGATATCTATAAATCTAAGAGCCCTTCTGCATGAATAGCCAGCCCTTAAGAGAACACAAAGCAGTAGCTGCTGGGGAGATCCAAGCAGGTCAGTACTAATACCTCCTGTTTGTTTGTCCATTCCAGACCCTGGTCCAGCCTCTGCCTCATCGTAATCGTAATGGACGAGCGGACGCCCCTTCTGCCAGTGACCCAGGCAGATCTCCAACCCTCACACAAGAACAAGACCACCTGTTCCAATGGTCTATGGCGTCTAGTGGCCATTCTCAGTTGCCTTATCATATTCCTAACACCTGTAGTTATGATCATCCATCTCGCCCTCCACGTCTACTACACATGACATGATAAGCCTCAAGAATAATAACTAAATTCAATATTCAGTATTTATTATTTATTTATAAATAAACAAACTTTTCTACTTCTCTGGTCTATATTCTTATTTTCGCCCTCGCCCATCCCTGCAATTGAATCGCTGATTGCATAAAGGGCAGGTATTACAAGACAGTGAACTGAAATTTTGAGAAAAAGACAAAAAATTATTTTTTGGGACTTGTGTAGAATAAATGCCCAAATCAAAAATATATCGAAACACTCTCTTTTTCAGCAGTATTTCAAACTAAATATTTGCTTTAATCGGTTAGGACTTAGGGCCGGTTGTATGTCGCAAAGTAAATGCTTTTACCACTAACAAACGCTAGATGGTAAATGGAGACACTGGGATGGCCAATCAGATGACAGGAACTTTCAGTGCCTGTCATCTGATTGGCCATCTCAGCGCCTCCATTTACCATCTACCGTTTGTTAGTGGTAAAAGATCACTTTGCGACATACAATCCAGCCCTTATAGTGACCTTCAAAATTGCAAAACATAAATATATACATATATGTATATATATATATATCTACGATTTGACTTGTCTTTCTGCAATCAGCGATTCAATTATTTTCTACCAGCCTGCTTCCTTTACCCTTGGGGGTCATGGAAAGCCACCCCCCAGCCCTTGGCTGATTTTTTTTTTTTTTTTTTTTTTTTTTTTTTTTTTTTTTTTTTTTTTTTTTTTTTTTTTTTTTTTTTTTTTTTTTTTTTTTTTTTTTTTTTTTTTTTTTTTTTTTTTTTTTTTTTTTTTTTTTTTTTTTTTTTTTTTTTTTTTTTTTTTTTTTTTTTTTTTTTTTTTTTTTTTTTTTTTTTTTTTTTTTTTTTTTTTTTTTTTTTTTTTTTTTTTTTTTTTTTTTTTTTTTTTTTTTTTTTTTTTTTTTTTTTTTTTTTTTTTTTTTTTTTTTTTTTTTTTTTTTTTTTTTTTTTTTTTTTTTTTTTTTTTTTTTTTTTTTTTTTTTTTTTTTTTTTTTTTTTTTTTTTTTTTTTTTTTTTTTTTTTAAAAAAAAAAAAAAAAAAAAAAAAAAAAAAAAAAAAAAAAAAAAAAGAAAAAAAAAAAAAAAAAAAAAAAAAAAAAAAAAAAAAAAAAAAAAAAAAAAAAAAAAAAAAAAAAAAAAAAAAAAAAAAAAAAAAAAAAAAAAAAAAAAAAAAAAAAAAAAAAAAAAAAAAAAAAAAAAAAAAAAAAAAAAAAAAAAAAAAAAAAAAAAAAAAAAAAAAAAAAAAAAAAAAAAAAAAAAAAAAAAAAAAAAAAAAAAAAAAAAAAAAAAAAAAAAAAAAAAAAAAAAAAAAAAAAAAAAAAAAAAAAAAAAAAAAAAAAAAAAAAAAAAAAAAAAAAAA